>CM053027.1:170438649-170983649 GCA_028564925.1 Lithobates sylvaticus | reverse complement strand
ACTCCATGCAGAAAGGGAACCCGTGTAATAAATAACACCATGCAGAAAGGGAACCCATGTAATAAATAACACAGTGCAGAAAGGGGACCCGTGTAATAAATAACACCGTGCAGAAAGGGGACCCGTGTAATAAATAACACCATGCAGAAAGGGGAACCTGTGTAATAAATAACACCATACAGAAAGGGGACCCGTGTAATAATTAACACCATGCAGAAAAGAAACCCGTGTAATAAATAACACCATGCAGAAAGGGGACCTGTGTAATAAATAACACCATGCAGAAAGGGGACCTGTGTAATAAATAACACCATGCAGAAAGGGAACCCATGTAATAAATAACACCATGCAGAAAGGGGACCTGTGTAATAAATAACACCATGCAGAAAGGGGACCCGTGTCATAAAATCCACCATTCAGAAAGGGTACCCATGTAATAAATAACACCATGCAGAAAGGGGACCCATGTAATAATATCCACCATGCAGAAAGGGGACCCATGTAATAAATAACACCATGCAGAAAGGGAACCCATGTAATAAATAACACCATGCAGAAAGGGAACCCGTGTAATAAATAACACCATGCAGAAAGGGAACCCGTGTAATAAATAACACCATGCAGAAAGGGAACCCATGTAATAAATAACACTGTGCAGAAAGGGGACCCGTGTAATAAATAACACAGTGCAGAAAGGGGACCTGTGTAATAACACCATGCAAAAGGGGGACCCGTGTAATAAATAATCGTGCAGAAAGGGGACCCGTGTAATAAATAACACAGTGCAGAAAGGGGACCTGTGTAATAAATAACCATGCAGAAAGGGGACCCGTGTAATAAATAACACCATGCAGAAAGGGGACCCGTGTATTAAATAACACCGTGCAGAAGGGGAACCTGTGTAATAAATAACGCTATGCAGAAAGGGGACCCGTGTAATAAATAACACCATGCAGAAAGGGGACCCGTGTTATAAAAGCCACCATGCAGAAAGGGGACCGTGTAATAAATAACACCATGCAGAAAGGGAACCCGTGTAATAAATAACACCATGCAGAAAGGGAACCCATGTAATAAATAACACAGTGCAGAAAGGGGACCCGTGTAATAAATAACACCATGCAGAAAGGGAACATGTGTAATAAATAACACCGTGCAGAAAGGGGACCCGTGTAATAAATAACACCATGCAGAAAGGGGAACCTGTGTAATAAATAACACCATACAGAAAGGGGACCCGTGTAATAATTAACACCATGCAGAAAAGAAACCCGTGTAATAAATAACACCATGCAGAAAGGGGACCTGTGTAATAAATAACACCATGCAGAAAGGGGACCTGTGTAATAAATAACACCATGCAGAAAGGGGACCCGTGTAATAAAATCCACAATGCAGAAAGGGTACCCATGTAATAAATAACACCATGCAGAAAGGGGACCCATGTAATAAATAACACTGTGCAGAAAGGGATCCCATGTAATAAATAACACCATGCAGAAAAGGGATCCATGTAATAAATAACACCATGCAGAAAGGGAACCGTGTAATAAATAACACCATGCAGAAAGGGAACCCGTGTAATAAATAACACCATACAGAAAGGGGAACCGTGTAATAAATAACACCATGCAGAAAGGGGACCTGTGTAATAAATAACACCATGCAGAAAGGGTACCCGTGTAATAAAATCCACCATGCAGAAAGGGGACCCATGTAATAAATAACACCATGCAGAAAGGGGACCTGTGTAATAAATAACACCATGCAGAAAGGGGACCCGTGTAATAAAATCCTCCATGCAGAAAGGGGACCCATGTAATAAATAACACCATGCAGAAAGGGGAACCGTGTAGTAAATAACACCATGCAGAAACAGGACCCGTGTAATAAATAATACCATGCAGAAAGGGAACCCCTGTAATAAATAACACCATGCATAAAGGGAACCCGGTGTAATAAATAACACCATGCATAAAGGGACACCGTGTAATAAATAACACCATGCAGAAAAGGAACCATTTAATAAAATCCACCATGCAGAAAGGGGACCCGTGTAATAAATAACACCATGCAGAAAGGGAACCATTTAATAAAATCCACCATGCAGAAAGGGGACCCGTGTAATAAAATCCACCATGCAGATAGGGGACCTGTGTAATAAACAACACCATGCAGAAAGGGGACCGTGTAATAAATAACACCATGCAGAAAGGGGACCTGTGTAATAAAATCCACCATGCAGAAAGGGGACCCATGTAATAAATAACACCATGCAGAAAGGGGACCCGTGTAATAAAATCCACCATGCAGAAAGGGGACCCATGTAATAAATAACACCATGCAGAAAGGGGAACCGTGTAATAAATAACACCATGCAGAAAGGGGAACCGTGTAATAAATAACACCATGCAGAAAGGGGACCTGTGTAATAAATAACACCATGCAGAAAGGGGACCCGTGTAATAAAATCCACCATGCAGAAAGGGGACCCATGTAATAAATAACACCATGCAGAAAGGGGACCCATGTAATAAATAACACCATGCAGAAAGGGGAACCGTGTAATAAATAACACCAGGCAGAAAGGGGACCTGTGTAATAAATAACACCATGCAGAAAGGGGACCCGTGTAATAAAATACACCATGCAGAAAGGGGAACCATGTAACAAATAACACCATGCAGAAAGGGGACCCGTGTAATAAATAACACTGTGCAGAAAGGGGACCCGTGTAATAAATAACCATGCAGAAAGGGGACCTGTGTAATAAATAATCATGCATAAGGGGACCCGTGTAATAAATAACATCATGCAGAAAGGGGACCCGTGTAATAAATAACACCATGCAGAAAGGGAACCCGTGTAATAAAATCCACCATGCAGAAAGGGGACCTGTGTATTAAATAACACTGTGCAGAAGGGGAACCTGTGTAATAAATAACACCATGCAGAAAGGGGACCCGTGTAATAAATAACACCATGCAGAAAGGGGACCCGTGTAATAAATAGCACCATGCAGAAAGGGAACGCGTGTAATAAATAACGCCATGCAGAAAGGGAACCCGTGTAATAAATAACACCATGCATAAAGGGAACCCGTGTAATAAATAACGCCATGCAGTAAGGGGAACCCGTGTAATAACTAACACCATGCAGAAAGGGGACCCGTGTAATAAATAACACCATGCAGAAAGGGAACCCGTGTTATAAAAGCCACCATGCAGAAAGGGGACCCGTGTAATAAATAACACCATGCAGAAAGGGAACCCATGTAATAAATAACACCATGCAGAAAGGGAACCCATGTAATTAATAACACAGTGCAGAAAGGGGACCCGTGTAATAAATAACACCATGCAGAAAGGGAACATGTGTAATAAATAACACCGTGCAGAAACGGGACCCGTGTAATAAATAACACCGTGCAGAAACGGGACCCGTGTAATAAATAACACCATGCAGAAAGGGGACATGTGTAATAAATAACACCGTGCAGAAAGGGGACCCGTGTAATAAATAACACCATGCAGAAAGGGGAACCTGTGTAATAAATAACACCATACAGAAAGGGGACCCGTGTAATAATTAACACCATGCAGAAAAGAAACCCGTGTAATAAATAACACCATGCAGAAAGGGGACCTGTGTAAAAAATAACACCATGCAGAAAGGGGACCCGTGTAATAAAATCCACCATGCAGAAAGGGTACCCATGTAATAAATAACACCATGCAGAAAGGGGACCCATGTAATAAATAACACCATGCAGAAAAGGGACCCGTGTAATAAATAACACCATGCAGAAAGGGAACCGTGTAATAAAATCCACCATGCAGAAAGGGAACCCGTTTAATAAATAACACCATGCAGAAAGTAAACCCATGTAATAATATCCACCATGCAGAAAGGGGACCCATGTAATAAATAACACCATGCAGAAAGGGGACCCGTGTAATAAAATACACCATGCAGAAAGGGGAACCATGTAACAAATAACACCATGCAGAAAGGGGACTCGTGTAATAAAATCCACCATGCAGAAAGGGGACCCATGTAATAAATAACACCATGCAGAAAGGGGAACCGTGTAATAAATAACACCATGCATAAAGGGGACCTGTGTAATAAATAACACCATGCAGAAAAGGGACCGTGTAATAAATAACACCATGCAGAAAGGGAACCGTGTAATAAAATCCACCATGCAGAAAGGGAACCCGTTTAATAAATAACACCATGCAGAAAGTAAACCCATGTAATAATATCCACCATGCAGAAAGGGGACCCATGTAATAAATAACACCATGCAGAAAGGGGACCCGTGTAATAAAATACACCATGCAGAAAGGGGAACCATGTAACAAAAAACACCATGCAGAAAGGGAACCCGTGTAATAAATAACACTATGCATAAGGGGACCGTGTAATAAAACCCACCATGCAGAAATGGGGAATCTAAAGGCTACATTTACACTAGCGTCAAAAGCGGGCATTTTATTGGCACAAGTGCTCATTCAAACCACATTGCAGACTCAATTCACAGTTATTTTTCTCTTAACCACCTGATTACTTTGCACTTAAACCCCCCTCGTGACCAGACCAATTTTCAGCTTTTGGCGCTGACGCACTTTGAATGACAATTGCGCGGTCATACAACACTGTACCCAAATGAAATTTTTACAATTTTTTCCCCACAAATAGAGCTTTCTTTTGGTGGTATTTAATCACAGCTGGGGTTTTTATTTTTTGCTAAACAAACAAAAAAAGATGGAAAATTAAAAAATAAATAAAAATCATGTTTAATAGTTTGTTATAAAATTTTGTAAACAGGTAATTTTTCTGCTTCATTGATATGCGCTGATGAGGCGGCACAGGTGGGCACTGATAGGCTACACTGGTGGGCACTGATGGGCTGCACTGGTGGGCACTGATAGGCTGCACTGGTGGGCACTGATAGGCTGCACTGGTGGGGACAGATAAGTCGGTACTGATGGGGACAGCAAAGATGGCACTGATGGGCACTGATGGGCACGGATGGGTGGCACGGATGGGTGGCACGGATGGGTAGCATGGATGGGTGGCACCGATGGGCACTGATGGATGACACTGATGGGCACTGATGGGTGGCACTGATGGGTGGCACTGGGCACTGATAGGTGGCATTGATGGGCACTGATGGGCACTGGTAGGTGACACAGATGAGCACTGGTAGGTGACACAGATGAGCACTGGCAGGTGACACTGATGTGCAGCACTGGCACTGTGGGCACTGTGAGGTGGCACTGTGGGCACTGTGAGATGGCACTGTGGGCACTGTGAAATGGCACTGTGGGCAATGTGAGATGGGGCACTTTAATGGGGCAAAGGTGGGCACAATTGACTGGGCACATTGCAGTGAGAGGGACTGTTGTCCCTCTCACTGCCGCTGGTGATCGGCTTTTTTTTTACCGATTTTTTAATTTACCGATTACCGGCTCTGTTATCACATGATCAGCTGTCATTGGCTGACAGCTGATCACGTGGTAAGGGGTCGGGATCGACCCCTTACTCGGATCTGTGATCCAGCGAGTCTCACAGACTCGCTGATCACAGAGCGCGCCGCGCGCGCCCTTCAGGGGGCGCGCAGGCAGCTCGTGTCCAGGACGACGTCAATAGACGTAGTCCCGGCACAATAGATCCGCGCTGTAGCCGTCATTTGGCTATAGCGCGGGTCTAAGGTAGTTATAATCTGAGGTAAGATAACAGAATGGACAACACACCATAATTAGCACCACATCTCTCTGAGGTAAAAGAACGACAATTTTTTTCAAATTTTTTTTTGCAATTCACAAAAAAAAAAAAACACCACTAAAGCATGAGTTATTTAATCCAAATGTGAGGTATTTTATTCATGAAACCATTCGGTATTTTATCTCAGTGGCATGAATACATGTTGGCATTCATGGTTCCCTCAATGTTCATGAGCTGTACATGGCGCCTGCACAATTAACACTACATTGTGCCACACGCTCCCGATGCTCGCGCAACTCTGCAAGGGGCAGGTGTAGGGGCGGATGCATACAGAAGAGGCTGCATGATGGCCAGAGCTCATACGATGGGGTTGGATTTCTCAAAGGGAAATATGTAATATTGAGAAGCTTGTAAACTACACGTCTTTGCAGGTTTACAATGATGGGCAGAGCTGATAAGGGCGGGTAGTTCAATGTTGATGGGCTGGTTACAAAGATCGGCCCCTTTGAGAAATACACCCCCATCGTATGAGCTCTAGCCATCTTCTGTATGCATCCGCCCCTACACCCGCCCCTTGCAGAGTTGCACGAGCATCGGGAGCGTGTGGCACAATGTAGTGTTAATTGCGCAGGCACCGTGTACAGCTTATGAACAGCTGTTCGTGTCCGGAGACTTTCGGCGTCTCCTTCGCCTGCGCAGTACAGGGCAGACACTATTCGACAGGGGACCTTTCTTGGCAGAACACCAGAAGCACTCATGCAGCCCCTCATGTGCATCATCTTTAGAAGAGGCTTCCTTACCATTTGATGCAGTGTGCCGCGAGTAGTTTTTAATGACATTTTTTACTTTAGAAATATCATTTTGCTGTGTCGTTCGTGTCCCATAGACTTTAACGGTGTTAGCGTGTTCGAACAATTTTTTTGCCTGTTCATATGTTCTGCTGCCAACGGAACCGAGGGGTGTTTTGGCTCATCCCTAATATACAGTATATTAATACAAAAGAAAAAAGGTGACTAGAATACCAGTCAAAGGGAAGCTGCTTTCACAGGACACACAGGGTGTATTTAAAACAATCAAATTAAATTAAGTAAATACTAAATATATTTATAAATGTCAAATATTGAGTTAAAATAGTATAAAAAAAAAAAAAATCACACACATACGTATGTACGGTAAATCCCCTTCTTCTACCAATAAAGGGAGGGGACATGGAGTGTCCAGCTCAGGCTCTCAGTGGTTCGCTGAGAGGCTGAGCCGGGTGCCAGTCCAGGCATGTGGGCGGATCCTGACCATATGGTTGAGATCCTTCCTGAGCCTGCATCAGCTCTGTGACGTCAGCCGACAGTGGGCCACCGGGTATGTTCTTAGAATCCGTCATCAGTTGGTAGGACGTGGGCGGGCAGCCCACATAGCTCTCTGATTTGCAAGCCCTGCACACTGCGTTGTGGTGGTGTACGGGCATGGTGCGCTGAAAAAAGTACTGTCTACAGTACTTTTTTTTCGGCGCAATGTGAGGCAATCCACTGCCTTGCTTCGTGCGTCTGTCAATTGAACTTTATGAAATGTCTATGTGACATCTCAATAAAGTTAGTTAAAAAAAAAAGTAAACAGTGCAATGTGCCAAGCTCATCGCTTCATCACTGTGCTGATCAAGGCCCCACCACAAACCAGCCACTGTGTTGCAGTGCACTGGTGTGAACGAGCTCCTAGGGCCCATTCACACCAAAAATGGCACATCTACTGCAGATTTTTTTCATGCACATTTGAGTGCATTTGATGCGCGTTTTACATGTTTACATGCATCCACATTTGTCATGTAAAGTTACTTCCTTCTTTCTTCCTTTTGGCTTTTACGAGCACTGTGATGCATTGCATTTGTTCAGAAATGCAGCATGCTGTTTTTTTGCACTGCATTGTAATGGTGTAAACTATGCCTATAGAATAACCTGGATTTTGGACTGTCTATGCAGTTGGAATGCAGTCAAAAATGCATCCAGCTGTATCTGATTAGAATGGGCCCTCAGGGCAACGCATCGCAGTGAACATAAATACCAAAAGAAAGAAAGTAGGAAGTGACCTCACAGGACAAATGAGGATGAAAAAAACGTGTGTTAACTGCATGTAAATGTGCATAAAAATGAGCATCAAGTGCATGCAAATGTGTTAGTTATGGCATTACAGTGGACAGTGTTGTTCACACGGTCATGTTTGCATTGCATCACATTAATGGGTGTCCATGATATCGAAAATGTTTAAGCATGTCTAAACAAGCCCTTAAAGCAGTGGTTAACTCTGATTTACAATTTGTACCTACATTAAGGCCCCTTTCACACTGGGGCGGTGCGGGGCGGCGACGGTAAAGCAGCGCTATATTTAGCGCTGCTTTACCATCGTTTTACCCGCGGTATGCGGCCGCTAGCGGGGTGGTTTTAACCCCCGCTAGCGGCCGCAAAAGGGTTAAAAACCTCTGCAAAGCGCCGCTGCAGCGGCGGTTTGCGGGCGGTATCCCCGCGGTTTCCCATTGATTTCAATGGGAAGGAGCGGTATAGGAGCGGTAAATACACCGCTCCTTCACCGCTCCAAAGATGCTGCTAGCAGGACTTTTGTTGCGGTCCTGCTAGCGCACCGCTCCAGTGTGAAAGCCCGCCGGCTTTCACACTGGAGTGAATGGGGCCGGTTTTTTCAAGCGGTATACAGGCGCTATTTTTAGCGCTGTACCGCCTGAAAACCGCCCCAGTGTGAAAGGGGCCTTAAAGTTATTGTAAAGTCTTGTTTTTTTCAATAAAAATAACAAACATGTTATACTTACCTGCTCTTTGTAATGGTTTTGCACCGAGCAGCCTGGATCCTCCTCTTCTCGGGTCCCTTTTCGGCTCTCCTGGCCTCTCTTTCCTGTTGAGTGTTTGCTATGGTGGCACCCGAGCTGAGTCTCTGTGTCCATCTCTCTCCTGATTGGTTGACTGACTTATGACATATTCTTTGTATGACTCTGATATAAGGCAGTACCACTGCTATATAAAATGGACCCCTAAGTGCTACCAACTGTAATCTTCCTATCCAGTGTATGAATGAGGGAAACATTTTATCAAACCTAGATTTGCCACAAAATAAGCAGGCGTGTGTTTGGAAAAATATTCACACTGCAATGTAAAATTAGAAAAAGAAAAGAAGCAGAGAATATTTAGATGTAGCACCCTCCTAGTTCAGAGAAGGCTGCTAGATACATTTAGGTAGTTTCTCTGTAAACAGTGCAACAGGGGTTGAATAGGGCTGTTCATTGTCTACTTATCCCTGTCCTCTAGAGACTTCTGGAAGTATAGTGGGAGGGAGATCAGAACAAGCAATCTGAATATTCATGGAGCTGCAGCCATATAACTGGAGAGGTGTGCCCAGAAGGTGGAGGGAGAGCCAATACATATTATGAGCCCTGGCAGCAGAGTGCAGAGTTCCTGGGTCCAGACATTCAGGAGGAGACCCCTGTGCTGGAGGCTCTGTGCCTGGGTCAGAAAGAGAGACAAGCGAGGAAGCCGAGGAGCCTTTCAAGACATTGAGGTCCCAGCTAGGCTTAGCTGGGGGGGGGGGGGGGGGGGGGGGGGGGGCTGGCTACCGAAGACAGCCTGGTATAGAAACAGAGAAAAGCCAGAAGAGAGTTTGTGGAAGGAAGCCCAACTATTCTGGGACTGAGTTGTGATCCTGCTAGAAAGAGGAAATGTGACTGTGAGGTAGCTTTGATCTCACAAGCCAGTGCAGCTAGAAGTTGTACAAGTCAACCAGGAGAATATAGTGCAGCCAGAGTTGTGCATTACAGCCCACATTACAGTACAGAGCAGCGAGAAGTCTAGGGGTTCTCAAATTGTGTATCTACGCTGTTCTGGTGTATCCCATGCTCCCGATCCCTATCCAAGTCCCTATTCCCAATAAAAAAACAAAAAAACAAAAGAGAGCCCTAGACTAACTATTGAGGAAGAATGTTGAAAATGCCATATGCCTGGCTGTGCATTCTGTGAGTGGGGGAAATAGACTCAAATCACCAGTGGCTCCTGTGGGGGAAGCGCTACGTAAACTTTCCACAACAAGCAGAATGTGGGATGTCCACTAGATATGTGCAATTCGTTTAGTTCCGAATTCGTTTTTCGAATTTCTGAATTTTCAAATTTCGGAAATTTCGGAAATTTGAAATTTCGGAAATTCGAACATATGGAAATTTGAAATTGGAGAATTTGAAATTTCAGAAATTTAGAATTTCCCAATTTTGAATTATCAAAATTCTGGAAATTTCGGAAATTCAGAACTTCGGAATTTCAGAAATTCAAATTTTCGGAAATTTAAAAATTTAAAAATGCAAAAATTTGGAAATTTGAAAATTCAAAAGAATGAAAATCTGAAGATTCGAAAACCCGAAAATCTGAAATATTAACTAACTAATAATAAATATTAAATTATAGGTATTGGAATTTCCTTTCAAATTTGGCTGTTAGTGAATGTAACGAGTACGAATTCATCCGAAGTTATGAATTATCTGAAATAACGAATGCCGTATCTAAACGAATGAAACCTAACGATCTAATAATAATAAATAACAATAATAATAATAATAAAACCTTTTATTATTATTATTTATTATTAATTTGTTCCATTCCATTTGTTTAGATGCGGCATTCGTTATTTCGGATAATTCGTAATTTCAGATAAATTTGTATTTCTTACGTTCACAAACAGCCAAATTTGAAAGGAAATTCCAATACCTATAATTTAATAGTTGTTATTTCGAATTTTACAGATTTTCTTTCTTTTTTCCGATTTTTCCGAAAATCAAAAAATTTGAAAATTAGTAAATTGGAAAATTCGGAAATCTGAAATTCTGAAATTTGAAAATTCGGAAATCCCATAATTCGAAATTCTGAAATTTGAAAATCAAATTTTCGGATTTCCAAATTTCAGAGTTTTCGAATTTCCGAATTTTCTATTTTTTTGCGAATTTCCGAAAAAAGCAAAAAAAAGCCATGAAAAGGAAACAAAAACGAACAAGTTTGTTGTCAGTGCACATGTCTAATGTCTAATGTCCTCTGCTGGAAAACTTTGTTATCAAAGGCTTCTAGGTAGTTTCCGCAACAAATTTGCATATATTGCATGTAAGCAAATGCCCATTCATATACTAACTGAGAATGACATGTCCTATAATTTTCTCAGAGTCTATGGCCCCTTTCACACCGGCTTTCCGATCAGGTCCGCCTGTCAGTTTTCAGGCAGGCCTGATCGAACACTCCATTCACCTCTATGGAGCGGCGCGTGTCAGCGGTGACATGTCCGATATCTGTGAAATCCAGACCTATGGTGACCCTATTTTCCATCCGTCTGGCGCATCGGATCGGGAGAAAAAGGACAGGCAGCCCGTTATCATCCAATCTCCCCATAGAGGTCAGCAGGGCAATGACAGGTCCATCTGAGCACAGTGAGCAGAGACGGACCTGTCATCCGCCTGCTCAGTGGGGATCAACGGATCGATCCCCCACTGAGCAAAGCGGAATTGTGCTCATTGATTGAGGTCCCTTCATAAAAAAAATAAACTTCTCAATTAATGAACTGTATAGTAAAAAAATTAAAATAAACAGACTCTGAAACGGTATTAGGACATAGTGAAGATATTGTTGATATATTTAATCCAGTTTATGAATAAGCATTTGTTTATCATCATCATCAACATCAAATGTTCTTTAATAAACAGGAAAATATTTTCCTTGTCCACATGACTCATTTTGTTGTAGTTTGAGGTTTTATAAACACAAAAGTCCAAACAGCAACTTGAAAAATTTAAAGTGACATTAAAACAGGCATGCACCCAGTGTTAAAAGAGGAAACGTTGATATTTTGATATTGTCTGAAAACCCTGAACATCAATAAAATACACTAAAACCATCCCAAAGAAAAAATGAGAAAATACACTTTTTGTCATGTATTGTACAGTTATGTGTTAAGAAGCCTCAAATAACATAACAGTAATATATGCTAAAGAAGAAAAAAAAACACTACAATGTACTGTCCTTTCAAACAATTTTAAGGTGCTATTTTTGCACCCATCAAACCCTTCCCACTGCTGCCGCCTCTCGACCATTTAAGAGCTTCTAAATGTCGGGAAGCGTAGGCAAGCATTCGGGTCATATGACCACTGTGTTTGACTGTCACAGCAGTCACATGATCGCAAAGCTCCTGAACACAAGTATGCATCAGGCTTTCTTGTCCCTGCTGGTGACTATGCTAGGAGCGTACTAGGTGAACGCTCTTAGCACAAAAAACTGTGTACATAGGGCGTCAAAGCTCACCCACCAAAAGAGCGCATATATGCTCCACATCAGCAGGAACTGAACAAAATTATAGTATAGTATAGGGATGGGCCCAGTGTTCGATTCGAACCCATGTTCAAATCGAACATCGGCCGTTCGTCCACTTGTCGAGTTCAGAATTCTGAGGGCCGTTCGCATCAAATTTGTGTGATGTGAACGGTTCACAATGCACTGCGCCAGTCGCAGTGCATTGCTGGCTGATGATTGGCCAAGCATGCACTGTGACCCCGCATGCTTGGCCAATTATAGAGCCAGCAGCAAGGAGAGCAATAATTGGCCACAGGCAGGATGCCTGTGGCCAATTATAGCTCAGGGGATTTAGTACACGCCCCACACTATATAAGGCCGCCGCGCCGGCGGCCTCGTGTAGTGTGTTCCGGCGTTAAGGGAAAGAGGATTGATAGGCAGGGACAGTGTGAACTATTTTGCAATCATTTCTGTGTGGGGAAAGTGTAGGGAAATAGGAAAAATAGGCAGGGATAGTGTGTTCTTCTCAGCCTTTGCGTGTGGGGAAAGTGTAGGGAAAGAGGAAAAATAGGCAGGGATAGTGTGTTCTTCTCAGGCATTTGCGTGTGGGGAAAGTGCTGTTCTCTACCAATACAGCAATCTGCAGGAGTTAGTGTGTGTGCTGTGTGAGTCTAGCACAGCACAGTATACAACCTGAACCTGTATCTGCCCTTCTGCCCTGGTTTCATCTAATCCAGCCATCTGCAGGAGTCAGTGTGTGTGCTGTGTGAGTCTAGCACAGCACAGTATACAACCTGAACCTGTATCTGCCCTTCTGCCCTGTTGTCATCTAATCCAGCCATCTGCAGGAGTTAGTGTGTGTGCTGTGTGAGTCTAGCACAGCACAGTATACAACCTGAACCTGTATCTGCCCTGTTGTCATCTAATCCAGCCATCTGCAGGAGTTAGTGTGTGTGCTGTGTGAGTCTAGCACAGCACAGTATACAACCTGAACCTGTATCTGCCCTTCTGCCCTGGTTTCATATAATCCAGCTATCTTCAGGAGTTAGTGTGTGTGCTGTGTGAGTCTAGCACAGTACAGTATACAACCTGAACATGTATCTGCCCTTCTGCCCTGGTTTCATCTAATTCAGCCATCTGCAGGAGTTAGTAATTGTGTTGTGTGAGTGCAGCACAGCACAGTATACAACCTGAACCTGTATCTGCCCTTCTGCCCTGTTGTTATCTAATCCAGCCATCTGCAGGAGTTAGTGTGTGTGTTGGGTGACTCCAGCACAATATACACTACCCAATAGCTGTTTTCCCCATCTCCCTGCAGGCCATTACAATGTCTGGAAGGCCAACAAGGAGAGGCAGACAGTCACAAGCCAAGAAAACAGGGCAAGCAGGCTCTGTGTCTAGAGACAACAGTGCTGGTCGTGGACGCGGTGCATCGTCATCAGCACGTGGCCATGGGACACGCTTGTCCTTATTTTCGGCAGCTGGACATGTTGAGCCGCATCATGCCGAAGGCTTGGTAGAGTGGATGACCAAGCCCTCCTCATCCTCCTCATCCTCTCTCACCCAGGCTCATGGTACTAGCAAAGCAGCTGCCAACGCGTACTCAATGTCATCAGTCACCCCTTCCCTAGACCCACCATGTCCTCCTGAGGAGTTCCCCGAACTGTTTGAGCACAGTGTTGGGTACATGCTCCAGGAGGATGCCCAGCGTTTTGAAGGCTCTGATGATGATACCCAGCTAGAGGAAGGCAGTAGCGTGAGCGCAGAGAGAGGGGATGCTCAAGGACAGCAATCTGGCAGTCATGTTCCACCAGCTACAGCATACTGCCAGGTTTGCTCCAGTGGTGAAGAGGGAGGGGATGATGAGGTCATTGACTCCACGTGGGTCCCTGAACGGAGAGAGGAGGAGGAGGAGGAGGTGGCACATCTCCAAAGAGGCAGGATGCCCTCCTGAGGGCAGCACACCAACTGAATCACACCGCAGAGCTCCGCCTGTGCAGGGCGCTGCCGCTGCCCGTTATTACAAAAGTTTTTTGGTGTGGGCCCTTTTTGAGACGAGTGCATCAGATCGCACCGCTGCTATTTGCAACATATGTCTCAAGCGTATCTCGCGTGGCCAAAACATCAGCCGCTTGGGCACCACAAGCATGACCAGACATATGTTGACCTGCCATGCAGCTCGTTGGCAAGCGCACCTTAAAGACCCACACCAAAGAACAAAGCGGACCTCTCCTTGCTCCTCATCAGCTGGGATCTCCAACCCCACTATACCTTCAGTCCTCTCTGAAAGCTGCACTGAGAGGAATGAAGGTGTACAATTAGGTGTGTCACAGCCAAGTACTTGCGGGCACTCTGCTAGCCCTACACCAACGTCCGATTGTACCAGGCAAATTTCCCTGCCCCAGCTGGTGGACCGTCGAAAGAAGTTCACTCCCAGCCATCCACATGCCCAGCGGTTGAATGCTAGCTTGGCTAAATTGCTAGCACTTCAACTGCTGTCTTTTCAGTTGGTAGACTCGGCCCCTTCCGTGAGTTTGTGCAATGTGCAGTTACTCAGTGGCAGGTTCCTAAACGCCACTTTTTCTCGCGGAAGGCGATTCTGGGTCTCTACCGGCATGTGGAGGGCAATGTCTTGGCCTCGCTGGACAGGGCGGTCAGTGGTAAGGTGCATATTACGGCTGACTCATGGTCCAGCAGGCATGGACGTTACCTATCTTTCACGGCCCATTGGGTCACTCTTTTAGCAGCTGGGAAGGATGCAGGACAAGGTGCAGTAGTGTTGGAGGTTGTTCCGCCACCACGCCTCCAAAATGCTACTACTGGTTGTGACACACCTCTCTCCTCCACCCCCTCCTCTTCTTCTTCCACCATGGCCTCTTCGAGTGCTCTGTCCTCGGAACCAGCGGTGATCCGTAGGCATCCAAGGGGCTACGCAAGTAAGCAGGCAAAAAGATGCCATGTCGTGCTTGCACTGGTGTGTTTGGGGGACAGGAGCCACACTAGGGCAGAGGTTCTGTCAGCTCTACAGGGGCAGGCCGAGAGGTGGTTGACGCCACGCCAGCTTAAGCCAGGAATGGTGGTTTGTGACAATGGCACCAACCTCCTCTCTGCCCTGCGACAGGGACAACTGACCCATGTGCCCTGTATGGCTCATGTCCTTAACCTGGTGGTGCAGCGGTTCTTGGGCAGGTACCCAGGCTTACAGGATGTCCTGAGGCAGGCCAGGAAAGTCTGTGTGCATTTCCGCCGATCATATAATGCCAGTGCTCGGCTGGCTGAGCTGCAAAAGGAGTTGAACCTGCCCAAGAACCGCCTTATGTGTGACATGCCCACCAGGTGGAACTCAACGTTGACCATGCTGCAGCGACTGCACACGCAGCAGAGGGCCATCAATGAGTACCTGTGCGACTATGGCACCAGGACAGGTTCAGAGGAGCTCGGATTTTTTTCACCACGCCAGTGGAGCATGATCAGGGATGCATGCACTGTCCTGTCACCATTTGAGGAGGCCACGAGGATGGTGAGCAGTGACAGTGCATGCATCAGTGACACTGTACCTCTTGTCCACCTGTTGGAGCATACGCTGCGTGGAATAATGGACAGGGCACTTGAGGCAGAACAGAGGCAGGAAGAGGAGGACTTCCTTGCCTCTCAAGGCACCCTTTATCCAGACAGTGTTCCTTCTCTCCCACCTATCGCACAGGAAGAGGATGAGGAGGATTGTGTCAGCATGGAGGTGGAGCCTGGCACTCAGCATCAGCAGCAGCAGTCTTTTAGGGATGATTTACAGTCCCAAGAAACCAGTGGACTTGTACGTGGCTGGGAGGAGGTGGCTGCGGATCATGTCGTCCTCAGTGACCCAGAAGACTCCGGACCGAATGCCTCAGCTAACCTACGTTGCATGGCCTCCCTGATCCTGCAAAGCCTGCGGAAGGATCCTCGTATTCTTCGGATCAAGGAGAGGGACCATTACTGGCTGGCCACTCTCCTTGATCCACGGTACAAGGGTAAGGTTGCGGACCTTATCTTGCCGTCGCAGAGGGAGCAAAGGATGAGACATCTCCGGGAGGCCTTGCAGAAAGGTCTGTGCAACGCGTTCTCAGAGACTGGGAGGTTACAAACTCCTGGTCCTGGATGACGAGTTGCTGAGGCTTCGGTCAGTAGCAGAAGGAGCGGTGGGGAAGGTGGACGTCTGACCGATGCATTCAGACAATTTTTTAGTCCGCAGCCCCAAGGTATGATCGGTTCCAGCAACCATCGCCAGCGTCTGATATACATGGTGCAGGAATACCTAGGGGCAAGGTCAGACTTGGACACCTTTCCCACCGAAAATCCTCTGGCTTACTGGGTCTTGAGGATGGATCACTGGCCAGAGCTTGCACAGTATGCAATTGAGCTACTGGCCTGTCCTGCATCCAGCGTTCTTTCGGAAAGCACATTCAGTGCTGCTGGAGGCTTTGTCACCGATCACAGGGTGCGCCTATCCACCGACTCGGTTGATCGACTGACCTTCATAAAGATGAATCAGTCTTGGATCACCACCAGCTACCAGGCACCTGAAGCTGATATAACTGAATAATTTATAATGTCACATCCCTTCAAGACTGCCTATGCTGATGCTGAGTCCTGTTATGTTGACTGACTATCCTCTTCCTCCTCAATGATCCTGATGATAGCTTGGAAGAACATTTTTGTTTCTGGGTGCCACCACCAGTGGCTGAGGCCCAATTTTTCAGCCCCTGTTTAACAGGGGCGTGTAATTACAATTTGTTATGCAATGCTTTGCAACACGTCTCATTGCTGTGCTCCAAGTACAGTATCTGTGAGGGGTTGCAGTGTTGTGGCACCAGCACCAGTGCCTAAGGCATAATTTTTCAGCATCTGTTTAACAGGGGCGTGTAATTACAATTTTTTATGCAATGCTTTGCAACAGGTCTGATTGCTGTGCTCCAAGTACAGTATCTGTGAGGGGTTGCAGTGTTGTGGCACCAGCACCAGTGCCTAAGGCACAATTTTTCAGACCCTGTTTAACAGGGGCGTGTAATTAAAAAATTTTATGCAATGCTTTGCAACAGGTCTCATTGCTGTGCTCCAAGTACAGTATCTGTGAGGGGTTGCAGTGTTGTGGCACCAACACCAGTGCCTAAGGCACATTTTTTCAGACCCTGTTTAACAGGGGCGTGTAATTAAAAAAATTTATGCAATGCTTTGCAACAGGCCTCATTGCTGTGCTCCAAGTACAGTATCTGTGAGGGCTTACATTGTTGTGGCAACACCGTCCACCACCACCACCAAAGGCCCAATTGTTCTGCCCCTGTTCAACAGGTACATGCAATTACAATTCTTGATCTATTAATTGACAGCAGGGCCCATTCCTGCTCCCACCAAGAGTAGCTGTGAGGGCTTACAGTTTTGTGGCAACACCGTCCACCACCACCACCACCAAAGGCCCAATTTTTCTGCCCCTGTTCAACAGGGGAATGAAATTACAATTCTTGATATAATAATTCACAGCAGGGCCCATTCCTGTGCCCACCAAGTGTAACTGTGAGGACTTACAGTGTTGTAGCAACAACACCACCACCACCACCAAAGGCCCAATTTTTCCTACCACTGTTCAACAATGGCATGTAATTACAATTCCTGATATAATAGTTCACAGCAGGGCGTTCCAGCGCCCACCAAGAGTAGCTGTGAGGGCTTACAGTGTTGTGGCAACACCAACATCTAATGGGGCAAATTTCTGCAGAGTATATACGGCAGGCCCATACTTTCAAACATCCAACTTAGAAACGACTCCTACTTGCAAACGGAAGGAGAAAACAGGAAGTGAGAGGAAATCTACCCCTAGGAAGTAAAATTCTATCCTGTTAGATTAAATTTGGGAAAAAGGTATCTCCTCTCTACTGATGCTTTATCACCAATCCTTGTTTCAATAAAAAACACACTTTTCCAAAAACATTTGTCATTGGGACGGAAAGTGAGGTGAAATGTTCTGAACAGGTGCACAGACAGCAAAACAAATGTTACAGGGGTGATAACCCTTCCCTATGTTCTCCAAAAAGCGTAAAAATAGATTTTTTTGGATGGAACTACACTTAAAAATGTACCTGTTCAAAATTACAAACAGATTCTATTTAAGAACAAACCTACAGTCCCTGTCTTGATTGCACCGCCTGTATACTGCTGTTCAGAGTATATAGGGTTGTAGGTATAGGGTTTTATTTTGGGTGCGGGGTTCCCCTTAATATCCATACAAGACCCAAAGGAGCTGGTAATGGGCTGGGGTGGGGGGTAATGGGCTGGGGTGGGGGGTGATGGGGTAGCCATGCCATTTTTCTCAAAGATTTTCATCCATATTGCCAGGACAAGACATGACATTAAAGCCACAAGCTACTTTACTTTAGACACCCCCCAGGTACCATATTTAAAGGAATATTTCACTTTTTTTTTTCACTTTATGCATCATTAAAATGACTGCTCCAGAAAAAACTTTCGTTTTTAAAACTTCTTTTCTTTTTGACCCGGGTCCCCAAACCTTTTTTATGACAATAACATGCAATATTGGCCGTTATAATTAGCACTTTAGATTTCGAACGTTCGCGTCCATTGTAACCAATAGGGTTCTAACGTTCGTGCAAACTTTCGGTCCGTTCGCAGGTTCTGGTGTGAACCGAACCCGGGGGTGTTCGGCTCATCCCTAGTATAGTATAACAAGGATTTTGGAGGTGTATATATCTTAATCGATCTGTTTCAGCCTCATGGATCCCTGCACAATATAGTAACATCTTTGTTGGGTTCCTCTCCCTGCCTCGTATTCTACCCTGCAGTCCCTATTGTCCCTTAGGGATAATATGCCATACTGTGCAATTGTTTTAGGCAGCTGTGAAGAAATGCTGTAAAGTAAGAATGCTTTAAAAAATATATATTTAAATTTTTTATTTGTATATTTATATTTATATTTACAAAATGCAAAGTGAGTGAACAGAACAAAAATTGAAATCAAATAAATATTTGGTGTGACTACCCTTTGGCTTAAACCAGCATCAGTTCTTACACTTGCACTTGTAGGATTAGAGTCAGGTGTATAACTAACCAATTATACCGAGCAGTTGCTAATGATAATCAATTACATATGTAGGTTGAAACACAGTTATTAACTGAAACAGAAACAGCTGTGTAGGGGACTTAAAACTGGGTGAGAAACAGCCAAACTCTGCTACTAAGGTTAGGTTGTAGAAAACAGTTTCATGTCACAGGTCATACACCATGGCAAAACTTAGCACAGCAACAAGACACAAGGTAGTTATGCTGCATCAGCAAGGTCTCTCCCAGGCAAAGATTCCAAAACAGACTGGGGTTTCAAAAATGTGCTGTTCAAGCTCTTTTTAAGAAACACAAGGAAATGGGCAATGTTGTGGAGCGTAGACACAGTGGTTGGCCAAGGAAACTTAAAGCGGTGTTCCAGCTCACACTGTAGCTGCTGACTTTTAATAAGCACACTTACCTGTCCAGGGTGCCCGCAATGTCGGCCGCCCGAGGCCGATATGTCCATCGGATCGGGTCCTGGCGTGGCCATTCGAACTAAGGGAAACAGGCAGTAAAGCCTTGTGGCTTTACTGCCCATTTCCTACTACGCATGCGCGAGTCGCGCAGGTCCCAGAAGGCAGCGGGCCCCATTCCCCAGAAGACAACGCGAGGAGGAGAAGAATGAAGACTACCGCGGAATAGGAAGTGGCAGATTAGGACGATCTGCCTAGCAACAGCCATTTCTGGTAAGTAAAACATTTTTTTTTCCACATTTTAAGCCTTTTTATGTAATTTTTTTTTTTAGGGTGGACCTCTGCTTTAATTCAGCAGATGAAAGGCACATCGTGTTTACTTCAATTCGACATCGGAAGATGTCCAACAGTGCCATCAGCACAGAACTGTCGGAAACCAGTGGGATCCAGGTACACCCATCTTCTATCTGGAGAAGTCTAGGCAAAAGTGATCTTCACAGAAGAATTACTGCCAAAAAGCCATACTTCTGACGTAGAAACAAGGCTAAGTGTCTCAGCTATGCACAAAAACATGTGAACTGGTGTGCAGAAAAATGGCAACAGGTGCTCTTAGTTGTTGAGTCAAAATTTGAAATATTTGGCTGTAGTAGGAGCCAGTTTGTTCACCAAAGGGCTGGAGAGCGATACAATGATGAGAGTCTGCAGGCAATAGTAAAGCATGGTGGAGGTTCCTTGCAAGTTTGGGCCTGCTTTTATGCAAATTCATTTGGAGATTTGGTCAGGATCAATGTTGTCCTCAGTGCTGAGAAATGCAGGCAGATACTTATCCATCATGCCATACCATCAGGGAGGCATGTGATTGTCCCTAAATTTACAGTTGTGCTTATAAGTTTACATACCCTGGCAAAATTTATGATTTCTTGCCCATTTTTCAGAGAATATGAATGATAACACAAAAACTTTTCTTTCACTCATGGTCAGTGTTTGGCTGAAGCCATTTATTTTCAATCAACTGTGTCTACTCTTTTTAAATCAAAATCGTAAAAGAAACTACCCAAATGACCCTGATCAAAAGTTTACATACCCCGGTTCTTAATACCGTGTATTGCCCCCTTTAACATCAATGACAGTTTGAAGTCTTTTGTGGTATTTGTGGATGAGGCTCTTTATCTTCTCAGATGGTAAAGCTGCCCATTCCTCTTGGCAAAAAGCCTCCAGTTCCTGTAAAATCTTGGGCTGTCTTGCATGAACTGCACGTTTTAGATCCCAGAGTGGCTCAATGATATTAAGGTCAGGAGACTGAGATGGCCACTCCGGAACCTTCACTTTATTCTGCTGTAGCCAATGACAAGTTGACTTGGCCTTGTGTTTTGGATCATTGTCATGTTGAAATGTCCAAGTACGTCCCATGCGCAGCTTCCTGGCTGATGAATGCAAATGTTCCTCCAGTATTTTTTTATAACATACTGCATTCATCTTGCCATCAATTTTTACCAAATTTCCTGTGCCTTTGTAGCTCACACATCCCCAAAACATCAGTGATCCACCTCTGTGTTTCACAGTAGGAATGGTGTACCTTTCATCATAGGCCTTGTTGACTCCTCTCCAAATGTAGCGTTTATGGTTGTGGCCAAAAAGCTAAATTTTGGTCTCATCGCTCCAAATGACTTTGTGCCAGAAGGTTTGAGGCTTGTTTCTGTGCTGTTTGGCGTATTGTAAGCGGGATAATTTGTGGCATTTGCGTAGTAATGGCTTTCTTCTAGCGACCCGACCATGCGGCCCACCTTTCTTCAAGAGCCTCCTTATTGTGCATCTTGAAATAGCCACACCACATGTTTTCAGAGAGTCCTGTATTTCTCCTGAAGTTATTTGTGGGTTTGTCTTTGCATCCCGAACAATTTTCCTGGCAGTTGTGGCTGAAATTTTAGTTGGTCTACCTGACTGTGGTTTGGTTTCAACAGAACCCCTCATTTTCCACTTCTCGACACTGCTGATTGGCATTCTCAATTCCTTGAATATCTTTTTATATCCCTTTCCTGTTTTTTGCAGCACTGGATAAAAGATGCAAGGGTCTGTCAGGTTTTGACCTTTTATACACACACACTAATTACAAGCAAACCGATCACAGGTGAGGGTGGTTACCTTTAATAGCCATTCAGACCCCTTTGTGTCAACTTGTGTGCATGACCACCAGGGTATGTAAACTTTTGATTAGGGTCATTTGGGTAGCTTCTGTTGCCATTATTATTTAAAAAGAGTAAACACAGTTGATTGCTAATAAATGGCTTCAGCCAAACACTAACCATGAGTGAAAGAAATGTTTTTGTGTTATCATTCATATTCTCTGAAAAATGGCCAAGAAATCATAAATTCTGCCAGGGTATGTAAACTTATGAGAACAAAAAAAAAAAAAACTTATGAGAACAACTGTATTCTGCAGCAGGACAACCCCAAACACGCAGCTAATGTCATTAAGAACTATCTTTAGCATAAAGAAGAAAAAGGAGTCCTGTAAGGGATGGTTTGGCCCCACAGAGCCCTGATCTCCACATCATCAAATTTGTCTGGGATTAATTGAAGAGACAGAAGGATTTGAGGCAGCCCACATCCACGGAAATCTGTGGTTCTTTCTCCAAAATGTTTGGAACAACCTAACAGCCGAGTTCCTTCAAAAACTGTGTGCAAGTATACCTAGAAGAATGGTGTTTTGAAGGCAACGGGTGGTCACACCAAATATTGACTTGATTTGGATTTCTCTTCTGTTCATTTGATTTCCATTTTGTTAATTGATAAAAATAAACTATCATCTATTTCTGAAAGCATTCTTAATTTACAAAAAATTTTCACAATTGCTTAAAACACCATGCACACCATTTCCAATACCTGTCTGAAGAAGCAAATTTCATCTGCGTGTAGCGATGGTGTACTATAATCGTAATACAGTATGTTTCCCCGTCATTCCCTAACTGTAGTTGTGTCTCTTTAACCGCTTCCCGAACGCCCACTGCATATATACTTCAGCAGAATGGCACGGCCAGGCAAAATGACGTACGGGTACGTGGCCCTTTAATTGCCTGGCCGTGGGTCGCGCGCGTGCCGCCAGCGGCGCGCTCGCGACCCGGTCGGGAGCTCCGTGACCCCGGCCGCTTCGTGACCCTGGCCGCTGGACCAGCGGACCCGATCGCCACTGGTGTCCCGTGATCGGGTTACAGAGCTGAAGAACGGGGAGAGGTCTGTGTAAACAAACCTCTCCCCGCGCTTCCTACTCTGCCTGTCATTGATCGGCTGTTCCCTGTCATCGGGAAAGCCAATCAATGATGTCAGACGTCAGCCCCGCCCCTAATGTAAAAAAACACACACGTCACAGCCCATAACCCCTCCCCTCCCCCTAGTGGTTAACTCTTTCACTGCATGTGTCATTTATACAGGAATCAATGCATTTAAATAGCATTGATTGCTGTATAAATGGCAATGGTCCCAAAAATGTGTCAAAAATGTCCGATGTGCCCGCCATAATGTCGCAGTCACAATAAAAATCGCTGATCGCCGCCATTACTAGTAAAAAAAAAATATTAATAAAAATGCTATAAAACTATCCCCTATTTTGGAAACGCTATAACTTTTGCGCAAACCAATCAATAATTGCTAATTGCGATTTTTTTTACCAAAAATATGTAGAAGAATACGTATCGGCGTAAACTGAGGAAAAAAAATGTTTTTTTATATATTTTCAAAATTGTCGCTCTATTTTTGTTTATAGCGCAAAAAATAAAAACCGCAGGGGCGATCAAATACCACCAAAAGAAAGCTCTATTTGTGGGAAAAAAAGGACGCCAATTTTGTTTGGGAGCCACGTCGCACAACCGCGCAATTGTCAGTTAAAGCGACGCAGTGCCGAATCGCAAAAAGGGGCCTGGTCCTTTGGCTGCCAATTGGTCCAGGGCTGAAGTGGTTAATGCTGGGCGCCAGTGACTGTCATTATATTGGTGAGCCCAACACAATGGATTATGGGATTAGTAGTCTTTCTGACCAGCGATTCTATTGCCTAACCATACACCATACACATCCCATGGTTCTTTGCTACCAGTCAAGGAGACTTCTGGGAAAGCCTATAAAGGAGACCGGAGATCCACCCCACGCTCTCTTCTTCTTGGGCCTTGCGGAATGTACACCTATCTGTGACGGGGATAGAGAGGTTGCGGCCTACCATGCGGTGTCCAAGTGATTCCAGCCTGGCCTTGGAAGGCCCAACTCTGCTGTTCGTTAGACATCTACGCGGCACCAACTCAGCAGCTCAACATCACATTCATCTGCGCTCCGCACCCGTGGGTCATCGCTGGCGGTTCCACTGACGGACGTCTATTCCCGGGTCGCTGTCTGCAAGGCATCTAGTTTGCTTCAGTCGTTGGTGAGAGGGCAATTGCCCAGCTTATGCAATCTTTTCCTGGTTACTTTATTTGAACACTGTGTACAGACACCTTTACCTTGGGAACACTTTACTGCAAATTCTATTTGAACACTGTACATAGACACGTTTACCTACAACCATTTCAAGGAGTACCATTAGCCTGTTTAAGACAGTCAGTCTGTTAATGCATCACTATGCCTTATTGGATATAATAATAATGCCAGTGAAGACTATCAGGCCTGCACTGCGAATATTGCTGTTACTATTTAAAGGGCCCTACACCATCCTTGTTCTGTCTGATCTCTCGTTAGGATCCAAAGGTTGAATAGGCCGGCCCGGGGTTCCCCTTTACAGTGTAACAAACTGCATTCAACTTTTAACCCGTTATTGTCCTACAGGTCATGCTTGAGGTGGTATCTCATTGTAAATGCGTGTGTATTATATCCCCCCATTGTTAAACTGTTCTTAAGCTGTCTTTTTTTTTTATTTCTTGGTTTTTTATATATATATATATTGTACAGGACGCCGTGGCTGGGTCCTGGAAGGACGCTATGTTTCCCCTCTGTTTGGACTGTGGTTCCTTTAAGGGAACAAAAAGGGTTAACTCACCTGTCAGAGGAAGTGGGTTTAAAAACAAGACAGGAAGTTGCAGGTGTGTGTGGAGGAGTGTAGAGGAGATGATGGTGGTTGGTGTTTGGTTTGATGTGCAGCAACCAACGTGGACAGCAGCGTTCTGCCTGGAAGCCTCCTAGCAGGTGAAGTCACCTGAAACCACTCCAAGGACTGTTTGATTGCGATAGCAATGCTGGACTTTGAATGTCGGTGAGACTGAAACCTTTTTCTTTTGTTTTTGCTGCTGTCAAGCTGTTTTAAGTTTAATAAACCTCCTTTTGGGTTAAAAGCCTGTGTCCTGCGGTCTGGCTGGTCCCCCGAACTTTACAAGTGGTGCTCGAATGCGGGCAGGACAGAGTAACAGGCGTTTTTTTTTTTTGCTGTTTTTGCATTTGAATTTAAAACTGACATTTAAAGGGACAGTACAGTGGGTTTATGTCCTGGGTTAAAGCTGCCCAAGCCCTGAAAGCTGAAGCAATGGAGGAACTAATTAAACAACTATCCCTGGCTAATATGCAAGCGCAGACCCGCCATGAAGAAAATACTCGCCTGTTGGTGGCTCAGTTGGCAGCACAGCAAGCAACCCAGCAAGGGGTTATGCAGGCTCAGGTGACTGCCTTAAAAGAAGTAGTGCAGCAGTTTTCTCAGGGTCGGGAGCAAGCGGCTGTTGCCCCTGGCAACCAGGTGACCGTGAGGGCAAGCCATTTTTTGCAGAAATTGTCCCTGAGTGATGATGTAGAGGCTTTTCTTGCTACATTTGAGAGGACGGCAGAGAGAGAAGGGTGGCCCCAGGACCAGTGGGCCGGCCTAATTGCACCTTTTCTCACCGGAGATCCTCAAAAAGCCTACTTCGACCTGCCACCAGAGGACGCTAAAGACTATCAAAAACTAAAGGCAGAAATACTGGCTCGTTTGGGGGTGACTACGGCCGTTCGGGCCCAACGAGTGCACCAATGGAATTATTGTCCAGATCGTCCACCACGGTCTCAAATGCATGACCTGGTGCAACTGGTAAAAAAATGGCTGCAGCCCGAAGTGTTGTCGGGCCCCCAAATCGTGGAGCGGGTCGTGCTGGACCGATACCTACGGTCACTGCCAGACGACCTTCAACGGTGGGTCAGCCATGGAGACCCCAAAACAGTGAACCTCCTTGTCGAGATGGTAGAGCGATATACAGTGGTGGAGGATCTGCTTGGCCCTACCAAGCGCCAAGGGCCCAGTCTGCCACGGCCTATTCGATCGACTGCCACCCTTCGAAAGGATTTCCCCCGGAGCCCTGGAATCAACACCCCGGAAGGTCAAGCGTCACTCCCAGTACCTCCTCAGCGATCTGTTCCTGTTCGGAGAGGAGGGGATGTACAATGTTGGCGATGTCATTCCTGGGGCCATACCCGGGCCCACTGCCCACTCCAAGAGGAGTCCATGGAATGCGGGGTTCTTCGGAGGGGGTCTTTTGTTGCTCATAGAGCATGTACCACACACCTTGACCGTGGAGAAGAGAAATTTGAGTGTGTAGTCCAAGTGAACCACCTCCCTGCCTGGGCTTTGCTGGATTCCGGAAGCATGGTAACCCTGGTTCATCCTAGAGTAATTGGGAAGATCGGTCTGGTAAGCAAAACTTTACGGGTTGTGTGCATTCACGGGGACACTAGAGAGTACCCTCTCATCTCGGTGTCCATCTCCACAGCATATGGCACTGGTACTCAAGAGGTGGGGGTGGTAAAGAACTTGATACATGATGTTATCATAGGACGAGACTGTCCATTTTTTGAAAAACTGTGGGGACAAGGAGAACTACCTGAACGATCCCAAGACTGGGGAGAAACTAGTTCCTCTGTTCCTACGGTTGAGGGTAATAACCCTAAGATGCCAAATGTTCCTAATGTGGATCCGGTTGATACAAATGCTAATGATTGGATTAATGGTGATGAAAGTAGTGCTGATACTGTTAAGGGTGACAAAATGTGTGGTTCGCAGACCTACCTGAACACTGAGGAGGGGGAACCTTCCCCACTTCAGGTAATGCTGGGTGAAGAGGATGAGGAAGTGGCCTCTACCCCTACCCTGCCAGATTTGGGTGTTCCCCAGGGGACATTTGGTACTGCCCAGATGCAGGACCCCACTTTGACCTGTGCACGGGAACAAGTTATAGTATTAAATGGGGTACCCCAAGAGCCAGGTGCGAATGAGCGGTGGCCCCACTTTGCAATATGTAATGAATTGCTTTATCGGGTTACCAAAGTGAGAGAAAATGTGGTAGAACAATTATTGGTACCCCAACAGTATAGACGCAAGGTCCTGGACCTGGCCCATGATGACGTTTTAGGGGGACACCTGGGAGTTGAAAAGACGGAGGCACGGATCACCGACCGGTTTTACTGGCCAGGTCTGAAAGCAGAGGTAAGAAGATACTGTGCCTCTTGTCCCACCTGTCAGTTGACCGCGCCGGTGACCCATTTCCGGAGCCCTTTGGTCCCTCTGCCCATAATTGAGGTCCCATTCGAGAGGATAGCCATGGATATAGTGGGTCCTTTGGTAAAGTCAGCTCGAGGTCACTCCTACATACTGGTGATCCTTGACTATGCCACCCGATATCCTGAAGCGCTACCTCTGCGGAATACCTCCTCTAAGGCTATTGCTCGGGAATTATTCCAGTTGTTTACACGGACTGGTTTTCCCAAGGAAATACTCACGGACCAGGGCACCCCGTTTATGTCGAGGGTTATGGCTGATGTGTGCAAGCTGTTCCGGATTAAACAGCTGCGCACATCGGTCTACCATCCACAAACGGATGGGTTGGTAGAGCGCTTTAATAAGACCCTTAAGTCTATGCTCAAGCGGGTTGTACAAAGGGATGGGAAAGACTGGGACTGCCTGTTACCCGCTCTCCTGTTTGCTATCCGGGAAGTGCCCCAGGCCTCCACTGGGTTTTCGCCCTTTGAGTTGGTATATGGGCGGAGACCTCGCGGACTACTGGATTTTGTTAAAGAGGAATGGGAAAGTGAACCTATTCAGCATAAGAGTGTTCTTGAATATGTTTCCCAAATGCAGGAGAGGATCCGAACTGTGATGCCTCTAGTCAAAGAACATTTGCAAAAAGCCCAGGAGGCTCAACGACGGGTCTATAATAGGGCTGCTAGAATAAGGAACTTCCAAGTAGGGGATCGAGTAGCGGTGTTGATCCCCACTGTGGAAAGTAAATTCTTGGCCAGGTGGCAAGGCCCCTTTGAAGTTGTAGAAAAAGTGGGAGAGGTAAATTATAGAGTCCACCAACCAGGTAAGAGGAAACCCTATCAGATATATCATGTAAACTTGTTAAAGCCCTGGACAGACAGGGAACCGGTGACCTCCCTGGCTGGTGCAAGACTTGAGCCTCGGGTTGGGGTGGAGAGTGTCCAAGTAGCAAATACCCTGTCTAGAGTCCAAAGTCAGCAGGCAAAGGAGTTCTTGCAGAGAAATAAAGAGAAATTTTCAGACTTGCCAGGGCTCACTAGTGTCATAGAGCATGATATTGTCACAGAACCAGGAATCAAAGTTTTTGTCCGGCCTTACCGCATTCCAGAGGCCCAAAGGAAGGCTGTTGCAGAGGAAGTGAAGAAGATGTTAGACCTGGAGATTATTGAGGAATCACAGAGTGAGTGGTCAAGCCCGATTGTGTTGGTACCGAAGCCCAACGGGACTCTGCGATTCTGCAATGATTTCCGGAAACTAAATGAAGTTTCACGGTTTGATGCCTACCCCATGCCCCGGGTAGATGAGCTTATTGAGAGACTAGGTCCAGCCAGGTATATCACTACATTAGACCTTACCAAGGGGTATTGGCAAATCCCGTTGACTAAGGCTGCTAGAGAGAAAACTGCTTTTTCTACCCCAGAGGGAAGTTTTCAGTACAAGAGAATGCCTTTTGGATTGCAAACTGCTCCAGCCACATTTCAGAGGGCAATGGATAGGATTTTACGTCCTCACCGGGAGTATGCCTCAGTATACTTGGATGACATAGTCATTTTTAGCAGAGACTGGGAATCACACTTGCCCAAAGTCCAGACAGTACTGGACTCCCTTTGGAAGGAGGGGTTTACAATAAACCCGGAAAAATGTGCTTTGGGAATGGAGGAGGTGAAATACCTGGGCTATGTTGTGGGTAGAGGGGTAGTAAAACCTCAGGTCAACAAGGTAGAGGCTGTACAGAATTGGCCCCGCCCCCTCACAAAAAAACAGGTACGTGCATTCCTGGGTATGGTGGGATACTACAGGAGGTTTGTACCCAACTTTGCCACGTTGGCAGCTCCATTGACCGATCTGACTAAGGGTCGGAAATCGGTCATGGTGGAGTGGAATGCAGATGCTGAGAAGGCTTTTTTGGAGCTCAAGTCGGCACTGTGCCAACACCCTGTCCTAGTAGCACCCAATTTTTCAAAAGAGTTTGTTGTACAGACTGATGCTTCCGATGTAGGATTGGGAGCCGTGTTGTCACAGGTTGTTCATGGCGAGGAGCACCCAGTAGTCTTCCTCAGTAGGAAGTTAACACCAGCGGAGAAAAACTACGCTATAATTGAACGAGAGTGTCTGGCCATTAAGTGGGCTCTGGAATCCCTCAGATATTACCTTTTGGGGAGGAAGTTTAGGCTGATTTCTGACCATGCCCCTTTAACATGGCTGAGACAAGGTAAAGGGACTAATGCCAGGGTTACTCGGTGGTTCCTGGCACTCCAGGAATTTAAATTTGTAGTGGAGCATAGGCCCGGGAGACTGCATCAAAATGCAGATGCCCTCTCCCGAGTCCATTGTTTGAGCTCCACTGGTGCCTCCACCTCCTTGGCGTTGGGGCACAGGGGGGGGGATATGTACAGGACGCCGTGGCTGGGTCCTGGAAGGACGCTATGTTTCCCCTCTGTTTGGACTGTGGTTCCTTTAAGGGAACAAAAAGGGTTAACTCACCTGTCAGAGGAAGTGGGTTTAAAAACAAGACAGGAAGTTGCAGGTGTGTGTGGAGGAGTGTAGAGGAGATGATGGTGGTTGGTGTTTGGTTTGATGTGCAGCAACCAACGTGGACAGCAGCGTTCTGCCTGGAAGCCTCCTAGCAGGTGAAGTCACCTGAAACCACCCCAAGGACTGTTTGATTGCGATAGCAATGCTGGACTTTGAATGTCGGTGAGACTGAAACCTTTTTCTTTTGTTTTTGCTGCTGTCAAGCTATTTTAAGTTTAATAAACCTCCTTTTGGGTTAAAAGCCTGTGTCCTGCGGTCTGGCTGGTCCCCCGAACTTTACAATATATATATATATATATATATATATATATATATATATATATATATATATATATATATATATATGCTGGTTGTACCCAAGTTGATCAATCGGTCAGATAACTCTGGGACGGCATTCTATGACGTCCTCCCAGAATCGCACTCCTAGGGCGTGTCCATGCTTGCCGGTTTCTCGGGACCCGGCACGTCACGAATCAGGGTAAAGGGCCAATCCGGACGGCCCTTTACAACGTAATCGCTCCATGCAATGATGGAGCGATCACTGTCAACAAACTGGCGTCATGTCCGGTTCTTTCCGCTGCTCACACCAATCGTGTGAGCAGAGGGAGAAGATGCAAGCCGCATTAGCTTTTTTTTCCTATTCCAAGTGCCCAACAGTGCCCATCTGTGCCCCAGAAATGCCCCATCTGTGCCCCAGAAGTTCCACATCTGTGCTCCATTGGTGCACATCTGTTCCACAGCAGTGCTCTACAGTTCCCCATCAGTGCACAGGAGTACACAGCAGTGCCACATCTGTGCACATATGTGCACATATGTGCCATATCAGTGCTCTACAGTGCCCCATCAGTGGCACATCTATGCCCTATCAGTGCTCTACAATGCCCCATCAGTGCACATATGTGCCCCATCAGTGCCACGTCAGTGCCCCGCAATGCCCCATAAGTGCCCATCTGTGCCCCATCAGTGCCACGTCAGTGCCCAGCAATGCCCCGTCAGTGCCACATCTGTGCTTTACAGTGCCCTACAGTGCCACATCTGTGCTATATCAGTGCCACATCTGTGCTCTACAGTACCACATTAGTGCCACTAAAGTGCCCATTAATGCCGATCAGTAAATGCTCATTAATGCCACCCTATCAGTGGATCCTCATCAGCACCTGTCAGTGCCGTAAGAAATGCGTAGAAAAATGCATTTTCATTTTCTTTCCACATTTTCCAAATACTTGTGGAAAAAAATGACATGTTCAAAAGACTCATTATGCCTCATAGAATATACGTTGGCTTGTTTGCTGTCCAAAATGGGGCCATTTTGTGGGTGTTTCCATTGTCCTGGTGCTCCAGGGCCTTCAAAAGTGTGATAGGTTGTCAGGAAATTATATGTGTAATTTATGTTCCTAGAATACCTGACAGTGCTCCCTGCATGTTGGGCCTCTCTATTTTGGCCAGGCTGTGTAAAAGTCTCACACATGTGGTATCGCCATACTCAGGGCCGATCCTAGGGTCACAGACACCTGGGTGCAGAAATATTTGTGGTGCCCCCCACATGGGCATGGTCATCTTACTAACCCCTCCCCTTTACAAAAGTTTCTATGGCAACGACTCAAACACAGAGATGCTCCCCTAAGAAGTCTTTGTTACCCTGGGATCCTCCCATGAACTTTTAACAATAAAGAAAATACAGGAAGAGAGTACACTAATGGGACCTGGAGGGGAGTCGCTCCGATGCACACAGAGAGGGCTTCTGTTAGAAAGTCTGTTAGAAAGAGCCCCAAACATACTGCAGACATAGTACAGGAGATGGTGAAACTGCAGACATGATACAGAAGATGGTCAGAGACTGCAGACATGATACAAGAGATGGGTAGAGACTGCAGACATGATACAAGAGATGGTCAGACACTGCAGACATGATACATGCCATGGTCAGAGACTGCAGACATGATAAAAGAGATGGTCAGAGACTGCAGACATACTACAAGAGATGGTCAGAGACTGATGACATGATACAAGAAATGGTCAGAGGCTGTGGAAATGATACAAGAGATCAATGCATCAAATGCAGCCTACCAGTGCCCATCAATTGCAGCCTCATCAGTGCCCACCAATTGCAGCCTACCAGTGCCCACCAAATGCAACATTATCAGTGCCCACCAAATGCAGCTTATCAGTGCCCACCAATTGCAGCCTGAAAGTGCCCACCAATTGCAGCCTACCAGTGCCGACCAATTGTAGGCTTCCAGTGTCCACCAAATGCAGCTTATCAGTGCCCATCAAATGCAGCTTATCAGTGCCCATCAATTGCAGCCTGCCAGTGCCCACCACTTGCACCCTACCAGTGCCCACCAAATGCAGCCTACCAGTGCCCACCAATTGCAGCCTACCAATGCCCACCAATTACAGCCTACCATTGCCTGCCAAATGCAGCTTATCAGTGCCCACCAATTTCAGCCTACTAGTGCCCACCAAATGCAGCTTATCAGTGCCCACCAAATGCAGCTTATCAGTGCCCACCAACTGCAGCCTACCAGTGCCCACCAAAAGCAGCCTACCAGTGCTCACAAATTGATGTGGCGGTGTAGGTGAAAGCGGCGGTGGAGGAGGACGAGGTAGCCAACACTGGTTCAAAAATACAACAATGGCTGGGTAAGGCTAGTGGTGAATGATGTGTCGAATTCTGTCCCCCGTCGCATAGTGTCCACCCTGTACTGCGCTTGCTCACTACGTAGGACAAGGGGATTTCGAAACTCTCCGAAGACGATGCACGGTGACTCCAGGTTCAAGCCACATCATCCGAGGTTGAAGCCTAGCCAAGCGAGCCCGTGAGGGGCCCTGTTACTATGTGCTACCGTATGTCCACTTGAATGGTGGGGCTTGAACCTGCACTCACTGCGCAGGCGACGTTCATCTTTGGAGATTTTTTGAATCTCCTTGTCCTCCGTACTGCGTAAGCACTGCGCCTGCGCAGTAAGTGGCCGGACACTATCTGATGGCCAGACAGTTTTTGTCAGAACACCGGTATACGTGTCTATTCTGCACAAGGTACGGACAAGTCCTGTGGAATCCATGCCTGGTTCATTTTAATGAACGTGAGCTTGTCCACATTGGCTCTGGACAGGTGGCTGCGCTTGTCTGTGATAACGCCCCCTGCCGTGCTAAATACACGTTCAGATAGCGCCAGCACCTCCAAGGCGTAAAGGGCAAGCTCAGGCCATGTGCCCAATTTGGAGACCCAGAAGTTGAAGGGGGCAGACCCGTCATTCAGTACGTGTAGGCGTGTGCACACATACTGCTCCACCATGTTGGTGAAATGCTGCCTCCTGCTAAGACGTTCCATCTCAGCTGGTGGTGCTGATTGTTGTGGCGTGCTGACAAAGCTTTTCCACATTTCGGCCATGCTAACCCTGCCTTCCGAGGTGCTGGCGGTGCCCCGGCTGCGTTGGCGACCTCTTCCTCCTCCTCTGCCTTCACCTTGTGCTTCCACCGTACCCCCGCTGCCAAGTGGGAATGCCACCAGCAGCGCGTCTACCAGCGTGCGCTTGTACTCGCGCATCTTACGATCACGCTCCAGTGAGGTAATTAAGGACGGCACGTTGTCCTTGTAACAGGGATCCAGCAGGGTGGCCACCCAATAATCAGCAGCAGTTAAAATGTGGGAAACTCGGCAGTCGTTGCGGAGACACTGCAGCATGTATTCGCTCATGTGTGCCAGGCTGCCCAGAGGCAACGAAAAGCTGTCCTCTGTGGGAGGTGTATCGTCTGTGTCCTCTGTATCCCCCCAGCCACACACCAGTGATGGACATGAGCTGGTCTGGGTGCCACCCTGCTGTGAACATGGTTCCTCCTCCTCCATCTCCTCCTCATCCTCCACCTCGTCATCCTCCAGAACTGTGCCCATGCTGCCGGACAATTGTGTACCTGGCGCTTATTGGTGCAGGAACCCACCCTCGTAGCCACTTGTAAATGACTGCCCTGAAAGCCTTGGAAAGCCTGTGCCACATCCTCTTCCATCATCGCCTGAAGCGTTTTTTCAAGGAGGCATAGAACTGGGATAGTAACGCTGAGAACGGCGTCATCGGCACTGGCCATGTTGGTGGAGTACTCGAAACAGCGCAACAAGGCACACAAATCTCGCATGGAGGCCCAGTTATTGGTGGTGAAGTGGTGCTGTTCCGTAGAGCGACTCAAGCGTGCGTGCTGCAGCTGAAACTCCACTATCGCCTGCTGCTGCTCGCACAGTCTGGCAAGCATGTGCAAGGTGGAGTTCCACCTTGTGGGCACGTCACATATGAGACGGTGAGCGGGAAGGCCTAAGTTACACTGCAGCGCTGACAGGCGAGCAGCAGCAGGGTGAGAACCCCGAAAGTGCGCACAGACGGCCCGCACTTTCTGCAGCAGCTCTGCATATTGGGGTTATTCTTAAGGAACCTCTGGACCACCAAGTTCAGCACATGCGCTAGGCAAGGGATGTGCGTCAAACCACCTAGGCCCAGAGCTGCTACGAGATTTCGCCCATTATCGCACACCACCAGGCCGGGCTTGAGGCTCACTGCCACCAACCACTCATCGGTCTGTTGTTCCATGTCCCTCCACAACTCCTGCGCGGTGTGGGATTTTTCCCCCAAACAGGAAAGTTTTAAAACTGCCTGCTGTCGTTTAGCCCTGGCTGTGCTGAAGTTGGTGGTGAAGGTGTTACACTGACCGAATGAGGAGGCGGTAGAGGATGAAGAGGCGGAGTAGGAGGAGTTAGCAACAGGAGGCAAACTGAAGTGCCCTGCAATCCTCGGTGGTGGAAGGACATGCGCCAAACTGCTATCCTCCTCAGGCCCAGCCGCCACTACATTTACCCAGTGTGCTGTTAGGGAGATATAACGTCCCTGACCGTGCTTACTGGTCCAGGCATTCGTAGTTAGGTGGACCTTGCCACAGATGGCGTTGCGCAGTGCACACCTGATTTTTTCCCCCACTTGGTTGTGCAAGGAAGGGATAGCTCGTCTGGAAAAGTAGTGGCGGCTGGGCACGACGTACTGTGGGACAGCCAATGACATCAGCCTTTTAAAACTCTGCGTCTCCACCAGACGGAAAGACAGCATTTCAAAGGAGAGGAATTTTGAAATGCTGCCATTCAGGGCCAGGGATCGCGGGTGGCTAGGGGGGTACTTCCTCTTCCGCTCCAGTGTTTGGGAAATAGAGAGCTGAACGCTTCCATGGGACATTGTGGAGATGGTTGGTGACCCAGGTGGTAGTGTTGCTGGCAGATCCTCTGTTTGCGGGTTGGCAGGTGCCACTGTCACTACAGAGGTGGATGAAGAGGCCGAGACTGCAGCAGAAGAGGAAGCAGGAGGAGCCAGAGACCTTTCTTGGTTTTTGAGGTGTCTACTCCACTGCATCTCGTGCTTTGCACTTAGATGCCTGGTCATGCAGGTTGTGCTCAGGTTGAGAATGTTTATGCCTCGCTTCAGGCTCTGATTGCACAGCGTGCAAACCATGCATCGTGTCTTGTCATCAGCACATTGTCTGAAGAACTGCCACGCTAGGGAACTCCTTGGACCTGGCTTTGGTGTGCTCGGTCCCTTGCTGTGTTGGGCAGTAGCAGACGTACTGTCTAGGGGACAGACGCTCCGCTTTTGCACCCTGCTCCCTCTTCTGCTGTGCTGGTGGCTCTGTGCGACCACCGCCTCTTCCTCCGAACTACACTGGTCACCTGCATGATGTTGATTCCATGTGGAGTCAAGGACCTCATCGTCCTCCACATCATCTTCCACCCAGTCTTCACCCCTGCCCTCCTTGTCGGTCTGCACAATGGCGAAAGCAGCAGCAGTTGGCACCTGTGTTTTGTCATCATCCGAGACGTGCTGCGATGGTCCTCCCATGTACTCATCATGAAACATAAGCGGTTGGGCATCGGTGCACACAATCTCTTCCACTTCTGGGGCAGGGCTAGGTGGATGGCCCTGGGAAACCCTGCTAACAGAGTCATCAAAAAGCAGAAGAGACTGCTGCATGATTTGGGGCTCAGACTGCTTGGCTGATTTGCAAGAGGGTGAGGTGAAAGACTGATGGACATCGACTGCAGGTGCCAACTCTGAACTTTCATCAGGAGACTGGGTGGGAGACAATGTGAAGGAACTGGAGGCACTGTCAGCAACCCAATCTACTATCGCCTGTACTTGTCCTGGCCTCAACATTCGTACAGCCTCATTAGGCGCGCCGAAATACCGCTGCAGGCTCTGTCGCCTACTCGCACCTGAGGAAGGTGTTTCACTAGTGCGTGTAGCTGGCACAGATCGACCACGTCCTCTCCCTGCAACAGGAGCGCCACCAGCAGCACCACGACCGGGGCCACGTTCCCTTTTTGATGATCTCCTCATATTTTCTAAATTTATGATCTCGCCCTAAATGGGTGTTTTTGCAATAGCAGAATACATGACAGTATGTAAAGCGTGTATCTCAAAAACTGCAGAAAATGCTATTGGGAAAAAAAATGTCACTACAATTTTTTTTTTGGGATAGCACAATAGAAGAAATATCGACCGATTGTATGTCACACTCCTGCACATATGCACAAAGCACTGAAATATTTAATTTTTTGGCAATAGCAGGATACACGCACAGTGCCTAAAGCATGTATGAACATGCAGAAAATGCTATTGGAAAAAAAAAAAGTCGCTACAATTTTTTTTTTGGGATACCACAATAGAAGAAATATGGATCGATTGTATGTCACACTTCTGCACACATGCACAAAGCACTGAAAGATATTATTTTTTGGCAATAGCAGAATACAAGCACAGTGTCTAAAGCGTGTATGAACATGCAGAAAATGCTATTGGGAAAAAAAAATGTCACTACAATTTTTTTTTTGGGATAGCACAATAGAAGAAATATCGATCGATTGTATGTCACACTTCTGCACACATGCACAAAGCACTGAAAGATTTTATTTTTTGGCAATAGCAGAATACACGCACAGTGTCTAAAGCGTGTATGAACATGCAGAAAATGCTATTGGAAAAAAAAATTTCGCTACAATTTATTTTTTTGGGATAGCACAATAGAAGAAATATCGATCGATTGTATGTCACACTCCTGCACACATGCACAAAGCACTGAAAGATTTTATTTTTTGGCAATAGCAGAATACACGCACAGTGTCTAAAGCGTGTATGAACATGCAGAAAATGCTATTGGAAAAAAAAAATGTCGCTACAATTTATTTTTTTGGGATAGCACAATAGAAGAAATATCGATCGATTGTATGTCACACTCCTGCACACATGCACAAAGCACTGAAAGATTTTATTTTTTGGCAATAGCAGAATACACGCACAGTGTCTAAAGCGTGTATAAACATGCAAAAAATGCTATTGGAAAAAAAAACATGCACAAATCACATCATGTTTTTGCAATAGCAGAATACACACAGAGTATGGTGTATCTCTTAGTAAAATATGCAGTGCAGTGATGCTGCACTGAGCTTGCAGGTAAAAGTTATATTTTGTCTGGCACTGGCCTCATGGCATTGTTAAAAGACTGTGCACTGCACCCCAGACAGGGTACCATTGATTTAGGAATCTCTTGAATAATTCTCTCTGCCTCTTTCTTTTCCTTAATAAAGACACTCTCTAGTCTCTACTCTAGCTATGTAGATCGCTCACTGAACTAATTTGAAGAAAATTTAAGGAATGTGGACTGACTGACTGTATCAGACTAACTCCTAATGAAATCCTCTCTTAGCAGCACAGGAACCTGTCTATAGCAAAGTGAGGTGCTGTGCTGTGTGCCTGTACCTTATATAGAGGCTGGGCCACATGCTGCACTGGCCAATCACAGCCATGCCATTAGTAGGCATGGCTGTGATGGCTTTTAAAGGCACGCTAGTGAAACTAGCGTGGATTGGCTGCCCTGCAGCTTGTAAAAGGCGCCAATACATCGCCGAACACCGGACCCGAACCCGAACATACAGTCAATAGTTCGGGTCCGGGACCTGAACACCCAAAAGTCCGGTACGGACCCGAACTTTACAGTTCGGGTTCGCTCAACCCTAGTTAGGATCCAACTTACTGCCTCTTTCACTTTTTGTGTTCTTCACCAATTGTCATGAAGATCCTGCCAGAAACCTGAACCCTGGCCCACGGGCGCCACTGCGCATGCGCGCCGGTGCGCGTGTACGTGTGCGGCTGCGCACGGGCGCGCGCACAGGTAGACAGATGCGCGCTCTTGTTGGCGCCAGGTAGCCTATTTAAATCCGGCCAGAGCAGACGGTCCCCGCTGTCTGCTCTACAGCGTTGTGGTGATAGTAACCTGATCCTGATTCCTCTGTCCTGTATTGACCCGGCCTGCCTGTGACCATTCACCTATCTGCCTGCACCCAACCTTGGCTTGTTTGTGACCATCCTTCTGCTTAATCCTCTTGTACCTTGCTGCCAGCCTGATATCTGACCCGGCCTATTCTGATGACCCAGCTTACCTGTACTGATCCAGTCTGCTCTGAAACCCTGTTTGCTTTGCTGAACCAGCTTACCTGTACTGATCCGGTCTGCTCTGAAACCCTGTTTGCTTTGCTGAACCAGCTTACCTGTACTGATCCGGTCTGCTCTGAGGTCCTGTCTGCTGTGCTGAACCAGCTTACCTGTACTGATCCGGCCTGCTCTGAGTTCCTGTCTGCTTTGCTGAACCAGCTTACCTGTACTGATCCGGCCTGCTCTGAGTTCCTGTTTGCTTTGCTGAACCAGCTTACCTGTACTGATCCGGCCTGCTCGGAGTTCCTGTTTGCTTTGCTGAACCAGCTTACCTGTACTGATCCGGTCTGCTCTGAGGTCCTGTCTGCTGTGCTGAACCAGCTTACCTGTACTGATCCGGCCTGCTCTGAGTTCCTGTCTGCTTTGCTGAACCAGCTTACCTGTACTGATCCGGCCTGCTCTGAGTTCCTGTCTGCTTTGCTGAACCAGTTTACCTGTACTGATCCGGCCTGCTCTGCTATCCAGCCTGCTGTGCTGATCCTGCCTGTCCATCCAGATCCAGCCTGCTCTGCTATCCAGTCTGCTGTGTTGATCCTGCCTGTCCATCCTGATCCAGCCTGCTCTGCTATCCAGTCTGCTGTGCTGATCCTGCCTGTCCATCCAGATCCAGCCTGCTCTGCTATCCAGTCTGCCGTGCTGATCCTGCCTGTCCATCCAGATCCAGCCTGCTCTGCTACCCAGTCTGCTGTGCTGATCCTGCCTGTCCATCCAGATCCAGCCTGCTCTGCTATCCAGTCTGCTGTGCTGATCCTGCCTGTCCATCCAGTCTGCTGTGCTGATCCTGTCTGTCCATCCAGATCCAGCCTGCTCTGCTATCCAGTCTGCCGTGCTGATCCTGCCTGTCCATCCAGATCCAGCCTGCTCTGCTATCCAGTCTGCTGTGCTGATCCTGCCTGTCCATCCAGATCCAGCCTGCTCTGCTATCCAGTCTGCTGTGCTGATCCTGCCTGTCCATCCAGATCCAGCCTGCTCTGCTATCCAGTCTGCTGTGCTGATCCAGTTACCCACCTTGTCCGCTGAGTTGACCCTGTGTCACTCCACTGGTCCGTTGATCCTGCCAGGCACTCGTGCTCCTCCTCACTCCTGGGTCTCCTGTCACCCTACCAGGGAACCAGGAGTGGGAGAAGCAAGGGAGGTCTCTCTCTGCAAACTCGGGCTCGCACCACCAGGTACGTGACACCAATACTTGCTCTTCCGATCACAATGGAAGTTCCTCTAGGGGGGAGCCCTCGACTAAGTCCTTGTGTCTACCCAGCAGCACCTGCTTGACTTTCTGCATTGGTCAATTGGTCAGTGTGCTCCTGCACCCAGGTGCTGGGCATGCAGTGCATCAAACTCTCTGGGGAGCTCAGTAGGAGATCTACTGGAAAAAGTGCGTATGACCTGTGGCCCGATGTACTGTGTTATCATAGGTCCACACCACAGCCCCCACATGTTGCTGACCTTGTTTGAGAGTCTGTAGCATGCCCAACAGGGTGAGACTGAAACATTCACAGGCTCCAGAGCCCTGCGGGTGGTAAGAAGTGGTATACTACTTCCGGATACCACTGAGATGGCACAGCTTGGACATGATCAGTGACTCAAAGATCGGGCCTTGGTCCGAGGGTATACATTTGGGGCAGCCATATGGTTGGACCACATGTTCCCAAAACAGTTTAGCCAAGCTCAGAGCCAGCTGGTCCTTGGTGGGGACCACCGCCGCAAACTTGGTGAAGTGGTCAACAAAGACCAGGGCATAGCGATGCTCTGAGGAGGAGCTAGAGATTATCAGGAAGTCCATTGTGACCATCTCAAAGGGCTTCTGGGGGTGGTAATGGGTGTTGTCTTTTCGGGAGGGGTTTTATGCGCGGAACAAGATTTGCATTCCCAGCAAGCCTTCTGGACCCATTTTGCCAGCTGCAGGCAAAAGAAGTATCTTCTTACCAAGGCCCCAGTTCGGTCAGGTCCAAAAAGTGCCTGCTCGCAGCATGCAGCACTTTTTCACAGATTTGAAGAATGTGCAACTGGGGGACCACAATTTGTAGTGTGTTCACTGTGTTGGACAGTCTCTGACATTCTCGGTAGGACGACTTGCATCTGCATGGGGTTGGGGTCTTTTTGTTGAATCAGAGCCCATTACTCCCAAATGTGGATCTCTGTGGGTTCCTCTTGGGGTGCTGCAGCCCGCTCCTTGACTGAGCATGAGGAGGCTGCCATAGGTAAGATAGGGGCTACCTCCGCGTCCTCTTGGCTGGAATCTACCTGCACCCCTGAACACTGTACCTGATAGCATGATAGGGCATCTTCATGTCCATTAAATCTTCCAGGCTTTCAGCAAATCTTGTATTTGAACCATGTCGGGCGACCCACCTTTGCTCCAAAGCCTCAGATTTGCTGTTTCCTGTTTCTAGGTAAGCAATGGGGTTGTTGTCTGTGAAAACCTATATTTCTGCTTCCATGAGGTATTATGCAAACTTCTCTGTAATGGCCCACACTAGGGCCAGCAACTCCAGTTTAAAAGAGCTATAGTTATGGGGATTTGTCTCGGTGGACTACAGATGTTGGCTTGCGTAGGCGATTATGTGCTTGCACCCATCATGCACTCGGAAGGGAGTAGTCTGTATAGGCCAGTATATGTGCTGATGTCAGTTTTTGCTTGAGTGCTTCAAAGGCCTATTGTTGTGTTTCTTGCCATTGGCACTGGATTGAAATTGACCGTCCTACCTTTCTTTTTTTTATCTATTCTCTCTTCATTGGTTTCCCAAAAGCTATAATACATAAAAGACAATAAAGACCATGTTCAAAACTACCTAATATTTATTAAACTTCACATAGTCATAAAATTAGCCCATGTCCAGAACAAAATACATAAATATGTACCCACTTGTTCATACTCTATCTCTGGAGTGTGATATTGGCAGTTGAACTACCTCAATTGACATCAACTGGTCCTGGGAGAGTGGATACTTTATCCAGATATGTTTCAAGACCTCTATCACAGGTGGGGAACAAGGTTTGACAACAAACTGGACAAGTTTGTCATCAGGTCCAGGGATCCTTGGGCCTTTGTCGTAGATTCTCTGGTGACCCCATGTGATCAGTTCACCCTGATCTATCCCAGGGGTCAAGTCCTGGGGAAAAAAGTGTGGGAACTCACCCAAGATTCCCGCCCCACCTCAAAAATAAAAAAAGTGCGTGTGTATGTATCTATATATATATATATATATATATATATATGTCTATATATATATATATTATTTATGGTCGTGGCCTTATGGCTGAGAGAGATGTGGATCACATAAACACGCGACAAGACATACACCATAAATAGACCAAGTGTGCTTTGGTGGTCTGGTCGGTATGCCAAGAAAAGGGGGCAAAAGACTCTGATAGGGGAATAGCTCTTAATTGATTCTTGTGTTTATTGAGCCAGCTTGGTAAAGGCTTGTGCCATTTCTTCCTGAGCATTTGGGATGTATTTGGCAAAACAAGCGGACTTCCATCGGCCTAGCTTCTTGATTATGTGGTCTGGTACTCCATGTTGGGAAGCAGCTGACGCTGCTCCGATCCAGAAGGCATGTTCAGAGGATTGACTGGGGTTGAAGCCCAAGTTGCTTAGGAGGATCCTGACATGCTTGATAAACTGGTTGCCACTCAGGGGGCTGGTCAGAAAGGGTAGCAACGAGCTACCATCAGATTGGCTGGGTAGATGGGACAGTAATCAGTCGAGCACCGTCACTGAGCACCAGGCGTTGTTAGTCTGAAACAGGTTGATGTCAACCCCAGGGCCAGTTTGTTTCATTTTGCAGACTGTGAGAAGAAGGGTGTAATGGTTCGGAAAGCGAGTCAGGTGGCGTTAAAGCAGTGTCAGACTGCCGGAGCCGCTGACGGTAGATTCACTAGGTCGTAGAAAACTGTAGAAGGCCTGGTAGATGGCTGCCTGGATGACTAGGCTGAGCAAAGCCCCAAACGGAGAACGAGTAAGGATTTCAGACATGTCCCTGAAGAGGGCACTCGTGATAGTTTGCCACTGACAACGGGTTGGTGCTTCTGTATGCCCTGTACGAGGGACTTGACTGCATGGGCCGAGAATACTGACGGTTTACTGGGGTCCTGTAAGGACAGGAAATGCTGGATGCCAGCTAGGTATAGCATGATAGTATTGTGAGAAAAGAGCAGCTGCGTGTGGCAATACGATATGAAGGCTAGGACGTGTCTAACGTTACCTATCGCTGCTCTGGGGCAAAAGGCCAAAAACATGCGGTAAGTGTTCCAAGCAGTGCTATAGCCCTTCAGTGTGTTGCGTGCCAAGGAGTGGTTAATGAGCTGGGTTGCATTGGCGAGATGCGACTTCAGTCCATCGTCAGCAATGACCAGGGTGGGACAGGAGTAGTTGTTGGGTCGGCTCCTGCTGGAAAAACAAAGTAAGGTTGAAACGGGACAACGCATCAGCTGCGATTTTGCATTTGCCTGGAATATGTCTACAGAAGATATTAAACTGGTGACGGAGTGACAGCTGTGCGAGCCTGCGCATGAAGGACATGATGGGGAGATACTTGGATTTACCTTTATTGATGTCGGCCGTGGCCTGATTGTCCATGGTGAAGAGCACGTCTGTCCTGTTCAAGTGTGGCCACAGACCTGGGCAGCTGCCACGATGGGATACAGCTCGAAGAGTGATAAAGACTGGGCAAAAGCAGAAATTTAAAGCCCCATACACACGCGCGGATTATCCGAGGACCAGGTCCGTCGGACCATGTCCGTCACACTTTGTCTGATGTTGGTTTTGCGTACACACGGTCAGACAAAGTTGTCGGAAAATCCGATCATTCTGAACGTGGTGACGTTTGTTGCCTACGACGGGACTACGTAGAGGCTAGTAGCCAATAGCTTTGGTCTTGTAATGTGATCTGAGCATGCGTAGCACTTTGTCCGGTCGGACAACCGTACACACGATCGGATTTGGTGTGATCGGACCGTGTTGACGGCAAAGATTTCCAGCAGGAGATAAGACTTTGTCCGTCGGTCAAACCGACGAACACTGTCCGATGGTGCATACACACGGTCTGATTTTTCAACAACCTTGTCCGATCGGACAGAATCCATGAAAAAGTCCGACCGTGTGTATGGGGCTTAAGAGAATTTCTGGGGGCCAAGGTTCGGCGAACCAGTGGCGGACGAAAAAAGGCTGCAAAGCTGTGGAGGCTGCGGCATCGGTGACCACCAATGGTACTGCTGGGATGAACATTGAAATGCCGTTCCAGCTGGTGAGGAACTTTTCCCACATAGCTAAGTCTGCTACTGCTGCTTGGTCTAGTTTGAGAACTTGGTCTGGATCTCGCACAGGTGTGAGAAAAACTAAAAGCTATGATATAATGGACCGTCTGTCAGGAAGCCCATGTCAGCAATCAAAATGGTGGTGACAAAACTTCAGTTAATGTTGAAAAGATTGCTGAGGACGTGCTTGCACGCGCCTGTGTGCGTGCGAGCGATCAATAGCGCCAAAATGTAAACAGGGTCAGTACATGGACTGTCTGCTTTACAGCATTCCCTGTGTGACTTGCATTATTTACCTAAATTCTGTTCCTGTTGTGACCCGGCTTGTTTCCTGACGTTCCTGTTTCCTGCCTGCATCTGACCTTGGCTTGTCCTCCACTCTGTATTTGTCTGTTCCTTCTGCCACTCCGCTGCCAGCCTCTTGACCCGGCCTGTATCCTGACTCTGCTCCTGCCTCTACCTCTGTTCCTGACGTGCCCGCTTGTGTATGACCCGGCCTGCCTGTACCTGCCTTCTCTTCAGTCTTGGAGGTGTCACCATTCCTCCTGCTGCTGCATCCGCACTTCTGCCTGTGGGATACTGGTGCCAGCTTGTCCAAGCTCCCTGCTGACTGTTGTTCTTGGACTTCTACTACACCTCTACATTCCGGCCAGGAGTTCCTGTCCAGTTCTAGATTCAGCGATCCTGCCAGGCACTCGTGCGACTCTGCATCTCGGCGCTCCCTGTCAGCTCTATAAGGGGCTCCAAGTCAGAGCTGTAAGAGAGGCTGTTCTCTACCATCATGTACGTGACACCATCCTTGAGGAATAATCCTCATTGCAAAGTTCAACATCCCTAGTAAGGATTGCAACTGCCTCGTGGTGCACCCTTGTGACTGGGTGAAGTCTTGGATAACTGTCCTGGTACGGGCTAGTTTTTCGGGGGGCAGGCTATGGCACGCGTGTCCAGAGTGACACCTAGTAAGGTGATATAGTGTGCCGGGTCTTCCACTTTATGTTCAGCTATGGTCAGGTTGAGATTGCTGAACACTATCCTCAATCTGTCTAGATCTGCCGGTGGTGTGCCTAGTTGTTCGGTGAGCAGGGAGTCATCGAGGTGGTGGACAACCATCTGACGGTGGGCCTGGTGTGACTTTACCTGAAATGAACTGTCTCACCCCTGTCATGCCACTGACCCTGGTGAAGATGCGAACTGTATGTTCTTCCCCTCCTATTTATTTATTTATTTTTTATCTGGGGAGATATAGTCCAACCCAGAACATGCAGTCAATCCACTTGTTGGTAATATTTTTTCTAGATTGGACGAGCAGGGTCACTGCATGGATCAGTTTGCCATGACGTTACAAACACTCCTGAGTCGCACGGCTCACCTGGAATCTCCCACTGTGGCTGCTCTGGTACAACCTGTGTTTGTAGGCCGTCTCTGATGCTGCTCCAGTCTCTGTGCCGGCATCCGGCTCAAGTATTACCTCTATAAGAGGTATGTCTGGTTCCGCTCGGCTTCCCCAGCGATTTGGGGGCGATCCAGTCCAATGCAGAGGGTTTCTCAACATCTTACCTCTGAAAGCGATATGCATCCTTGTGGCTACTTTTCCAAGAAATTGTCACCTGTGAAGTGCCTTTCCGTGATTTGGTGACAGAGAGCTGTTAGCGATCATTTTAGCCCTGAAAGAATGGAGACATCTCCTCGAAGGTACCACTGTGCTGCTTCTCATTCTTACTGACCTTAAGAATCTCACATTCTTGTCTGAGGCTAAACGCCTCTTTCCCAGAAGGGCGCGATGGGCTATTTTCTAGTCAAGTTTAAATTACATTGTTTCATTCTTACCCGGTACTAAGAATGTAAGGGCAGCTTTGTCCCAGAGAGTCTCTGTACTGCCGTGCTCCAGAATTACCATTCTCCCAAGGCTGCTGGCCACCCTGGGAAGAATCAACTCTTTTGGTCCATTTCCCAACATTTCTGGTGGCCTAGTCTACGTGCTGATGTAACCGCCTTCGTAGCTGCCTGTTCCGTGTGTGCTCAGAGTAAGACTCCACGACACCTTCCAGTGGGTCTCCTACTACCCATACCCAATGAAGAGAGGCCCTGGACCCACCTGTCTAGGAATTCTATTGTGGAGTTACCCAACTCCCAGGGCAACACAGTTATCCCTATGGTGGATGACCGGTTCTCGAAAATGAAAATTGTATTCCACTTAAGAAGTTGCCCACTTCTAAGGAACTGGCTTCCATTTTTGCTCGGGAGATCTTTCACTTACATGGGCTACCCAAGGTGATTGTCTCGGAGAGGGGTAGTCAGTTTTTGTCCCAGTTCTGGCAAGCCTTTTGTGCACAGTTGGGAATTCAGCTTGCTTTCTCCTCTGCATATCACCCACGGTCTAATGGGGCCGCAGAACGAGCCAATCAGTCCTTGGAGCAATTCCTAAGTTGCTATATTTCTGACCATCATAACAACTGGTCAGACCTCTTACCAAGGGCAGAGTTTGCTCACAATAGTGCCTTGAATACTGCTTCCCGATTGTCCCCGTTTATGGCGAACTATTGTTTCAAACCTTTCATGTTGCCTGACTCTTTTGTTCAGCAGAGTATTCCTGCGTTAGAGGAGCATCTCCGTGGTCTATGTTAGCTTTGCGACATGCTAATGATAGATACAGACTCCATGCTGACCGCAGACATCTGCCTATGCCTTCCTACCTGTGCCTTCCCAACCTTCGACTTCACGTTCCCTCTCTGAAGTTCGCACCTCGGTTTATTGGGCATTTCCGTATTCTTTGCAGGATTAACCCAGTGGCTTATGCATTAGACCTTCCTTCTAATATGCGTGTATGTATTTCATGTCTCTTCCTTATTAAAACCTTTTGTCTGCAACCGATTTACCACCTTGATGCCACATCCTCACCCTGTTCAGGTTGAGAACCATGAGAAGTATAAAGTACAGTCCATTGTTGACTCCCGTAGGTTCCATGGGCGCATACAGTACCTGGTGCATTGGAAAGGGTACAGTCCGGAGGAACGCTCTTGGGTCCCATCCTCGGACGTACATGCCCCTGATTTCCATAGATGTTTCCCCCTCAAGCCTGGTGATCCTCCAAGTTGGAGGGGTTGTTGAGGAGGGGGTACTGTCAGCCCTTCATTCTCTGAGCTGGCCGCTCAGCTGTCTGCTAATTGCCAGCTCCTATCTCTCCACAGTGACTCACCTGTTGATGATCCTGCTCGTTGGTCCTGCCTACTTAAGCTGTCCAGTCCAGATGACCTCTGCCTTTGCCTTGATCACATCTCTAGAGACGCTCTCCTGTGTTCCTGTTAAAGACTTGCTTGGCTGACACTTCTTCTGGCTCCCTGACGTTTCGGCTTGTCTGACTATCCGTTGCGGTTCCTGAACTCTGGCTATGTTTTGACTAAGTTTACTCTGTTCACCTTTTTTTTATTATTATTAAACTAGTATGATTTAACTGTACTTCTGTCTCAGTCTGATTCATGGTTTCTGACAAACTCCTACTGTTTGCCTGTGCTTGATTGGCCGATTGTGAAGCCATCAAGCTCTATTGTTAAGTACTCTGAATAAACAACACAGAGGCTCCAGAACAAGTCTGCCTGTGGAGCTAAGGATGTGAGGACGATGGTTATGTCTGTTTTACTCTGGAAACAGGGGTGTACTAAGATGCTTTATACCAAAAGACTGAAAGGGCGCTTTATTAGCGCAGGAGACATGGATTACGCGTAGCGTATAGTGCAATGTCCATGTCACAGTCCTGCAGGACATGGCTGCTAACGGGAACGGCGTTCCTGCTGTGGAAAAATTGCAGGAACGTCGTTGCCATGCGTTTCCGGAGGATTCGAGCCCTGATGTATACCTTTCCTCCTGTAAAAATACTGTCTCAGCTGCTCTTCAAGATTGAGTAGATGGGCATTCTGGTGATTTTCTTGGTACATAATTGGCCCAGAAGAGTGTGGTACTCGGACATACTTTGACTCCTGCTGGTCACTCTGTTGCTGCTTTTTGGAGCACCCAGACCTTCTGTTGCAAGGATCAGTTCTCCATCCTGCTTTTTGGTTGCTGATTTTGATGACTTGACTGTTGAAACACAGATCCTGAAAGTCAGGGATTTGTCAGATTTGGTTATTTCTGCTCTTTTTATGCTAGAAATTCAACTTCTTTTAAGTGCTATCATTGCACCTAAAAGCCTACCTTGCTTGGTGCAGAAGTAAAGACGTTGGATGAATCCTAGCTTATCTAATGTTGGATCTGGATCAGCGTTTCACGTGGAGCTCCCGCAAGGGGCAAATCTCAGTCTTATCATGATCTCATTTGCAAGGTGGGTTTCGGAGCTGTCTGCCTTCTCTTGTTAGGAATAGGTATGAGCCGAACACCCCCGGGTTCGGTTCGCACTAGAACCTGCGAACGGACCGAAAGTTTGCGCGAACATTCCAACCCTATTAGTTACAATGGAAATCGTTCGAAATATGCATGAAATCGGGCAATATGCATGTTAATGTCATAAAAGAGGTTTGGGGACCCGGGTCCTGCCCCAGGGGACATGTATCAATGCAAAAAGAAGTTTTAAAAACTGACGTTTTTTCGGGAGCAGTCATTTTAATGATGCATAAAGTGAAGAAAAAAAGTGAAATATTCCTTTAAATATGGTACCTGGGGGGTGTCTAAAGTATGCCTGTGAAGTGGCATGTGTTTCCCGTGTTTAGAACTGTCCATGCAAAAAATGACATTTATAAAGGAAAAAAAGAAGCCATTTAAAACTGCTTGCGGCTTTAATGTCATGTCTTGTCCTGGCAATATGGCTGAAATCTTTGAGAAAAATGGCATGGCTACCCCATCACCCCCCCCCCCCCCCCCCAGCCCATTACCAACCCCTTTGGGTCTTGTATGGATATTAAGGGGAACCCCGCACCCAAAATAAAACCCTATACCTACAACCCTATATACTCTGAACAGCAGTATACAGGCGGTGCAAACAAGACAGGGACTGTAGGTTTGTTCTTAAGTAGAATCTGTTTGTAATTTTGAACAGTTAAATTTTTAAGTGTAGCTCCATCCAAAAAAATCTATTTTTAATCTTTTTGGAGAACATAGGGAAGGGTTATCACCCATGTAACATTTGTTTTGCTGTCTGTGCACCTGTTTAGAACATTTCACCTCACTTTCCGTCCCAATGACAAATGTTTTTGGAAAAATGTTTTTTTTTATTGAAACAAGGATTGGTGATAAAGCATCAGTAGAGAGGAGATACCTTTTTCCCAAATTAAATCTAACAGGATAGAATTTCCCTTCCTAGGGGTAGATTTCCTCTCACTTCCTGTTTTCTCCTTCCGTTTGCAAGTAGGAGTCGTTTGTAAGTTGGATGTTTGAAAGTAGGGGCCTGCCGTATATACTCTGCAGAAATTTGCCCCATTAGATGTTGGTGTTGCCACAACACTGTAAGCCCTCACAGTTACTCTTGGTGGGCACAGGAATGGGCCCTGCTGTGAATTATTAGATCAAGAATTGTAATTGCATGCACCTGTTGAACAGGGCAGAAAAATTGGGCCTTTGGTGGTGGTGGTGGATGGTGTTGCCACAACACTGTAAGCCCTCACAGTTACTCTTGGTGGGCACAGAAATGGGCCCTGCTGAGAATTATTAGATCAAGATTTGTAATTACACGCCCCTGTTAAACAGGGGCTGAAAAATTGGGCCTTTGGTGGTGTTGGTGGTGGACGGTGTGGCCACAAGACTGTAAGCCCTCACAGTTACTCTTGGTGGGCGCAGGAATGGGCCCTGCTGAGAATTATTAGATCAAGATTTGTAATTACACGCCCCTGTTAAACAGGGGCTGAAAAATTGGGCCTTTGGTGGTGGTGGTGGACGGTGTCGCCACAAGACTGTAAGCCCTCACAGTTATTCTTGGTGGACGCAGGAATGGGCCCTGCTGTGAACTATTAGATCAAGATTTGTAATTACACGCCCCTGTTAAACAGGGGCTGAAAAATTGTGCCTTAGGCACTGGTGCCAAAACACTGCAACCCCTCACAGATACTGTACTTGGAGCACAGCAGTCAGACCTGCTGTGAAGCATTGCATAAAAAATTGTAATTACACGCCCCTGTTAAACAGGGGCTGAAAAATTGGGCCTTAGGCACTGGTGCTGGTGCCACAACACTGCAACCCCTCACAGATACTGTACTCTGAGCACAGCAATGAGACCTGTTGCGAAGCATTGCTTAAAAAACTTGTAATTACACGCCCCTGTTACACAGGGGCTGAAAAATTGGGCCTTAGCCACTGGTGGTGCCACCCAGAAACAAAAATGTTCTTCCAAGCTATCATCAGGATCATTGAGTTGGAAGAGGATAGTCAGTCAACATAACAGGACAGTCACTCAGCATCAGCAGGGGCAGTCTTGAAGGGATGTGACATTTCAAAATAAATAATTCTGTTATATCAGCTTCAGGTGCCTGGTAGCTGGTGGTGATCCAAGACTGATTCATCTTTATGAAGGTCAGTCGATCAACCGAGTCGGTGGACAGGCGCACCCTTTGATCGGTGACAAAGCCTCCAGCAGCACTGAATGTGCGTTCGGAAAGAACGCTGGATGCAGGACAGGCCAGTAGCTCAATTGCATACTGTGCAAGCTCTGGCCAGTGATCCATCCTCAAGACCCAGTAAGCCAGAGGATTTTCGGTGGGAAAGGTGTCCAAGTCTTACCTTGCCCCTAGGTATTCCTGCCCCATGTATATCAGACGCTGGCGATGGTTGCTGGAACCGATCATACCTTGGGGCTGCGGACTAAAAAATTGTCTGAACGCATCGGTCAGACGTCCACCTTCCCCACCGCTTCTTCTGCTACTGACCGAAGCCTTAGCAACTCGTCGTCCAGGACCAGGAGTTTGTAACCTCCCAGTCTCTGGGAACGCGTTGCACAGACCTTTCTGCAAGGCCTCCCGGAGATGTCTCATCCTCTGCTCCCTCTGCGACGGCAAGATAAGGTCCGCAACCTTACTCTTGTACCGTGGATCAAGGAGAGTGGCCAGCCAGTAATGGTCCCTCTCCTTGATCCGAAGAATACGAGGATCCTTCTGCAGGCTTTGCAGGATCAGGGAGGCCATGCAACGTAGGTTAGCTGGGGCATTTGGTCCGGAGTCTTCTGGGTCATTGAGGACGACATGATCCGCAGCCACCTCCTCCCAGCCACGTACAAGTCCACTGGTTTGTTGGGACTGTAAATCATCCCTAAAAGACTGCTGCTGCTGATGCTGAGTGCCAGGCTCCACCTCCATGCTGACACAATCCTCCTCCTCCTCATCCTATTCCTGTGTGATGGGTGGGAGAGAAGGAACACTGTCTGGATAAAGGGGGCCTTGAGAGGCAAGGTAGTCCTCCTCTTCCTGCCTCTGTTCTGCCTCAAGTGCCCTGTCCATTATCCCACGCAGTGTATGCTCCAACAGGTGGACAAGAGGTACAGTGTCACTGATGCATGCACTGTCACTGCTCACCATCCTCGTGGACTCCTCAAATGGTGACAGGACAGTGCATGCATCCCTGATCATGCTCCACTGGCGTGGGGAAAAAAATCCGAGCTCCCCTGACCCTGTCCTGGTGCCGTAGTCGCACAGGTACTCATTGATGGCCCTCTGCTGCGTGTGCAGTCGCTGCAGCATGGCCACTGTTGAGTTCCACCTGGTGGGCATGTCACATATAATGCGGTGTTTGGGCAGGTTCAACTCCTTTTGCAGCTCAGCCAGCCGAGCACTGGCATTATATGATCGGCGGAAATGCACACAGACTTTCCTGGCCTGCCTCAGGACATCCTGTAAGCCTGGGTACCTGCCCAAGAACCGCTGCACCACCAGGTTAAGGACGTGAGCCATACAGGGCACATGGGTCAGCTGTCACTGTCGCAGGGCAGAGAGGAGGTTGGTGCCATTGTCACAAACCACCATTCCTGGCTTAAGCTGGCGTGGCATCAACCACCTCTCGGCCTGCCCCTGCAGAGCTGACAGAACCTCTGCCCCAGTGTGGCTCCTGTCCCCCAAACACACCAGCGCAAGCACGGCATGGCATCTTTTTGCCTGCGTACTTGCGTAGCCCCTTGGACGTCTACGGAGCACCGCTGGTTCAGAGGACAGAGCACTCGAAGAGGCCATGGAGGAACAAGAAGAGGAGGGGGTGGAGGAGAGAGGTGTGTCACAACCAGTAGTAGCATTTTGGAGGCGTGGTGGCGGAACAACCTCCAACACTACTACACCTTGTCCTGCATCCTTCCCAGCTGCCAAAAGAGTGACCCAATGGGCCGTGAAAGACAGGTAACGTCCCTGTCCATGCCTGCTGGACCATGAGTCAGCGGTAATATGCACCTTACCGCTGACCGCCCTGTCCAGCAAGGCATGGACATTGCCTTCCACATGCCGGTAGAGAGCCGGAATCGCCTTCCGTGAGAAAAAGTGGCGTTTAGGAACCTGCCACTGAGGAACAAATGAACAAACTCACGGAAGGGGGCCGAGTCTACCAACTGAAAAGGCAGCAGTTGAAGTGCTAGCAATTTAGCCAAGCTAGCATTCAACCGCTGGGCATATCTCCTCCTCCTTCTCCTCTCTCCCTTCAGGCACCCACGTGGAGTCAGTGACCTCATCATCCCCTCCCTCTTCACTACTGGAGCAAACCTGGCAGTAAGCTGCAGCTGGTGGAACATGACTGCCAGATTGCTGTCCTTGAGCATCCCCTCTCTCTGCGCTCACGATACTGCCTTCCTCTAGCTGGGTATCATCATCCGAGCCATCAAAACGCTGGGCATCCTCCTGGAGCATGTACCCAACACTGTGCTCAAACAGTTCGGGGGACTCCTCAGGAGGACATGGTGCGTCTAGGGAAGGGGTGCCTGATGATGCCATTGAGTACGCGTTGGCAGCTGATTTGCCAGTACCCTGAGCCTGGGTGAGAGAGGATGAGGAGAATGAGGAGGGCTTGGTCATCCACTCTACCAAGCCTTCAGCATGATGCGGCTCAACATGTCCAGCTGCCGAAAAGAAGGACAAGCGTGTCCCATGGCCACGTGCTGATGGCGATGCACCACATCCACGACCAGCACTGTTGTCTCTAGACACAGAGCCTGCTTGCCCTGTTTTCTTGCCTCGGGACTGTCTTCCTATCCTTGGTCTTCCAGGCATTGTAGTGGGTAGTGTATATTGTGCTGGAGTCACACAGCACACACACTAACTCCTGCAGATAGCTGCCTTAGATGACAACAACAGAGACTTAGGGCAGATAGAGGCTGAGGTGGTGGCTGCCTTAGATGACAACAACAGGGCCTGGGGGCAGAGAGAGGGACCCCCTAGCGCTGTCTGCAGGCCCTCAAGTGCCCCTATGTCCCAGCTCACACACACTAACTCCTGCAGATAGCTGCCTTAGATGACAACAACAGACCACTCGCTCGCACTATGTAGACTGGGTGATGTCATGAGGGGGGGGGGGGGCCTAATGGGCCTGGCTAAACAAAGCCCAGGTTTCCTTGTACCTCTAAAGTCGGGCACTGAGTGTACTGTCTTCCTCTGCCGGGCCGGCTCCCCCCCCCCCAGTAATGTCCTCCTGTGGCCTGTGTCTCCTCTATGCACCGTTGCACCACTGCGTCACCGCCGAGAACGAGGGCCTTCCATTTAAAAATGGTGCCAGGCGGCAACATCACGTTACTGCACATGCGCTGCCTGGTCAAGCCTGTCCGATCTTTCCTGAGCCCTGCAGGATTTGGAATCATTGAATGTCCGGCCCACGGCTATCGCTGCGCGTAACAGGCTTTTACGGCAGAAAAGACCATACCTCCCAACTTTGAACTTCAGAATGAGGGACACATGAGGGAGGAAGCATCCGGGGGGGGGGGGCTGCTACTCAGACCCGCCCCCTCTGTCAAACAACCAATATAATGAAAGAATTGCCCAGAGCTGTCAGTTTTTTTTTTCCATTCAGCCTGCTGGTTGAATGAGAAAAATTGAATAGTGTGTACCAAATTAAATTTTCGGGTAAATGTCAGCTTTAATGTGTCCCCCACACCAGGGATGGGACTTGGCACAGAGCAAAGCATTCACCAGGTGCCTTACAGACAGACAGACAGATGGCAGTTGAGTGCAGGGATGGTGTCAGCTATGGAGGCGCTCAGCTCTAGTATTTATCATTTACTTTGATCTGAATGGACGATGACAGGTTCTCTTTACTGCCAGACACCCCTCTCAGATCTCCTGTAGGGGGCCCTGAAGCCCACACACTGGACAGGTCCAATTTTCAGAGAGATATAGATCCCACCAATACATACTGAGAGCTGAGGGGGAGGCCAGCCTGACACATCATCCCCCCCAGCACACTGAGTGGATGGAACATCACACAGCATGTTGTACCCAGGAAGTGATGTCCTCAGCACTAGTGATGGCACAATCACAAACCTCCCCAGAAAGCAGCTGACATGCTGGGACCTGTAGTCCCTCCTGTGAATGTCTGATACCCCACTGTCCTATCAGAGCTCAGCCTCCTCTCACTATACACTCACCTTAAATTCATGTGCAGCGTTGTCCCTGTGTATACTGACAGAAGCTGTTCATGCTGGAAAGGAGGGGGAGGGGCGGGGTTTAGATACAACGTTCTAGAGGGGAGGAGCTGCTGTGCTCTGTGAAAGGGAGGAATGGGGAAGTGTGGTGTGTGGGATGTGATAGGGAGGGGGAGGAGCAATACATGTAGTACCATGTGAGTTTGCTCTTTCATTACATTGGTTGTTTGACAGAGGGGGCGGGTCTGAGTAGCAGTCCAGCCCATACCCGACATCACATCTTGAATATGACAGGTGAAGTCTTTCATCGGAGTTGCACAGTGAACATCCAGCAGGCTTGCTGGCCAATGCCTGGATGTGCTGGGTGTTCACACTGTTGCAGGTCCTATTCAGCCACAAGTTGGCACATAAGCAACATAATTATGCAGGACAAAACCTTGCTGGAACTCCTGATATGATCCCTGATTCCAGGGGAGGGCACCCGCCCCCCCTTGCCCCTACCTGCGGACGCCCATGCTTACGGCAGATAGAGGCTGAGGTGGTTTATTGTGTGCTGCACTCTACTCACACAGCACACACACACACACGCTAGCTCCTGCAAATGCCTGGCTGCCTTAGATGACAACAACAGGGCCTTACGGCAGATAGAGGCTGAGGTGGTGGCTGCCTTAGATGACAACAACAGGGCCTTACGGCAGATAGAGGCTGAGGTGGTGGCTGCCTTAGATGACAACAACAGGGCCTTACGCCAGAGCGGCAGCCTTTTATAGTGTGGGGCGTGTACTAAACCCCCTGAGATATAATTGGCCACAGGCATCCTGCCTGTGGCCAATTATGGCTCTCCTCGCTGCCAGCGCTGTGATTGGCCAAGCATGAGGGGTCACAGTGCAGGCTTGGCCAATCATCAGCCAGCAATGCACTGCGACTGGCGCAGTGCATTGTGGGCCGTTCGCATCACACGAGTCGAACACCGAGCCCATCCCTAGTTAGGAACCCCTTTTTGGTATTCTGAGGCAGTTTTGGGTCCTAAGACCTCCACTTTTTTCCTCAAGGTGATTTGTTCCACCTTAATCAGGAGCCCTCTTCATCCTCTCGGAGTGTGATCAAGAAAGGATCCTTTTACAGATTATGGAGAGCAAGCAGCGAGTAGGCTTCTTCTGACTGAGGTTGGCTTAGTACAGTACTCATGGAGGGATGAAAACAAGAATTTTCCCAGCCCATCAGTATATTTCTCAGGTGCTCTTCACTCCTTCCTCCATAGGCAATACATACTTGTTCCCCATTTATTGCATAACAAACTTTCAAAAGCAATGTAGCCTAAATCCAAGTGATCACTGTCAAATGGTCCACCCAAACAATACATTTGACATAGCTTTATTTAAAAATTTCAGTATATGTTCATTTTAAATCTTGGTACTAAATCTAAAACCAAAATCAATATGTAATAGATTGCAGCTTACCAATGGTTAGATGATGTAGCTGCATTAATTTTCTTTTTTTTTTCTTTTGTTAGGCTCTTTTCACTACTGTTTTCACATGGTTATTTGGCCAGTAACTGTTTTGCTTTGCATCTTTTAAGGTTCTTTGTGTTATAAACAAGGAAGCTTAGACTTCTGTAGTGTATTAATGTGCTTTTACTAAACAAAAATGCTTTACATACGGACTATTACAATTATAGGAATATAGTACAAGACTGACAGATATTACAAAATATACCCACAATGTACAAGCTATCTATCCTTCCTAACAAATAGGCATGTAAAATGTATGCAATAAGTATACTAAACATCTACTTAACTTGTTCTTCTTTGTGATGGAGTCTTCTCCCAGGATCCTCCAGAATGTTTCTTCTCTGAATTCCTGCAGAAAAACTGTTTCTAGTGCTCATTTGTTTTGAGCACATGGCTTGTTCAAGTCCTTTTCCCTCCTCTTCACTTACTACCTACAGCCTTTCCTGCCCTGAGCTCACGAACCAGTCCAACAAATTAATTTGTATATCATTAGGGGAGTCCCAGCTTCTCAAACAATACATAGTCTTAAAATGTTTTTTTCATATTTATGCTATAATAAGTGCTAAAAATAGCCATAGCAAAACAATAACACACTTCCTGTATTAGAGTGCCTACACTAGGATGGATGAGCAACAGAGACATCTTTGGAAAGCAACACTGATAATCTGGGCAGATTTAGATACAATAACAAATTGAAGCCAAACTCCAGGTAACACTTTTAAGCCGTTACAGCAACAGTATAGGTACTTTTGGGATAAAGATTTTACATGAAATCAATACATGAATAAAAGATGACCACTGTAAGCATCCATGTAAGTGGTAAACGGTTTGCCTCAACCCTCCAACTACTACATCTGCAGGGCATCTTTTTCTGTTGAAAAACAACAGACTTACTGTCAGGAAGGGCTTTCCAGAAACAGAAAATCTGTGAAAGCTGATGCGCAATTGCGGGGGACAATGTGCATTAACGAGCGCACATACGTGCAATTCCTGGCACCAAACGGGCTATTTAAATCAGGCTGACACATAGAAACATTGCTGTCTGATCTACAGCATTCACCGTGTGTTACCTGCTACTCTGCATATATTCCTGTGTATTACCCGGCTTGCTTCTGAATATCCCTGCTGTCCGCCTGCATCTGACCCTGGCTTATCTTTGACTGTGCACCCGCACGCTCCTCTGGTCCCTCTGCTGCCTGCCTGATACCGACCTGGCTTGTTCAGTGACCCTGCTCCTGCCTCTGCCTCTGTTCCAGTATTACCTGTCTGTGTATGACCCGGATTGCCTGACCTTTCTGAGTTCCAGTCCGGTGGTGGATACCTCCTCTCTGTCTGCTCCAGCCTCCAGTCAAGTCTGCCATTTCCAGCTCCGCTGTCTGATGACTATCCTGCACAGTGCAATCTAGAACCTGGACCAACCTCCCTGCTGGTGATCCTTCCAGGCACTCGTGCTTCTCTGCACTCCTGCGCCTCATGTCTACTCTATCAGGGGCCTAGAGTCAGGTGTAAGAGTGGCCTTCCTCTGCATATCGGCCTCATCTACTAAGTACGTGACACTTCCTTGCAGGATGACCAGGTGAAAACAAAGGAAAGCAAGCCTAAGAAAAACCTAATAATTGGGAAGCTGCAATAAGTAGTAATAAACGTTTGCTTTTGGGTTTTATACCACTTTAAGGTCTAAGTCCTCTTTTTAGAAAGCATGTTTTTAGATTTAGGAAGTGAGACTTTGATGTGTCTAAAAATATGTGGTTGTACTGTATTACTTACTATATGCAGCGTTAGCGATGGAAACTGTTACAGCCTAAACAGGCAATATTGAGGCTGCTTGACTAAGCCTGGATTCACACCTGAGCAGAGTGTATTAATAGTGATTTTTAAGTGTTTTTTAAAGGTATTTTTCAGGTATAATACAGACATTTTACAGGTGTTTCCTGACGCATCATGGCAGCACACACTGGGTTGTGACTCCACCCCTACAACCTAAAAGGATTGGTAAGATATAAATTGGGAGAGACCCCACAGCATTCTCTTTTTTTCCCTCACCTCACAGGATGGATGGATACGTGTAAAACCCCTTACCGCACTTCGCCCCACCAGGTTCAGCCTCTCTTAGATGGAAGTCCTCTCCTGTACAGTCTCTAAAGGAGCTTTATGGAAGAAACCCCAATCTGATGATCTTGGGTGAAAGTGTAATGACTCTGGTACATACAAGCCTTAAATAGACTTATACATATTGCAGTGGCTCTCCAGAAAGAGTTTTTTCTTTCCTACACGCTGTTTTACCTCCTTTCTGGGCATTATAGTCCCACAGATGGCGCAACCTATTCAAAGATGTTGGCCAAGGGAGTAGACTGCCTTCACCAACCGTGGGATTTCCAGCCGTGCTATATCTTTCCCCCAACACCTCTGATCGCGAGGCTCCTATCTAGACTAGGGAGATCAGCATGAACAGTGATAGCGGTAATTCCCTTTTGGCCAAGAAGACCATGGTTCATGACCCTTTTGCAATTGAGCATTGAGAACTTTTTGCTTCTTCCAGTTACACCGGACCTGCTCTCTCAAGGCCAATTTCTGCACCCAGATCTGACGAGACTGCACTTGATGGCATGGAAGTTGAGAGGAATAGACTTCTAGAAAAGGCTGTTCTTGGGAAGTGGTATCTACATTGGTACAAGCCAGAAAAAGCACTACTAACAGCATATATGGAAGAATATGGGAAAAATGTATTTAATTTGCTCAAAAAAAGGTGTGGAATCTATTCTTTCCAGAAATATCACAGATCCTGGGCTTTCTTCAATTGGGTTTTGAAAAAGGCTTTAGTTCAAGCACACTGAAAGTTCAAGCCTTTGCCTTCTCTGCCAAAATGGTGATACAATGGGCCTTGTACCCCCTTGTCATTCAAATCATGAGGGCGAGCTTGAAGATCAGATCTCCAAAAAAATTAACAGTTCCCACGTGGGACCTGGCGGTAGTTCTGGAAGCACTTTCACGTCCCCCTTTTTACCCGGCTGACTCAATTTCTTTATGGGACTTGACATTGAAGATAACCTTTCTCATCACCATAACCTCAGAAAGAAGAGTTTCCGAGTTACAGGCATTATTAATAAAAGAGCCCTATATTTATTGAATTTTATGAGAGAAAAATACAAAGACAATACAGAACAAACAATTGCATATGTTGATTATTCTTTCAATATGCACAGATATATTCTTGGCGTTCATGTTGATCTTCCAAGTTCATATGGTGTTTACACATATTTGTCTCAGAAGGATACAGAGCTTCATATTATAAATGGTTAAGACGTATAATCCCTATCCTATATCCTTAAAAGACAAACTTAACTTTGTATTAAAGTAATGTTACGTTTTGCCAAATAATGTAGCACATTATATTATTAATTTCTTCTCGTCCCAACCTACCCAAGTGGGATCTATCTGTGGTTGGGTGGGGGTTATATATGAGATCATTTAAAAAAGGTGTAATGGGAATCTTGTCAGTTGTTACGTATCACAATGGAGCCATGAAAAAATCCATTGTGAGGCCTTTATAGGAATTACGGGATACGTAAAATAGAGTATTTTACGTATCCCGTAAAAAATAAAAAGAAAAGGAAAAAAGGGAATTGATAGCCAATGTTTCTCAGAATGTGTGAAGATAATGACCTTTATTAGCAGATCCTGAAGTGAGTAGAATGTGAGGGAAAGGGATCAGGGGATTGCAAAAAGGGAGAGAAATAACTATAATGTGTAATCCAAATTTCTGAGATCCAGTTAATATTTAGAGGGTTGTATTTCTCTAAGATGAATTTCTTCTCGAAACTTGTCTATGTATATCAACCTTATATCTAGTATCTATCAATATTGTTATGTCCGAGAAGTGTCAAGGAGAGTGGTTCATAAGATTTGGTAAGTACATTGTCAAAATAAATCGGGTATATTATTGGAGGATTTTGAGGTAAGTATCCGTTTTAGAGAATTGCAACCAGCTAGAGATTAACAATTGAATTTTAGGGCATGACCACCATATGTGTGTTAGAGATCCTAATTCTGTTCCGCATCTCCAACACAGTGGAGAAACAGAAGGGAATATTCTATTTAATTTGAGAGGTGTGTTGTACCATCTCGATATTATTTTATATGCGTTTTCTTGTGCATTTACATTTAAGGACCCCTTATGGGCAATCGTGTATATCGATTCCCAGTCTTTATCTCCTACTTGTTTTTACCCAGATAGGGTGATCCTAAGACCTTCGGACCGTTTTATTCCCAAGATAGCGACTGCTTTTTCGACAATCAAGGTGAACCACATCCTTTTGACATAAAATCTACTATCAATGCTTACCTTTCAGCCACAAATTCCTTCAGGAAGATGGACAACCCCCTGATTATTTCTCATGGCCTCAGGAAGGGTCAAAAAGTATCAACATGCTGATGGCATTGTGGCTCGTCAAAGCCATAAAAAAGGCATACTCTGTTAAGAAAAAGGGCCTCAAGGCTCACTCTACTAGGGCAGTGGCAACCTCCTGGGCAGCATAATGCAGAGTATCTCCAGAAACTATATGCAAAGCAGCAACCTGGTCGTCAAGAAACACATTTATATCACATTATCAAGTGGATTTTGCTCAGTTAACAACTGCAGAATTCGGAAGAATGTAAAGTATCCTCAGGATAAAAAGGAACGTAGGATCAGAATGTGCCAACACAGCAGCAGAAACAAAGGCAGCCTTGAGACTATCAAAGGTCTTAACCACTAGCCGACCAGTGCATGACGATGTACGTCGGCACAATGGCACGGCTGGGCAAATGGGCGTACAGGTACGTCCCCTTTAAATTGTGGCATGGTAGGCGCGCACGCACCCCCTGCATACTCCATGAGTGTGCCCATAGGTCTCGTGGACTCGATGTCCGCCAGGGGCCCGCGATTGTGTCACGGAGTAGAACGGGGAGCTGCCTATGTAAACAAGGCATTTCCCCGTTCTGCCAAGTGACATGACAGGGATCTACTGCTCCCTGTGATCAGGAGCAGTAATCGCTGTCATGTCAGTGGAAGCCCCTCCCCCACACAGTTAGAACACCTCCCTATGACACTCTTAACTCCTTGATTGCCCCCTAGTGTTTAACCCCTTCCCTGCCAGTGTCATTTACACAGTAATCAGTGCATTTTTATAGCACTGATCGCTGTATAAATGACAATGGTCTTAAAATGGTGTCAAAAGTGTCCATAATGTCGCAGTCACGATAAAAATCGCAGATCGCCCTTACTAATAAAAAAAAAATTATAATAAAAATGCCATAATCTATCCCCTATTTGTAGACGCTATAACTTTTGTGCAAACCAATCAATATACGATTATTGCTTTTTTTTTTTATTACCAAAAATATGTAGAAGCATACATATCGGCCTAAACTGAGAAAGAAATTCTTTTTTTTTTTTTAGATATTTTTGGGGGATATTTATTTTAGCAAACAGTAAAAAATATTGCTTTTTTTTCAAAACTGTAGCTCTTTTTTATAGCGCAAAAAATAAAAACCGCAGAGGTGATCAAATATCAGGAAAAGAAAGCTCTATTTGTGGGAAAAAAGGACATCAATTTTGTTTGGGTGCAACGTCGCACGACTGCGCAATTGTCAGTTAAACAACGCACTGCTGTATCGCAAAAAGTGCTCTGGTCAGGAAGCGGGTAAATTCTTCCAAGGCTGAAGTGGTTAATGGACTCCAGAGACCAACTCTGTGGGTTACCGTCCTTTCTGGTCATATCAGTCAGTGGCTTGACCAGAGACAAAAAAACTTCCGATAATAATTGGCAAAGCCAAAAAAATGCTGCAGAGGACGTAAACCCATGGGTCGGGGCCACTGTAGGACTGCTGAAAGTTTCTCTGGGTCCATTGAAAAAAACAGCAGTGGAAATTACATAACCCAGGAATTTAACCTGTTCACGATGGAATTCGCACTTCTCCAATTTACAATAGAGATTGTTCTCTCATAGTTTCTGAAGCACACGACAGACATCTGTGTGGTGGCTCTCCAGGGATGTGGAAAAAATGAGGATATCGTTGAGATAAACCACCACACATAACTGCAACAAATCTCGGAGGACATCGTTAATAAATTCCTGGAAAACTGCCGGGGCGTTACAAAGGCCAAAAGGCATTTCAAGGTATTCATAATGGCCTGTTCTGGTATTAAACGCAGTTTTCCACTCGTCACCCTCCTTAATCCTCATGAGATTGTATGCCCCTCTCAAATCAAGCTTTGTGAAAACCGTTGCTCCCTTGAGGTGGTCAAATAACTCTGTAATCAACTGAATCGTATAGGCATCCTTAAACGTGAAACAATTGAGACCCCTAAAATCAATACAAGGGTCTCAGTTCACCACTCCTCTTCTTCACAAAGAAGAAACCAGCACCAGCAGGAGATGAGGATTTGCAGATGAAACCTTGAGAAAGTACATCTGCAACATACTCCTCCATGGCCCTATCCTCCAAGACCGACAAATGGTAAACCCGGCCACAAGGGGGTATGGCACCAGGTTGAAGGTCAATTGCGCAATCATACGACATCGCTAAAATCGCGGTACTCCTCCGGAAGGGAGGAGAGTGAAGAGGTGCACAGGACCTTGGCTACCTTCTGGAAGCATGTCTTACTGCATTGTGGTGACCAGGTGCCTCTATAACCAAGGATAACCAATAACCAGCAGAAGCTTAGGTGAGGAAATAACTTGTAATTGGATTTTCTCATGGTGAAGAGCCCCTACGGCCATGGACAACGGAATCATGAGTCACATGGGCAGGCTGTAGAGGTCTCCCATCAAGAGGCCCAATGGCAAGTGGTGTGTCACGCAGCTGCAGCGGAATCGAGTGCTTCGATACAAAGGCCGCATCAATGAACAGGCCTGCAGCCCCAGAGTCGATTAGAGCCTGTATCTCAAAGGACGACTCAGCCCAAGAAAGGGTAACCGAAACAAGGGGCTTATCCTTCTGGATTACTGGGGATTAAACAACGCCACCTAAGATCTGCCCGTGACAGGACCTCAAGGTTTGGGCTGTCCCTGGATGGGTAGGACAAGACTTCAAAAAGTGACCTGCCTGGCCACAATAAAGGCACAATCTCTCCTTTCTCCTAAGGGTTCTCTCAACCGCAGAGGGACGCGTAAACCCTGAGTGCATGGGTTCAACTTTACAGACCGACTCGGTACCAGGAGGCATGGGAGGGGAGGGAAGCAAGGGTGGGACTGCAAAGTTCAGAGACAAATGTACAGGAGGCTTTCGCAAGTGCTCCTTAAAAGGAAGTCTTTCTCTGAGTCTGGAGTCAATGAGGATGGCAAACGTGATCAACTTCAGCTCAGTGGATATATCTTGGGCTGCTATCTCATCCTTGATGGTATCTGAGAGACCATGAGAAAAAGCAGCCACTAAGGCCTCATTGTTCCAAGCAACCTCTGCTGCCAACGTACGGAATTCAATGGCGTAATCGGCTACAAGTCTCGTACTCTGTTTGATGGACATGAGGCACTTGGCAGCAGAAGTGGAGCATGCGGGAACTTCAAATACCCTTTTAAAAGAAGCCACAAACTCAGGGTAACTCAAGACAACAGGTTTTTGCGTCTCTCATAGAGAGTTTTCCCAGGCCAAGGCTCTCTCAGAAAGCAAAAATATCACAAAATTCAGCATCTTCTGAATTCATGGCCTTCGCCTACTGTCAGAAATCATGAATCAGACTGAGACAGAAGTACAGTTAAATCACACTTGTTTAATAACAATAATAATAAAAAGGTAAACAGAGTAAACGTAGTCAAAACATAGCCAGAGTTCAGGAACCGTAACGGATAGTCAGACAAGCCAAAACATCAGGGAGCCAGAGATGAGTGTAGTAGAACAGCAAGCAGGATCTGGAGCCAGAAGGAATGGCAGCCAAGCAAGTTTTTAACAGGAACACAGAAGAGCGTCTCTAGAGATGTGACCAAGGCAAAGGCAGAGATCATCTCGGTTGGACGGCTTAAGTAGACTGATGAGTGTGAGGTGAGTCACTGTGGAGTGAAAGGAGCTGGCAATTAGCAGACAGCTGAGTGGCCAGCTTTGAGAAGGAAGGGCTGAGCCCAGCCCTGCCACTCTGCCTGGGGTTCTCGGCTCTTGATTGGATAGATTGATAGCAGCGCAGCCATTGGCTCCTGCTGCTTTCAATCAAATCCAATGATGCGGGCGCCAGGGGGCGGGCCGAGTCTGGCATTTTGTGTCCTTGCAGGAGCGTGCCCGCAAGGTAACCCCCAGGAAGAGCGCTTCTCCCAGGGGGTTTACCGATGCGAGGAGGAGCCACGAGCGCCACCGGGGGACCCCAGAAGATGAGGCCACACTGTGCAAAATGAACTGAACAGTGGAGGTAAGTATGATATGCTTGTTATTTAAAAAACAAAACAAAAAAACAAAGGCTTACAATCACATTAAGTATTAATGTGAGGGCTCAAGGATCACAGAATGTACATTTCAATTATCAAATCATGTGCAGAAGAAAACAAGAGTTTTCTTTTTACATGATTAGATGGTTGCTGTAAATCTTCTCACAATTTATCGTGTGAAAATTCTTAAGCCCTTGAGGGCCCAATCACACTGTTGTGATGTGTCAACTTGTGTTGCATTAAAGTGGATGTAAACCCTCACATATACCCAGTGAAGTGAACAGCCCCAGATGATACACAGATTAACCACTTCAGCCCCGGACCAATTTGCAGCCAAAGGACCAGGCCCCTTTTTGCGATTCGGCACTGCGTCGTTTTAACTGACAATTGCGCGGTCGTGCGACGTGGCTCCCAAACAAAATTGGCGTTCTTTTTTTCCCCACAAATAGAGCTTTCTTTTGGTGGTATTTGATCGCCCCTGTGGTTTTTATTTATATATATATATATATATATATATATATATATATATATATATATATATATATATATATAGGAAGGCCAGCATGGTGGCCTGCAATTATGGGAGGAGCCCGGAGGGTATATATATACCAGACCTCTCCACGCGGCTGGTGTCGGTTCTAGCGCGCCGTATTCCACGTCACCAGGCCGACAAACAACTCAGTACATGTTCCTGAGTTATCCTACGCTCCTCGTTTCCAGATTACGGATTCGATTCCCGATCGCACCCCCAGTTCGTTCCGCTTCAGCGTCGCAGGTAGGATTTATGCTTTTTCGTCGCTACATCGAAACCCCTGTTTTTTCCACTGAGTCATTTCGACTACCATGCTATTGTTTGTTTGTTTTCTACCCCACAATTCACCCCACTTTCACTGGTTGTTACGCACCGCTACCCAGTGCAAGCATCCCCTCACTCACAAGTCCACCACAACCCCCCCCCCCCTGCCCCCCCCCCAAAAAAAAAAAAAAAAAACACACACACACCCACCAGAGCATCTGTCACTGCCCTCCCCACGCACTTCTTGCAGTCACCGCAAGTTCGTGTAAATGGGCCCCCACACCTTGCAAACCTCAGCAAGACAGTCCACTCCTTGCCTTCCACGGCAACCCAGCCAATGTGAGGCACAGCCGCCCCCCCCCGCACATCTTGCTTCACCGCAGGTTTGTGTCACGGCTCCCACATCCACCCTCCCACATACCTCTGCAATCGTTGCAGCTCGACCTCCATTGGCCTCGCAGCCACAACTTCCCCAGTAGCAAACTCAGCTACTCACGCCTTTCTCTATCCCTTTTCACCTTTTCCGTAGGTCAGTAAGTCGTCCCTGGTCTCCTACACAACAGGATCGGACCACCCCCTTTCTTTTTCCAGGTAATTTTGAGGGCTTGCATCTCTTCACCAGGGGGTCAACTACGGCCCCAAATCAGCTCTTGCAACCCATCTCTCACAAATAATTTCATGCCACCCCACAATAGGCACCAGGTCTCCCAGGTTTTGACCCCAACAGAGACTCTATCACTAGGGCAGCAAGCAGGTGCGTAGGTTGTTGTTGTTTCAGTTTTCCATTCTCTTCACACACCTTTCACTACATATCCCTGTCACACATACTTATTTGGCTCAGCACCCAGGCGTTAGTAACTGTCACATACTTCTATGCATGTCACTCTGTTTTCGAAGCTCAAGTCTTCACTACGCAGACAAGGTCACCTAGTCTCATGACTTGCTGGCAGTGCAAGTATTAGCTGACCGAACCCACGTCAAACTACTACAGACCGAAACATCCCTACTTAGCAACCAACCAGCAGCCACTCTCCCCAGTACCGCCCTGGTGGGGCTCTGGTTGATCTAGTCCGTGCCGAGCACAGACGGACACCCGAGCATCGGTTACCTGGTCAGTCACCCCCTGACTTACCTCGGTTGTCACGCATTCTCTGAGTTCCACAGGCCAAAGAAACAAACTCACCCAGCGCTCACGCGCATCCCCGATTGTTACCATACCGTCGAACGGTATCCTGCTTCGTTCACACATCTCCCCTCCCCATCCAAGCAGAACACCATAGTTTTGATTAAAATCTCCAGGCGTTAGTAACTGTCACATACTTCTATGCATGTCACTCTATTTTCGAAGCACAAGCCTTCACTACGCAGACAAGGTCACCTAATCTCATGACTTGCTGGCAGTGCAAGTATTAGCTGACCGAACCTACGTCAAATTGCTACAGATCGAAACATTCCTACTTAGCAAACCAATCAGCAGCCACTCCCCCCAGTGCCGCCCTGGGGGGGCTCTGGTTAACCAGTCCGTGCCGAGCACAGACGGACACCCGAGCATCGGTTACCTGGTCAGTCACCTCCTGGCTTATCTCGGTTGTCACGCATTCTCTGAGTTCCACAGGCCAAAGAAACAAACTCACCCAGCGCTCACGCGCATCCCCGATTCTTACCATACCGTCGAACGGTATCCTGCTTCGTTCACACATCTCCCCTTCCCATCCACGCAGAACACCATAGTTTTGATTAAAATCTCCAGGCGTTAGTAACTGTCACATACTTCTATGCATGTCACTCTATTTTCGAAGCACAAGCCTTCACTACGCAGACAAGGTCACCTAATCTCATGACTTGCTGGCAGTGCAAGTATTAGCTGACCGAACCCACGTCAAATTACTACAGATCGAAACATTCCTACTTAGCAAACCAATCAGTAGCCACTCCCCCCAGTGCCGCCCTGGGGGGGCTCTGGTTAACCAGTCCGTGCCGAGCACAGACGGACACCCGAGCATCAGCCACCCGGCCAGTCACCTCCTGGCTCACCTCGGGTGTCACGCATCCTCCGAGTTTACATATAGGCCCATGGAACATCCCACTCAGCGCACGCGCGCAACCCGTTTGTCCCCATATCTGTCACACAGGTATCCCGCCCTGCCCCCCCTCCCCTCTTCATATTTCCGCAATCTACAATCACAGATATATCCTCTCCTGCCCTACAAAACAAAAAAAAAAAAAAAAAAAAAAAAGTAAACGAGAGGAACATGCATCCCCCCCTCCCTCCCCCCCCCTCCCTCCCTCCCCCCCTCTTTTATTCTAGCAGACGCCATGTCTCTGGCCGGCAGCGACGATCTCACCCCCGCCCCATCACCTCCCGAAGCGGGCCCGGCAGACAACTTCTCACAAGCCTTCAGAGTTTGGACCATCCCCAGACTCTCAGCCGAGCTGAGGCGCAGGAACATCCCCTTCCCCATCACGGCCAGGAAAGCTGAACTGTTCAGACTACTGTTCCCAAGCCCATCCCCACCAAACCCACCAGACACGCAGGCATCACTACAATCAATTGCCTCGGCAGTGTCCCAGCTACACACGCTGGTCTCCTCCCTATCAATTACCATCTCTGACGTCCAGGCCAGAGTGGGGACCTTGGAGCTCCAGCAAGTTACCCCCACTCCACCAGCTGTCGCCCCCGCCACCCCCGCATCATGCATTACAGGAACCCGGAGCCGATCCGACCATGTCCGCTATCCCTCACTGGTCTCAACTAACCCTAGTCTGAGTCACCACCTTCACGGCGCCACCAGTCTCATAAACTTCTCATTGTCACACAACACGCTGAAAGCCTACCAAGCTGCTTGGAGGACGTACCTACGGTTTCTGGACACAAGCCACGGGGGGTCACCAGGGGACCTCCACCATATCCTAGCCTTCATTTCTCACTGCTACACTCGGCTGGCGTTATCACACAATACCATCAAACTTTATCTAGCCGGTATCCAGCATTTCATTTCCTTACAAGACCCTTCTAAACCATCTTTGTTCACCTCCCACGCAGTCAAGGCAATCCTGCGCGGCATCCTCAAAAAACAGCCGCAGGTCAATACCAAACGCCTCCCAGTAACCGGTGCCATTTTCCGGGAGTTATCAATCATGCTTTCGCATTCCCCTTTTGGCCTTTTTCCCAGCCTGGTCATCCAGGCAGCCATGTACCTGGCCTTCTACGGATTCTTACGGCCCAGCGAGTTCTTAGTTACCGGCCCTAGCTGCAAGACGCTACGCAGGCGGCATCTCATACGCCATCAGACCTTTTTCATCCTGCACCTCGAGGCATCCAAAACGCAGCAGACTGGCCCAGGCACCGACATCAAACTGTTCGAAACTCTCAATGCCTGGTGCCCCGTGGCAGTTCTAGACCAGCTACTAGCACACCTACCTGATCCCTCACCTGACAGCCCGTTGTTACCATTTCCGGTCAGACCCCTTAGCAGCAATCAATTCGTCACGCACGTCAGGATCCTCCTCCGCAACTTAGGTCTTGACCCAGCGAAATTCTCAGGTCACTCCTTTCGCATCGGAGCAGCCTCCGCGGCCTCCCGCAATGGAGTCCCCGATCACGTGATCAGGATGATGGGACGGTGGAAGTCCACCTGTTTTGCCCGTTACATTCCCGATCCCCAGACCGAAATGTCCCGGGCCTTCAGTAACCTTGCCTTGTAGCATTTGCCTTTACCAAACAAATAAATCATTACCTCCCTAAAAACAAGCCTTTGCGCCCTTTTCTTAACTACTCTCCTAGCAGAAAGGGCCTCACGGCCCAGCTCACCAGGGCTTACCTTACGGTAGACCAGGGCACACTTCAGGTCTAGTTTGTTGTCTGTCTTGTGGCGTGTTTATGTTTGCTCCTTCACATCGTTATGGACCGAGGGCTCCGACCATAAATAGGAAGGCCAGCATGGTGGCCTGCAATTATGGGAGGAGCCCGGAGGGTATATATATACCAGACCTCTCCACGCGGCTGGTGTCGGTTCTAGCGCGCCGTACCCGCCCACCCATTCCCCTTCTCAGAACACTCTGATATGTTTCTCTACAGAAACAGCCATTACTTCTCAGGTAAGCGCCCTTTTCTTAACTACTCTCCTAGCAGAAAGGGCCTCACGGCCCAGCTCACCAGGGCTTACCTTACGGTAGACCAGGGCACACTTCAGGTCTAGTTTGTTGTCTGTCTTGTGGCGTGTTTATGTTTGCTCCTTCACATCGTTATGGACCGAGGGCTCCGACCATAAATATATATATATATATATATTATATAAATATATAAAAAAAAAAACATTTTTTTTCCTCAGTTTAGGCCGATACGTATTCTTCTACATATTTTTGGTAAAAAAAAAAAAAACGCAATTAGCGATTATTGATTGGTTTACGCAAAAGTTATAGTGTTTACAAAATAGGGGATAGTTTTATAGCATTTTTATTCATATTTTTTTTTTACTAGTAATGGCGGCGATCAGCGATTTTTATTGTGACTGCAACATTATGGCGGACACATCGGACATTTTTAGCACATTTTTGGGACCATTGTCATTTATACAGAAATTAGTGCTATTTAAATGCACTGATTCCTATGTAAATGACACTGGCAGTGAAGGAGTTAACCACTAGGGGCGGGGAGGAGTTAGTGTGACGTGTGTGTGTGTGTTTTTTTTTACAGTAGGGGGCGTGGCTGACGTCTGACATCACTGATCGGCTTTCCCGATGACAGGGAACAGCCGATCAGTGACAGGCAGTGTAGGAAGCACGGGGAGAGTTTGTTACACAGACCTCTCCCCGTTTTTCAGGTCCGGGTCCCGACCGGGTCGCGAGTCACGGCTGGGCTCTTAAAGGACCACATACTGGTACGTGGTTTTGCCCAGCCGTGCCATTCTGCCGACGTATATGTGCAGGAGGCGGTCGGGAAGCGGTTAAACAAATCTCTCTACATAAGTTTTACATGCATATCTGCATTCTTCAGCTTTATATACTGTTTAGAAAGTGCACGTCCTGTTAAAATTTTCTCTTCCTGAATCACCTGTGGGTGTGGATTCTTACCATACACTGGGAGACAGCTGATTGGAGGAAAGGCACACACCCCCCTCTCCACATAAGCAGAAAAAGGAAGAAACAATGCAGAGCTGTGCTGTGAATAGACCAGCTGTCTGCTAATATATTTCTATGCATCTACCCCGACACATAATTCAGCATGGTTTTATCTCATTTGACGGAGTACTTGTCAGACGTTATCATCCTGATAACAGAACAACAGAGCAGGAGAAAGCCACAGGACTCAGGGCTCTGAACATAACTAAGTAAATACTACAGATAGATGTGCCCAGGTCAAATTTCATAAATGGGGTTTACGTCCACTTTAAGGCAGTCCATGTAGGCCAGGCAGTCCTGTATTGCACAATGCATGAAATGTTTGAATGGGGCCTCATTCTTTCTAGCCTATTTATGGGTTTAAAATAGGCATTCCTGATAGTTTTGTTATGTTGGTAAGGCCTGTAAGTATTGTAATCTTGGCTGGAGTGTAATTGAAGCTGCTATATTGTCACCCATATTTTGAAATGCTGTTTTTACCTTTAAAGAGTTTTCTCTAAGTGGTATAAAAGCAAAAATAGACTCCATAGAAATTAATCTGTACTGCTCTGTATTCAGCCTGGATGAGGTTGTGTGATGCATAGAGAAAATGATATTAACAAAACGGAAGCTGGCACACAAAACATTTTCTATTCTTGGTTCCAGTTTGTATTATGCTAATAAATGTTAAGTGTCAATCTTTCAAAGAAAATCTTTAAGAAAAGAATCATTACTGAAATGGATGTTCAGTAAATTAATAGCTAAATATATTGCTGATAAAATTTTAAGATATAGCACACTGCAAGCATGCATGGGAATGTGTTTTGCTAAATGGGATTTTAATAATAATGGGAGTATGAAAAGGGTGGTATAAGATAAAAAAATATATAAATGCTCATAGCATCCAATCAGCTTCCAGCAGCCTGAAATAGAAATGTGATTTCTGATTAATTGATATAGAAAATAATAAAAAAATTCCTTTTAGTACACTTTTCATACATCAGCCACAATCTCTTGCTTGATTCAAATTGTCGTTAAACATTTTGTTTTGGGAAAAGCCAACAGTGAATAAATAATAATTCATTAGATTCTTAAACTATGATTTATAAAATGCAAATAGGCTATTCTTTTTTTTTCGTGGGACTTTTTCCCCAGAGATGAGTGAATGAGGTAAAGCTATGCTGACCTCCATCATCCAATCACGTGCAAGCAAAAACCTCATTCACTAAGCTCTGGGGAAAATATGCATGAAAAGTGCAACTTCCCTTGCAAAGTGTACAGCCTATTTCCTTTAGTAAATCTAACCCAGTATATTGCAGGACTTGGGGGACATAGAAATGCCATGTTTCTCCATGTTTTTTGCTTCCCCCCCCCTGTTCAACAGACCAGAGTTTTTGCTTGACCTTGTGTATGCTTTATCAAAAGCTTAGTCTGGGTAACCACAAACTTTTAAAGGCATTCCTGCGATGTCTGTGTTTTTCATCTTTAAAATTTCTGTTTTTGTAACATGTTTGTTAAAGGCCCTTCTGGGTTTTTGTAACACTTCCAGAATGGCTATATTTCTCCATGTTTTTTGCTTCCCCCCCCCTGTTCAACAGACCAGAGTTTTTGCTTGACCTTGTGTATGCTTTATCAAAAGCTTAGTCTGGGTAACCACAAACTTTTAAAGGCATTCCTGCGATGTCTGTGTTTTTCATCTTTAAAATTTCTGTTTATTGGTACCATAACAGCCCAATGCTGCAGAGTCTAATAGCCCCACGTTTGTGTTGCATTGAGTGAGGGGAGATAAAAAACAGATATTAGTCTGAGTGAGTAGTTTTCTTGTAGATATCAACGTCCCATTCACCTCTCTTGACATGTGCCTGTAACACACAGCCTAAGGGGTCATTTATTATTATGTGCCTCTTATCCTGTAACACACAGCCTAAAGAGGTAATTTATTATTATGTGCCTCTTCTCCTGTAAACGTGATGTATGTGTCCACTGAATTTACGATATATATTTGTTTATTTATTTATTACAGGTACTTGTATAGCACTGTCAATTTACACATAGCTTTACATATATATATATATATATATATATATATATATATATATATATATATATGTAGCGGGGTTCTACCCCTTTTAGGGGAAGAGACTACATCCCCCATAATCCCCCAGGCTCCCGGGCTGCTTGTTTCCGCCCGAGAGGCTGCTGGGGGTGGTTATAAAAAGGAAGAGCGGAGACCGCCTCTTCCTCTTGGGACACTTCCTCTTCTGAGGCCGGACAGGACTGGCCTGCCTCTGCTGACAGAGCTGGTGACGCGGAGAAGACAGCCAGCAGAGACACCTGTGCGGACCGGAGCTGAAGGCCTGAAGCCTGGGCCTTGCAGCCGATGGAGTGAGACTCTCACCCCTCAGAGTCCACAGCAGCGGAGCGGAGACTTCCCCTTACTGTCGGTCGGACGGAGCTGATGACCGGAGTTCAGGGCTGTGACTGAGGAGACCGGACGCCGCCATTGAAGAGACCAGAGCCACCATTGGAGGGACCGGAGCTGAGGACGGTACCCAAGGATTGGTGAGAGAGCCGAGAGGCTCATCCTGCATTGACACACACGTTTTATGCCTATTGAACTGCCTAGGCGCAATTTACCTCAGAGCAGCAATGTTACTTTTTGTGGATTACAAAGACACCATTTAAAGCTACATGTGCACCACCTCTACAGATTCATTGCCGGTGAAGAACACTGTACTAGTACAAGGACTGAGCTCTATTGCTAGGGATCAGGCCTGGTCCGTTAGGTAGGCGCAGATAGATTTATTGCACCTCAGGGGTGCATAGCAGACGGTCGCCACACTGGGCGCTCCGTTTCCCCACTGCCAGTTGTTACATATGTGTGTACATGTTAAAGTGCATATTGCAGGGACCTGCTAAAGTATTGTAAGTCATATGTTCAAACGCATGTTGCTATTTCTTTTCCTTACTGACAAAAGTAAAGCCAGTTATTCTTATTTCAGCAGTCTGCTTGTGAGTTCATACCAATTACACTTAGAGTATAAGCTAAGTTTTATGTGCATAGGGACGTACCCCCTTTACTAACTGTGCCAGAGCGGGTAGAGCCAAATTGCCGGGGGTTGGTGGAGCTGTACTCAGGGACCCAAAACAAACCAGCGGCTCTCTTAACTGGGGGTAGCGCTACACGTGGGGGCTCGTAATCCGGGATCCTGAGTCAGCGGGAAAAGCCGCCAGAAGGTACCGGCATGGACCCAATAGAAGTGGGACGGTGGTCCGCAACATGGGCCGCTGACCCAGCCGCAGCAGCAGTCATTGAACTGCCAGGGATGTGGCAGAGAGAGGCAGTCAAGCAGCTCATAATGTCATTATCCCCATGCCAGAAGTCATGGATAATGGACATGAGAAATGATGCTGGGTACACATACGCCTTAATAGAATGGAGGGAAGAGACTCCAGAGCAGTTCAGGAGCCAGAGCATACAGGCACCGAATGGTCAGGCCTACCAATTGCTGCATGCGCTGCCGCGCAAGGGAGAAGGTTCTCCTATGAAAGCCATTCTATCCCCAAAGAAGGAGGAGCAGAAGGGCGCGGAAAGTCCCGCACCCGCACAGACTACTCTTAGTGCAGAACTGTGTGCTGTCCTAGGGGAGATTGTGACCCAGTGCAGAAGAGACCCCGGGGATTACCCAATGTCGGGATACAGGAAACTCCGGATGTTTTCAGGGAGGACACCTGTACCCTCGGGAGAAGAGGGATTTGAAGAGTGGTTAGATGGTGCCACGCAGGCCCTAGAAGAATGGGAGGTCTCAGAAGGCAGAAAGAAGCAAAGGATTGTTGAGAGCCTAAAAGGACCTGCCTTAGAGGCCATACGCAATCTGAAGACAAGTAAAAAAGATTGCACTGCCCAGGACTACATAGACATCCTGGAAGGTGTGTTTGGTGGGACAGAAAAAGTCACAGAACTTACCTATCAACTGGAACACTGTTACCAGAAGACAGGGGAGAAGCTGTCAGAGTACATGGGACGCATAGACAAGATCCTGCATAGGATTATCCTAAAGAAGGGGATAGATCCAGGGAAGGTAGATGAAGCCCGTGCCCAGCAGGTGATGAGGGGAGCCCAACCCCTGGACCCTGTCGCACTAATTCTACGCACCCGGCAGGATGGGAAGAGCCTGGACTACCCTGACCTCATCCGAATGGTCAGAGAAGAAGAGGCCATGTTGGAAGAGAAACGGGAGAAGCAAGTGATGGGGTCTACAAGGCTTCCAGTGGCCACGGTCAGGTCGGCCTTAACCCCTGAAAGAGACACAGAGGTAGATGCCCTGAAGTTGCAGATGTCCCAGATGATGGAGATACTGACGTCTCTAGTGGCAAAAGAGACGCCCAGTCCCAAGAAAGAAACAGGCAGGAAGGAATTGTTTCCAGCTGTTTCAGCACCAGCATCCCCACCTGACTACGGTGAGATGATTTGCTTTAACTGTGGCGGAGTGGGTCATATTGCAGCTGTATGTTCCAGTCCCAAGAAGAAGAAGGCAGAAAGCCGCCAGCCGGCGGGAAACGCCAAAGGGCCCCGGTGAAGGAGTCAACCGGGTGCCCATCACCTTCAGTGAACTCCAAGAAGCACAACAGGAAAAGGAAGCGAGGAGACCAAACCCCTCGGAAGGAACCCAGGGATCCTCAACCAAGGTGCACTCCAGAGAAAGGGGGCAAGACCCCTCCGGAGAGACACAGCACTCCTAGACGTGAACTCTTCAAAGTGAGAGATAACAATATCCCTCAACGGGTTCACACTCCCACTAAGAGGGAGAAAATCAATGCATACCAGGCTCAAGAAAGGAGCAAGTGCAAATCAAGTGCTGGTAAAGCAAAGAGTCCACAGAAGAGGACAGCATCAACTCAGCCTTACCCAGAGGAGCTAGTTGGTCCATCCCCTACTGTACCCATCCAGGTGGAAGGAGTGTACACGAAGGCCCTCCTAGACACTGGAGCACAAGTGACCCTATTGTACAGGGACTTCTATGACAGATACCTGAGTCATCTGCCAATACAGAAGATAGCAGAGCTGGAGATAAGGGGATTGGGAACTCAGAGTTTCCCCTATGATGGCTACCTACCCATACGGCTGACGTTTGACCCATCCGTAGCTGGGAAGTCTGAAGTGTTCGACACCTTAGCAGTGGTGTGTCCCCGCCCACCAGGAACCAGCAAGACGTCCCTGATTATAGGGACGAACACGGACCTAGTCAGAAGGCTTCTGACCCCCCTGGTGAAGAAAGAGAATCTTTCAACTCCCAAGATCCATCCCATGCTGAAGGCGGCCTATCAGCGGTTGGTCCTAGAGCAGAAGACCCCAAGTGAGGGGATAGGAAGGGTATGGAGGCTTGGAAAAGAAGGAGCAGTGTTACAGCCTGGAGAGGTGACCTGCATGAGAGCCACGGTAAAACTTACTTGGGAGCAGCCTGGCCCCTTTGTAATGTTGGAACCCGACCCAATGGAGGGTCACTCAGGTCTGGAGGTGATACCAGAAGTAATTTCACTGAAGGACCTGAAGAAGGCTAGAGGAAGAGTCCCTGTCAGTGTGAGGAACTCCACGGAGCGGCCCGTGGAGATCCCTGCCAGGATGCTTCTGGGACAGGTGAGTCCTGCTGTCCCAGTTGGCTGGTCAGAAGTGAAGGGGACGGGTGAAGGAGAAGATGTTTGGAAGAAACTCTCCATGGAAAACCCAAACCTACCTGGAGCTTGGAAAGAGAGAGCCAAGGCCCAGCTGACCAGATGGGAGAAGATTTTCTCCAAAGATGAGTTTGATGTGGGGTGTGCGAGGAGTGCCACCCATCGAATCCGCATGCAAGAGGACAAGCCATTCAGAGAGAGAGTGAGGCGAGTCCCGCTAGCAGATCTGGAGGATCTGAGGGAGCAGCTTGCGGAACTGAAGAAGACGGGAGTGATTAGGGAGTCCAGAAGCCCCTACGCCTCCCCAATTGTGGTAGTCAGGAAGAAGAATGGGTCATTGAGACTCTGCATTGACTACAGAACTCTCAACAGGAGGACCATTCCTGACCAGTACACCACGCCAAGGATAGAAGATGCCTTGCAGAGTTTATCTGGAGCCAAGTGGCACCAGATGGAGTGCGAGCCCTTTGTCAGGGGGCTGAACTCCAAGCCAGAGGAGGATCCAGAGCTGAAGAGATAGGAGTTACCACAGTGGGAGTCCCAAAGTGTTACTGTGGGGTAACTCAACTAGCAGAAGAGTGCCTACCGAAGCTGTCCAAGAAGGAGCTGAGGTGTGACCAATTGGAAGATCCCATGGGGAGATTGGTCCTGGAAGCCCTGGAAGACAAGAGTCCAGAGGGACTTCGCCTCCACCCTTCTAAAGAAGCTCGTCTACTGAGGAGGGAATTGGACAAGTTACAGGTGCATCAGGGGGTAGTCTACCGAAGGGGCCCCTCTGATGGCCCAGAAGACAAGTGGCAGTTGTTTCTCCCCGAGAAGCATCGAGAGACTGTGCTGATTGCCTTACATGACCAGCATGGTCACTTGGGAGCAGAGAGAACCTTCCAACTTGTCAGAGACCGGTTTTATTGGCCCTGCATGAGGGCCGAAGTGGAGGAGTATTGCCATTCCTGTGCAAGATGCATTCAGAGAAAGACTTTACCCCATCAAGCTGCCCCAATGGGCCACCTACAGAGTGAAGGCCCAATGGATCTGGTATGCATTGATTTTCTCTGCCTTGAACCCGATTTGAGCGGATTGGGAAATGTTCTGGTGGTAACCGACCATTTCACTCGTTATGCTCAGGCTTTCCCAACCAAGGACCAGAAGGCCTCTACAGTAGCCAAGGTACTTCTGGAGAAGTACTTTGTTCACTATGGACTGCCACAGAGAATCCATTCAGACCAAGGAAGGGACTTTGAGAGTCGCCTGATCAGGAAGCTACTAGATTCTCTGGGAGTAGAGAAGACTAGAACCACACCGTATCACCCTCAAGGTGATGCCCAGCCTGAAAGGTTCAACAGGACCCTATTGAACATGTTGGGAACTTTGGAAACAGAGAAGAAGCAACATTGTAGTCAACACATATCAGCTCTGGTGCACGCCTACAATTGCACCACAAGTGATGTGACAGGTTTTTCCCCTTACCGGCTTATGTTTGGGAGAGAAGCAAGATTGCCAGTGGATTTGGCCTTCGGCATTTCCTTAGACCATGCCTCTGCTGCCTCCCACAAAGGATATGTGGACAGACTGAGGCGCAGTTTGAAGATAGCTTACGAGAAAGCTCAAGCGGCCTCTAACCAGAGGGGGGCCCGAAATAAGAGGAACTTTGATTTGAAAGTTAGAGTACAGGACCTACAGCCTGGGGACCGTGTACTGTTACGGAATCTAGGGATCCCTGGGAAACACAAGATTGCTGATAGATGGAGATCAGAGCCATATATCATCTGTAGGAAACTTCCAGGATTGCCTGTCTACAAATTGAAACCAGAAGGAAGAGTGGGGCCATTGAAGACCTGGCATAGGAATCATTTGCTCCCACTCACTGAAGCAGTCAGAATGCCTCCAGTAAGAGACTTACCTGAATCTGTTTCCATTCTGGATACCCCCAGGCCTAACACTAGGTCTCAAACATCCCAAGCTAGGGGTGGTGAGGACCCCCAACCTGAGGAAGAAAGAGGAGAACTTGAATGGCTATGGCCTTCCTCAACCCCAGGAAGTGCTGCCATAGATCTTCCACCCACTGAAGATGTGGAAGATAACACATTGAACCCAGAAGCCACAGAGTTTGTGCCATTCAGTGATGTGCCTGAGTGCTGGGAAGATATCCCTGGTCTCTACCCAGAACAAGAAGTAGATGTTCCAGAACCAGAGATGTTGCCAGAATGTGTTCCTGAAGAAGTTCCAAGAGAACAGAGAGCTCGCAGAGTTGTGAAGCCTCCCAAGAAGTTAACTTACCCCAAGATGGGAGAAAGTTCAGAGGACTCTGTTACCACAGCAAGGAGAAGTGCTGAAAGCCCTGACCCATCCACTGTTCATTGGGTGGAGGGCAACCCCAGCTCACTCTCTGGCACAGTTAAACAGGTCGCACACACTGAGGTGACCTGTAGACAGGACAGCTCCCCATCTTATGCCAATTGGTGGGAGGCTCCTCTGTCCAAATTATGTGAAAATGTTGTTCCCGAGAAAGTTTGTAGTTTGAACACTGTCTTTGGGGACCAAAGATTCAAAGTGGGGGGAGTGTGTAGCGGGGTTCTACCCCTTTTAGGGGAAGAGACTACATCCCCCATAATCCCCCAGGCTCCCGGGCTGCTTGTTTCCGCCCGAGAGGCTGCTGGGGGAGGTTATAAAAAGGAAGAGCGGAGACCGCCTCTTCCTCTTGGGACACTTCCTCTTCTGAGGCCGGACAGGACTGGCCTGCCTCTGCTGACAGAGCTGGTGACGCGGAGAAGACAGCCAGCAGAGACACCTGTGCGGACCGGAGCTGAAGGCCTGAAGCCTGGGCCTTGCAGCCGATGGAGTGAGACTCTCACCCCTCAGAGTCCACAGCAGCGGAGCGGAGACTTCCCCTTACTGTCGGTCGGACGGAGCTGATGACCGGAGTTCAGGGCTGTGACTGAGGAGACCGGACGCCGCCATTGAAGAGACCAGAGCCACCATTGGAGGGACCGGAGCTGAGGACGGTACCCAAGGATTGGTGAGAGAGCCGAGAGGCTCATCCTGCATTGACACACACGTTTTATGCCTATTGAACTGCCTAGGCGCAATTTACCTCAGAGCAGCAATGTTACTTTTTGTGGATTACAAAGACACCATTTAAAGCTACATGTGCACCACCTCTACAGATTCATTGCCGGTGAAGAACACTGTACTAGTACAAGGACTGAGCTCTATTGCTAGGGATCAGGCCTGGTCCGTTAGGTAGGCGCAGATAGATTTATTGCACCTCAGGGGTGCATAGCAGACGGTCGCCACACTGGGCGCTCCGTTTCCCCACTGCCAGTTGTTACATATGTGTGTACATGTTAAAGTGCATATTGCAGGGACCTGCTAAAGTATTGTAAGTCATATGTTCAAACGCATGTTGCTATTTCTTTTCCTTACTGACAAAAGTAAAGCCAGTTATTCTTATTTCAGCAGTCTGCTTGTGAGTTCATACCAATTACACTTAGAGTATAAGCTAAGTTTTATGTGCATAGGGACGTACCCCCTTTACTAACTGTGCCAGAGCGGGTAGAGCCAAATTGCCGGGGGTTGGTGGAGCTGTACTCAGGGACCCAAAACAAACCAGCGGCTCTCTTAACTGGGGTAGCGCTACATATATATATATATATTGTGCATTTACTTATATTCATTAAAAGCTTGTATTTCTGATGTTCCAATTCTGACTCATGGATCATCCACATACCTCAACCAATAACTTGATGTTATTTCCCTGAAAGAATTCAAGGCTCTTGTTTTCACCTCGTCCAAGTGCAGGCTACAATGGGAGATACTGGTGATACCATAGCACAGCCATGTTTCTGTTTGTAGAAGTTACTCATGTATTTGAAATAGGTTGTGTTGAGACAAAGTTCTTGAGTTCTGTTCCACTGTCAAGTGTATCATCTTGTTTCAGATGTTTTTTTAAGCCTGCACACACAATTTTTTAAAAACTGAGGCGCGTTTAGGAGTTCACTGCACTAACTATCTGATGTTAGTACAGCGATCTCCCCGCTGAGCTCACCGGTTGGATGCCAATTGGACGCTGGTTTTCCAGCATGTCCGTTCGACAGAAGCCAGCTGTTCAGCCAGATTCTGTCTTCCAGGCTGGTGTACACATGGGCCGAATGTTGACCGGCTTTTAGTTGAACCATTTAATACCAGCCGATACTCGGCCCATGTGTACCAAGCTTTACAGTCTAAGTAGCCTCCACAGTTGGTACACAAGTGAAAAGGAATGTGGCATCATAGGACACCATTTGTTTTTTCTGGCTCGTTGGAAGGAGGTGCTTTAGCACTGGACAGGACGGCTATACCCATGGGCAGAGTTGTTCAGTTTCATCTAGTCTCATCTACCAGTATGTGGTTGTTTTGGATGGAAGATCCTGTAGCTGTGATGATATCCACCACAGGGACACATTGGGGTGCCACAGCAAATGTCAGTCCCTTGCCTAAGACTTCCTTCTCTGGCATAGTAAGCTCCCTGTCTGAAAGGTTCTTTACCCTTATTGCTTTGGGGTGTTCTGCTATCTTGTGTTCTCCTCCGGGTTAACTCCTCTGTTCTGTTATTATTACTGATCTGTAGTAGCGAGTTGATGAATTTGTTGAGTCTTTCCTTGCTCTTACATGTTGGGCTAGTTGAGCTCCTTCTGTAAATTCAACCACACATTCTAGGATATAAGCAGGTAGTTTGGATGCCAGGCTCTATTAAATATCATCAGTTTTGTGTCTTGGGGAAATGGGTCTGTCTCACCCTAGCAACCTAGCACCTTTGCACCTGTTTTGAGCCCATATTGGCCCAGTGACTTTTTACAGTGGAATCTAAGTACAGACTGCTAGGGTAGAAAAGATGTAGCTTGATAGCCGCACTCCAAGTTATTCAACTTTATTTCAAAAATATAATAAAATCATAGCATCTAGGCTTGTATACAGACTAACTGCACAGCCGCTGACATGTTTCACACCGAACACGGTGCTTAGTCATAGCCATACAGACTGCTAGGGGTAAGTTCATAATGTCAACCTGAGGTTGAAGCATATACAGTAGCTCACAAAAGTGAGTACACCCCTCACATTTTTGTAAATATTTAATTATATCTTTTCATGTGACAACACTGAAGAAATGACACTTTGCTACAATGTGTAAACAGTGTAAATTTGCTGTCCTCTCAAAATAACTCAACACACAGCCAGTAATATCTAAACCGCTGGCAACAAAAGTGAGTACACCCCTGTACAGTGAAAATGTAAAAACTTGGCCCAAAGTGTCAATATTTTGTATGGCCACCATTATTTTCCAGCACTGCATGAACCCTCTTGGGCATGGAGTTCACCAGAGCTTCACAGGTTGCCACTGGAGTCCTCTCCCACTCCTCCATGACGATATCACAGAGCTGGTGGATGTTAGAGACCTTGCGCTCCTCCACTTTACGTTTGAGGATGCCCCACAGATGCTCAATAGGGTTGAGGTCTGGAGAAATGCTTGGCCAGTCCATCACCTTTACCCCCAGCTTCTTTAGCAAGGCAGTAGTCATCTTGGAGGTGTGTTTGGGGTTGTTATCATGAATACTGCCCTACGGCCCAGTTTCCGAAGGGAGGGGATCATGCTCGGCTTCAGTATGTCACAGTACGTGTTGGCATTCATGGTTCCCTCAATGAACTGTAGCTCCCCAGTGCCGGCAGCACTCATGCAGCCCCAGACCATGACACTCCCACCACCATGCTTGACTGTAGGCAAGATATACTTGTTTTTGTACTCCTCAACTGGTTGCCACCACACACGCTTGACACCATCTGAACCAAAAAAGTTTATCTTGGTCTCATCAGACCACAGGACATGGTTCCAGTAATTCATGTCCTTAGTCTGCTTGTCTTCAGAAAACTGTTTGCGGGCTTTCTTTTGCATCATCTTTAGAAGAGGCTTCCTTCTGGGACGACAGCCATGCAGACCAATTTGATGCAGTGTGTGGCATATGGTCCAAGCACTGACAGACTGACCCCCCCACTCCTTCAATCTCTGCAGCAATGCTGGCAGGACTCCTACATCTATTTCCCAAAGACAACCTCTGGATATGAAGCTAAGCACATGCACTCAACTTCTTTGGTCGACCATAGTGAGGCCTGTTCTGAGTGGAACCTGTCCTGTTAAACCGCTGTATGGTCTTGATCACTGTGCTGCAGCTCAGTTTCAGGGTCTTGGTAATCTTCTTATAGCCTAGGCCATCTTTATGTAAAGCAACAATTATTGTTTTCAGATCCTCAGGGAGTTCTTTGCCATGAAGTGCCATGTTGAACTTCCAGTGACCAGTATGAGAGAGTAAGAGCAAAAACACCAAATTTAACACACCTGCTCCCCATTCACACTTGAGACCTTGTAACACTAACGAGTCACAGGACACCGAGGAGGGAAAATGCCTAATTGAGCCCAATTTGGACATTTTCACACTGGGTGTACTCACTTTTGTTGCCAGCGGTTTAGACATTAATAGCTGTGTCTTGAGTTATGTTGAGGGGAAAGCAAATTCACACTGTTATACATGCTGTACACTCACTACTTTACATTGTAGCAAAGTGTAATTTCTTCAGTGTTGTCACGTGAAAAGTTATAATAAAATATTTACAAAAATGTGAGGGGTGTACTCACTTTTGTGAGATACTGTATGGTTACTGTAATCTGCCAAATGTCTTGCAATTTTCTCATATTCCTGGACCACTTTTGGGGTATACACCCTATAATGATTGCCAATATGTCAAGAATGCTGGGGTATCTTTCTGACCCTCTAGGTGAAGATGGGGCTTAGTAATCTATGAAATGTCTTCAACATTACAGAACAAGTCCAGTTGAATTTGACTAACCAGTACTATGACCTGAATAAATGAGAACCTTCACACTCTGAACAGGATATAATGGGAAATCTCCGCAATGAAAACACAGACAACAATTGTGCCCTATTCATTACCAGCAAAATGTGTGTGTGTGTAGCACATGATGTGAACCATCTGTGTGTTATGGTGCGCAATATTTAAAAAAGGTGCAGGTCTGCTTTTTTATGTGTTGAGATGTACTACCAACCCACGCAAGATAAATGAGCCGCCTCAATGTGGTGCACCTGAAAGTAGAACTAAAGGCAAACTTTTTTTTAAATTTTGGCTTTTTTTTTACCATCAGTGTCCAACTGGGGGAGATTTCCTTTTACTTTCTGTCCCATAGTCACAGTAAGTGATAGGAAATCCCTCCAAACTGAGAAAATCCATAGCTGTCACAAGGGTCACCTGAACTAGTGTCCCTATTGGAAGATCTCTGTTCTGGTGGGATACTCTTATACTTTTACTCTCTGTGATAATGATAAACAGGACAAACAGAGATGCTGAATCTCATTAACGGGGGCACAGACAGCAATGGAATCCAGGTGTTATAATTTCTCACCTCTCTATTCAAAAAAATTAAAAGTTTTGCCTTTGGTTATACTTTAATGTAAGAAAATGCTCTGCATTAGTGTCTAAATGGACCCTTAAAATCTGGCAGCTTGTAGCACTTACTTAGTAATGTAATAAAAATATATATTGCCTTCAGTTTCACTTCCCTACCACCAAAAAAAAAAAAATACAAATAAAATGTTAAATTAAATTAATTTAAAAATTATTTTAAAAAAATATTATTTAGGGGCATTTTGGCCTTCCACGTGTCACCAAACTATTTAAATTAAAAGGCAATCTTTTTGCCTTAAAAATGAACACCAGTCAAGCAAAACATGTAAAAGTATCTTGAAATCCCGGCCGGGAACTCCCTGCAGATTACAGTATAAGGTCTATCAAACTGGAAGCCCAGCAATCATAAAGATGCAAGACAGGCCAAGAACACTGCTGCAAATTGCATTAGAAGATACCAAGAAAAAAGCTTTGCAACAGATTAACAAAAAAATTTGCTTAAAAAAAATCATACGATGAGTCATGTTGGCAAAAAAAACAAAATAAATAGATTTAGCTGACATCACGTAGCTGCTAAAAGAATAAGTTTACTGCAAAGCTGTTACTTTGTGAATTACTAGTACTGGAGAGTTTTTTCCAAAAGAAAAACTGTTGTTGTAACTTCTTAAAACGTTTTAGTTGGAGTTGGGCTTTAAGGTGGTTATAAAGGCTGAAGTAAAAAACCTTCAATATGACAGCTGCCCCCACAGCCCCCCCCCAATACTTACCCGAGCCCAATCACGATCCAGCAATGTGCACAACAGAGGCTGTTCTCCCGGGTCTTTGCCTCCTCATTGGCTGAGAAACAGCAGAGGAAGCCATTGGCTCCCAATGCTGTCAATCACAGCATGTAATGAGGATGCGGGGGAGGGCTGAGCCCCGGTTTGTGTGTCTTATGGAAATACAGAGCACGGCTCGGGAGCGAGCTTGCTTTGGGGGCAGGCGAAGAAGGTGAGGAGCCGGGAGCGCCCATGGGGGACCTGGGAAGAGGAGAATTGGGGCTGCTCTGTGCAAAACCATTGTACAGAGCAGGTAACTATACCATGTTTGTTATTAAAATATAAATACATTTAAAATCACCCAAACTTGTTTGTGTTTTACTCAAAGCAAAATAAACATTGTTGTCATCCTATTGCAGGAAATGAAAAAATATGGGGGGGGGGGGGGGGTGCGGTTAATTTCCATGGAGTCCCATCTATAGATGGAGGGTAAACCTTATAGGTCTCCAGGTGTTAATTAAAGTCTGTCGGTAGGAAATGTAAGATCCATGGGTCCCAGTTTTTTTTTTTAATTTTGGCATCAAGTAATTGATTTTGCAGTCAACTTTTCATTAGAAAATGTGTTGTGAAGTCTGGTTTTAGTTTTGTTCATTAAATGAGATGTGGATTGTCAGGCTCTTGCAATGGTTTGTTAAGTAAAGCTTTCACCCGGGTACATGGAGACTGGAGTACTTATTATTTTTGCTAATATATTATAGACTCCTACATGAATTGCGCTTTTGAATAGACATGTGCAATTGGTTTTGTTCCGAATTAGTTTCTTAACAAATTTCAACAAATTTGTTAATTTGGAAATATCTGAATTAACGAAAACCCGTTTAACAAATTTTTCCGAATATACGTAAATTCGAAAATATCATAAATTCGAAAAATTCAGAAATTCAAAAATCAAAAATTTCGGAAATCTGAAAATAAGAATGAAAATTCAAAAGATCGAAAATAAAAAAATTAGAAATATTAACTAATAATAACTAACTATTAAATTATAGATATTGGAATTTCCTTTTAAATTTGGATGTTAGTGAATGTAACGAATATGAATTTATCCGAAGTTACGAAATCTCTGAAATAATAAATACCATATCTAAACGAATGGAATGTAACAAATTACTAATAATAAATAACAATAATAATAAAAACTTTTTTTTTATTATTGTTAATTAATTCCGTACGATTTGTTTAATTTTGGATAATTTGTAACTTCCGATAAATTTGTATTCGTACGAATTTACTCTATATGGGACACTCTCCAACCTAAAAATGTATTTTGACAAGTCAGAGGCAATGGGCGTGCAGATCCCCAACTCTCAACTCGCACACCTCCAATCCAGCTTTAAATTAAAATGGACCACAACTGCCCTTAAATACTTGGGAACCTATATACCCAGCTCACTTTCGAAATTATACGAGCTCAACTTCCCTCCACTTTTAAAAAAAGTCAAATCATTGCTGACTCAATGGACCTCGGGCCTGCACTCCGGGCTAGGACGCTGCAACATTTTAAAGATGATGATACTTCCGAAGTTCTTATATATTATGCAAGCTCTGCCCATACACATCCCAGTCACATATTTCAAACGGGTACAAACACTTTTTACAGAATTTGTATGGGCCAAGAAAAAGCCTAGACTGGCTAACAAATTATTGGTACTCCCCAAACTATACAGAGGCCTAGCACTCCCAAACCTTTGCGCCTATTATCAAGCCACGCATTTGGTGAGGCTCATAGATTGGTGCCGCCACCAGGAAACCAAACTATGGACTTCCATAGAACAAACAGAAAGTGAGTTCCCCCTCCCAGGCACCCCATGGCCCTACCCGGGACTACCACCAGCAATTAGATCCCACCCATTAATAGGCAATACAATGAGGATATGTGCCCGAATAGTGACGCAGACGCCTCTCTCCTCCCAGAACTCTCCTCTACAACCCATTCTAGGGAACCCATTATTTATACCAGGGCTGACAGACAGACGCTTCCGCAACCTATATGAATCGGGCATCTACCAGACCTCTCATTTTAGTTCGAGAGGGCGGTGGAAAACAGCTGCAGAACTCTCAGACCCCACAGGCCCGTTCCGCATAGATTCTATGAGGGCATTCCAATTGAGTCACTTCCTGAAATCCATGCCACCTCCGAGGGATAACGACCAACCACTAACAGCATTGGAGGACTTGTGCAACGATAGGGGTACCATACCACATACACTTTCTTTGACCTAACCTCTTCTGAATGCACCCCCAGAAGACTTCACACCCCCAGGACTACTTAAATGGGAAAGGGTGCTGGGAGTCCAATTCAATGACACCAAACGACAACGTATTCTTAAGTATACCCATAAATCTTCCATATGTGCAAAGACCCAGGAAACAAATTACAAAATAATCTCCAGATGGTACAAAACCCCTGCATTACTACATAAATTGTTCCCGTCGACATCAGACCGCTGCTGGCGCTGCCAGACGGAGAAAGGGTCCCTATTACATATCTTTTGGTCCTGCCCTAGACTAACACACTTTTGGACAGTGATACGCGAGACCATGCAGAAATTTACTGAAAGGACGATTATAGATGAGCCAGCTTTCTTCCTTCTACATGCATCCGACATTCCAGACAGAATCTATAAAAAGTCAGTACTTCGTCATTTATTAGACGCAGCTAAAGCCTGTATCCCACTATGTTAGAAGTCTGTCCACCCCCCGACCATTAATCTATGGCTTTGAAAGGTAGAAGAAATAAGAAAAATGGAAGATCTCATTCTAACAGCACAGGAAAGACACGAGACATACACCAAAACATGGCAACTGTGGAGTATATTTATATACTCTGACGAAGGCCAAACCCTCTTAGGTTCAGATGACACTGAGTGAACAACAAAAATAGGAAACTATCTCTGAGACCTGCCTGTGATGACGGGTAGACATTGGACCCCAACTAACATAAGATCTGTGGCGCTCCGTGGCCATGGGACGCATTCCCCCGCCCCAATTACCCTTCCCCCCCTCCCCTTCCCTCTCATGTCCCCCTCTTCCCTCCCCATCCCACACTCTCTGTCTACTCCCCCTTATTTTCAGTTTCTCTACTATATTCTCCCTTGCTTTCAGTTGGCCTCGCCCGTCTACGTTACGGCTCCCTACAAGTGGGGGGTTGGAGGTGGGGGGGCGATGACAATTACTTGGAAAAAAAGGAAAAATAACTGGAGCCGGGACCCATGGGACCACAAGACTTCTTATACTTTACAATGAGGTATACTACATGCAAACAGTAATGGAGGTGGTAATTAATTGCCGTCCCCCTACATGCAATATCAACAAGAACAACCCGAACATGATTCACCCTGTACACACATTTTCTCTTCACTAGGCAGGAGAGGATTATTCAATTTTTGTACAATACGACTGTTATGTACCTGTTTTGCACGGTCACTGCCTAATGTTTGTTTCTTTTTTTAAGATGTGATATGTATTGTTGAACCATTACCTGTATTGTTTGTCAATATGTAACATGGTGGCCCATGTGGGCCTGGTTCCTTGAAATAAATAAAAAATAAAAAAAAATAAAAATTTGTATTCGTAGACTAATAGACAAATTTGAAAGGAAATTACAGTACCTAGAATGTAATACTTAGTTATTATTAGTTAGTTATTATTTCAAATTTTCAGATTTTCTAATTTTCGAATCTACGAATTTACGAAGTTTAGATTTTCTGAATTTTCTAATTTCCAGATTTTCGAATTTACGAATTTCGATCATAAATGACACGAAAAAACAAAAAACAAAGACGAATGAAACAAAAACAAACAAATTTTTCGGCAGTGCATATGTCTAATTTTGAACAGGTCCACCATGTATGAAGGTATGTTTCCTGATCAAGGCAGCCATGGAAACATGTGGTTTGTTACAGATTTACTACTGCCTTTGGTTTTTCACACACTGTCAAAACTTAATTCTGCTAGAGAAATGTCTAACATCTTTATCAGTTACATGGCATACCCTTTTACATTGTTTCTGATTGAGCCTCACAAATTATTTTCTTTATATTTGAACAATTTTTTAAATGTTGGTCATATATTGTTTATGTGGGAGGTGCTCTATTACCAGTAGGTAATTATAAAAAGGGTACCTACATCCTGAAATAGTAAATTTTGAACCATAAAATGTGGTGGTGGGGGGGGTTTCCTGGTACAGTCAAAAGCATTACAATTGCATAAGATCAAAAAGTCTTTATTACATATATGAAAAAATACAAAATATACACATTAAAATCAAGAATTTTTAAAAATAGCCCAATGGCTTAACTGTAACTATGGTATTTTACCCATACTATTGAGCATGACATATAGTTTTGAAGATATATAGAGTATATATTATAGCTATTACCACCACTATTTGTTATGTTTGGATTAACTATCCCTTTCACATTACAATGTTACACTAGAAATGCAATGTATTATCAACCTACTTTATATGACATCCATATTAACCCTGCTATTTTACCTACATAGCCCTTGGTGGCTTCTTTGCCTGCTCCCACGCTTGCCCTGGGGAAACCCTTTGACCTCCCCCTCATGGGATTTTCCATCTGTGGTGTATCTGATATTTAGGGTAAGCAATCAAGTGATTACTATGAATGCCAAAACTGTGCTGACTGTTTTGTACTTTTTCAAATAGATTTCATTAATTACATATATATATATATATTTTTTTTTTTTCTTTTGTTATATTATTGTTGTCCTCCCATTTCTGAACTCCTGAGGAAGCAGTCTAAACCAGAAAACATGTCAAGTACTGGCTAACTGTATATATCATCAAAACTATATGTCATGCTCAATAGTATGGATAAAATACTATAGTTACAAAATACTAACAACAACTTACAAAGCTATCCACAATTCAGCCCCCAGCTAGATCACTAACCTAGTCTCAAAATACCAACCTAGTCGTTCTCTTCGTTCCTCCCAAGACCTCCTGCTCTCTAGCTCCCTTGTCAACACCTACCATGCTCGCCTCCAGGACTTTTCCAGAGCCTCTCCCATCCTATGGAACTCCCTACCCCAAGCTGTCCGATTATATCCTACTCTGTTTGCTTTTAGACGGTCCCTAAAAAACATCCTCTTCAGAGAAGCCTATCCTGCCACCGCCTAACAACTGTACTTTGATTTTCTCCATCATCTCATCCCCCACAGTTATTACCTTTTGTAGTAATTGACCCTCCTAGATTGTAGGCTCTAACGAGCAAGGCTCTCTGATTCCTCCTGTATTGAATTGTATTGTAACTGTACTGTCTGCCCTCATGTTGTAAAGCACTGCACAAACTGTTGGAGCTATATAAATCTTGTATAATAATTATAATAATAGTTACAGTTTTTAAAAAATCTTGATATCAATGTGTATATTTTGTACTTTTTTCATATATGTACTAAAGACTTTTTGATCTTATGCGATTGTAATGCTGCTGACATTAGCAGAAAAATTTCCTCCCCCCTCCCCTTTTGTTTTATGGTCAAAAAATTATTGTTTATGTTGGATAATTGGTCAGGGCTCAGTTTTTCTTTGGAGATCCTATGTGAGTTTTTTTTTTGTATTTGCCTTTTTGATTCTATATCAGTAATCTTGAGAAATGTATTACTGCCTTGAATATGTTGTTGACGCATCTGTTTTATAACATCACCTGTGTTATACTGTATTAATTTTTTCCCAAATGTATTAAACATGGAATACAGGATTTTACAGTCGCTACTTTCAGAGTCAGTTGGTTACAGATTTTGAAGATATTTTTTTTAACTGCCCAATGTTGGCTTACCATAAAACCCCACATTAAAAATTTGGCCCAAGAAACATCTGTAGAACAGCAAAGTGTTTTTCATACCCAACTGGTGGTTGCGTGATTTACTCCTCCTATGTTTGTGATAAAAAGAAGCTTGTTTTTATGGCGGGATATTGTCTCTGGAAATTTGGCCATAATCATTGTGATCAAATTTTCTGGAGCTTGGGAGGTAGAAACAGGAGCCGTTTTTGGCAAAACCTTGTATTCTGATTGCCTGCACTGCCAGGGGTAAAGCTATAAAGAAGGCATTGTTTCTCTTCTTGGAAAGTAGATATGCGGCATTCTAGTGTCTATCATGTGTCCAAAGCTGTATTCCTGCCTGTAATAGCCCACTAGATTGGAAATATTCTGAGTTATATATGTTGCTCAGATCTGTGACACATCAGCAGGATGCAGGTAGAGAAATTCCCGAAGCTAGAATTTGATTTTAACATTAATGGACAAGCTTTTATAAATGTTTCTATTAAAATCACATCTTTTACACTTACCGTATATACTCGAGTATAAGCCGAGATTTTCAGCCCTTTTTTTAGGGCTGAAAATGCCCCCCTCGGCTTATACTCGAGTCACCGCCGTCTGCCTACATGAACAGCGTGTCATGCAGACAGACGGCAGTGTTCAAAAGCCGCGCCTCCTCCTCCTCCCCGTCCGTGATAGAAGGAACACTAATTTTCCCAGCAGTAAGTCAGTGTGCAGTGTTCCGCCTATCACGGACGTCCTGTCATTCTCATCTCATGGACGAGGATGAGAGGATGTCCGTGATAGGCGGAACACTGAACACTGACTGCTGGGAAGTGTAGTGAGTGTAGAGGAGGAGGCGCGGCTTTTGAATGTGGAATGGCGCCTTACATGCTGATCGGCAGGATCAGCATGGAGGACACAGGACAAACAAGGAGGCATCACAAGACTGCAATGGTGGACACAGGTGGCAGATCGGAGTGAGGGATACACAGACCCAGGGGATGCAGATCGGCACAGGTAGGCTGCAATGGTGACACAAGGGGGGTTTGTACAGGACACAGGGAGACATGCAGCTGCAGATGGGCATTTGCTGACCCTCTTTTCCACTTACAGTAGCTGCTGCATTTCTCACCCTCGGCTTATACTCCGGTCAATACGTTTTTCCAGTTTTTTTGTGGTAAATTAGGGGCCTCGGCTTATATTCGGGTCGACCTATACTCGAGTATATACGGTAAATGCTCTTTTGGTAAGTAAATTCCAGTAGCAGATTTGATTCATGAATATACAGTGGTGTGAAAAAGTGTTTGCCCCCTTCCTCATTTCCTGTTCCTTTGCATGTTTGTCACACTTAAGTGTTTCGGAACATCAAACCAATTTAAACAATAGTCAAGGACAACACAAGTAAACACAAAATGCAATTTGTAAATGAAGGTGTTTATTATTAAAGGTGAAAAAAAATCCAAACCATCATGGCCCTGTGTGAAAAAGTGATTGCCCCCCTTGTTAAAACATACTATAACTGTGGTTGTCCACACCTGAGTTCAATTTCTCTAGCCACACCCAGGCCTGATTATTGCCACACCTGTTCACAATCAAGGCATCACTTAAATAGGAGCTGCTTGACACAGTAAGTCCACCAGAAGATCCTTAAAAGCTACACATCATGCCGAGACCCAAAGAAATTCAGGAACAATTGAGAAAGAAAGTAATTGAGATCTATCAGTCTGGAAAGGGTTATAAAGCCATTTCCAAAGCTTTAGGAATCCAGCAAACCACAGTGAGAGCCATTATCCAGAAATGGCGAAGACATGGAACAGTGGTGAACCTTCCCAGGAGTGGCCGGCCGCCCAAAATTACCCCAAGAGCGCAGCGACGACTCATCCAAGAGGTCACAAAAGACCCCACAACAACGTCCAAGGAACTGCAGGCCTCACTTGCCTCAGTTAAGGTCAGCGTTCATGCCTCCACCATCAGGAAAAGACTGGGAAAAATGGCCTGCATGGCAGAGTTCCAAGGAGAAAACCACTGCTGAGCAAAAAGAACATCAAAGCTCGTCTCAATTTCTCCACAACACATCTTGATGATCCCCAAGACTTTTGGGACAACATTCTGTGGACCGATGAGACAAAAGTGGAACTCTTTGGAAGGTGTGTGTCCAAGTATATCTGGCGTAGAAGGAACACTGCATTTCAGAAAAAGAACATTATACCAACAGTAAAATATGGTGGTGGTAGTGTGATGGTCTGGGGCTGTTTTGCTGCTTCAGGACCTGGAAGACTTGCCGTGATAAAAGGAACTATGAATTCTGCTGTCTACCAAGAGATCCTGAAGGAGAATGTCCGACCATCTGTTCGTGTACTCAAGCTGAAACGAACTTGGGTTCTGCAGCAGGACAATGATCCTAAACACACCAGCAAGTCCACCACCGAATGGCTGAAGAAAAACAAAATGAAGACTTTGGAGTGGCCTAGCCAAAGTCCTGACCTGAATCCTATTGAGATGTTGTGGTATGACCTTAAAAAGGCCGTTCATGCTCGAAAACCCTCTAATGTAACTGAATTAGGACAATTCTGCAAAGATGAGTGGGCCAAAATTCCTCCAGGACGCTGTAAAAGCCTCATTGCACGTTATCGCAAACGCTTGGTTGCAGTTGTTGCTGCTAAGGGTGGCCCAACCAGTTATTAGGTTTAGGGGGCAATCACTTTTTCACACAGGGCCATGATGGTTTGGATTTTTTTTCACCTTTAATAATAAACACCTTCATTTACAAATTGCATTTTGTGTGTGACAAACATGCAAAGGAACAGGAAATGAGGAAGGGGGCAAACACTTTTTCACACCACTGTATGTCTTGTGCTTTTTAAGCATTTAATATACTTAGTGCATTTGCATTGGATTCATAACAAAAACCTTTTAAATTAGTCATAAATAATATTTGATCATTTCTTTGTGTTTATTGATTACGTGTTTTTTTGTTCTATTCACCAACGTCACTACAGGGGGTCCCCGGGTTACAAACAAGATAGGGACTGTAGGTTTGTTCTTAAGTTGAATCTGTTTGTAAGTCGGAACAGGTACATTTTTTAAGTGAAGCTCCAGCCCAAAAATCTATTTTTAAGCTTTTTGGAGAACATAGAGAAGGGTTATCACCCCTGTAACATTTGTTTTGCTGTCTGTGCCCATGTTCAGAAGATTTCACCTCACTTTCTGTCCCAATGACAATTGTATTTTTAAAATTTTGGGTTGTTAGGGAAGCATGGACTGGTGATAAAGCATCAGTGGAGACACCTTTTTCCCATATTAACTCTTACAGGAGTGAATTTCCCTTCCTAGGGTGGATTTCCTCTCACTTCCTGTTGTCTCCCTCCGTTTGTAAGTAGGAGTCGTTTGTAAGTCGGATGTTTGTAAGTAGGGGACCCCCTGTATTGGTAAATAAACTTGGACTATGTTCATCTACTGGTGTATGAAAATGACCCCACTAATGGATCTGAAACCCATAGAAGCAGCATGGAACACTAATTGGCACCAGTTAAAAAAAACTTCTAGACATTTGCTGTGGGAAATAATAATGGCTCTGCAGAAGGCCTGATTATTAACAAAAAGTTTACAGAACATTTAAAAAAAAGTAACCAGCATTTGATGTCTAGTGATTTGTGAATTGTAAGGAAAAAATGCATTAATAGCAGAAAAACATGCACTCAATTCAATAAAGCACAATAAAATGAACTCAGCTATCTTGCGCATTAAACAGGGCATATTTCAAATGTTTGAAAAAAAGTATTATGGTAAGTGTAAATGCTAAAAAAAAAAAATGTAACTAAAAACAAAAAGTTTAATCTTAATTTAAGCAAGCGATTATAACATGATATTTTATTACGTTTTACAATTTTGTTTTATTAGGAACTTGTTTCCCGCTACAGCAAGCCTTGTTCAGAGTTTTTGGAGTATGTCACCATGAACTTGTTAACAGGAAATTACATAAGAAACCCAGGGGCCATAACAGGAAATATCCCACACTGTGTTGGAATGACTAATTAGCGTGTAATAGATCATGGAAATTAAGCCAGGTGAATAGGGTTCCTTGTATGCAGTAAGTGAATACTGAGCTATAGGGTAAGAGACAGCTGTGATGAAAAAGTGTTTGATCTGACGATATCTGAATATTTTGGCGTATGTCATTTATCATAATCTCTGGATGTTTTAGCACTGTTGGGTGTAACTAAAGTATGAAGACGAATAAGACCTAGGGACAACCAATGCTTAAAAAGCCCTGGAGTAGCAAATCCAAGGAAAGCAGAGGGTATCTGAGAAAGGAAAGAAGTTAGTAATGGAGAGATAGTAGTCCTCCTCTTCACTTCACAGACCTTGAGGGAATAAGTAGTGATTGAATTGCATAAAAGCTTTCTGTCTTTTGGTAGTATCTAGAGTAGATTGGATATGGCCAAAGGGTCACAGTCAGCCGCTTCAACTCCAACGCACATTCAGACTTTAGTTGTGGCATGGTACTTTGTTAGATTTTGTGCAGTCTGAAAATACTTAAATAGGCAAGAAACATCTATAACACCCTGTGTCCTGGCTTTGAGTATAGTTTGAAAGGGCTGCCTGAGTCTTTGCTGATCTCAAATAAATTGCTGGATATAGAATTGTAATATTTGGATGTGGTAAGGAACAATTACCGGCAGGACTCTGAAGTAATAGAGTAATTTAGGGAGTAAAGACATTTTAAGGACATACAACCTGCATACCCGGGAGAGGTTGTATGTGTTTGAGGTCTGCAGTAGATCTTTAGGTTTTTGTAGGAGGGATGGGTAATTTCCAACATATACAGTGCCTTGAAAAAGTATTCAAACCCCTTGCAATTTTCCACATTTTGTCATGTAACAATCAAAAACTTAAATTTATTTTTTGGGGATTTTTTGGGGATTTTATGTGATGGACAACACAAAGTGGCACATAATTGTGAAGTGAAAAGAAAAGGATAAATGGTTTTCCAATTTTTTTACAAATAAATATTTGAAAAGTGTGGCGTGCATTTGTATTCAGCCCCCTTTACTCTGATACTATTGACTAAAATGTAGAAGTCAACTATTTAACCACCTGAGACCCAGTATACGTCATATGACGTCTTTTTGGTCTCAGGGGTATATCTGAATGATGCCTGTAGCTACAGACATCATTCAGATATTGCCGGTTTCAGCCGGCGATTCCCTGCACCATAAGAACGATCATAGCGGCTGTTCCGCCGCTTGATCGTTCTTACGGGCGGCGGGAGGGGACGCCCCCCCCTCCCGCCGCCCTCCGGTGCTTCTACCGACTCACCGCTTCCATCGGTGAGTCGGACTCGGGATCCTCCGGCACCGGATGATGCACATAGAGATTTCCGGCGGACCAGATGGTCGCCAGAGTCTCTATGATCGTTCGGAGGCCGGGCGCGATGTTATGACGTCACGCCCGGCCTCTGCATTCAAAAAACGGCGCCGCCTCCGCTGGGAAGCGGTGATCGTTTTTTTTTTTTTTTTTTTTTTTTTTTATTTTAGGCTTCCCAGCCTAGAGGTGAGATGTGGGGTCTTATTGACCCCATATCTCACTGTAAATAGGTCCGATCGTGTCATATTCCTATTACAAGGGATGTTTACATTCCTTGTAATAGGAATAAAAGTAATCAAATATTTTTTTTTTTTTTAAAGTTGTTGAACTAAAAAAATAAAATAAAATGAACAATAAAAAGAAAAAAAAAAAATTTAAAGCGCCCTGTCCCCGCGAGCTCGTACGCAGAAGCGAACGCATACGTAAGTCCGGCCCACATATGAAAACGGTGTTCAAACCACACATGTGAGGTATCGCCGTGAACGTTAGAGCGAGAGCAATAATTCTAGCCCTATACCTCCTCTGTAACTCAAAATATGTAACCAGTAAAAAATGTTAAAGCGTCGACTATGGGGATTTTTAAATACCAAAGTTTGGCGCCATTCCACAAGCGCATGCAATTTTGAAGCGTGACATGTTGGGTATCTATTTACTCGGCGTATCTTCATCTTTCACATTATGCAAAAAATTGGGCTAACTTTACTGTTTTGTTTTTTTTTAAAGCAGGAAACTGTTTTTTTTCTGAAAAAAACGCGTTCGAAAAATTGCTGCGCAAATACCCTACGAGATAAAAAGTTGCAACGACCGCCATTGTATTCTTTAGGGTCTTTGCTAAAAAAACATATATAATGTTTGGGGGTTCTATGTAATTTTCTAGCAAAAAAATTTGGAATTTTACATGTAGGAGAGAAATGTCAGAATTGGCCTGGGTCTCAGGTGGTTAATAGAGTCCACCTGTGTGTAATTTTTTTTAACAAGAAAACACCTGTGTGTAATTTAATCTCAGTATAAATACAGCTGTTCTCTGAAGCCCTCAAAGGTTTGTTAGAGAACCTTGATGAACAGACAGCATCATGAAGGACAAGGAACACACCAGACAGGTCAGGGATATATTTGTGGAGAAGTTTAAAGCAGGGTTAAGTTATAAAAAAATATCCCAAGCTTTGAACATCTCACGGAGCACTGTTCAATCCATCATCTGAAAATGGAAAGAGTATGGAGCCCAGCGACATGCTGGGCAAGGAGAGCATTATTTAGAGAAGAAGCCAAGAGGCCCATGGTAATTCCGGAGGAGCTGCAGAGATCCACAGTTCAGGTGGGAGAATCTGTCCACTGGACAATTATTAGTCGTGCACTCCACAAATCTGGTCTTTATGGAAGAGTGGCAAGAAGAAAACCATTGTTGAAAGAAAGCCATAAGAAATTTGCAATTTGCGAGAAGCCATGTGGGGGACACAGCAAAAACGTGGAAGAAGATGCTCTGGTCAGATGAGACCAAAATGTATCTTTTTTGCCTAAAAGCAAAACGCTATGTGTGGTGGAAAATTAACACTGCTCATCACCATGAACACACCATCCCCACCATGAAACATGTTGTGGGGATGCTTTTCTTCAGCAGGGACAGGAAAGCTGGTCAGAGTTGATGGGAAGATGGATCGAGCCAAATACAGGGCCATCTTAGAAAAAAAACCTGTTTGAGTCTGCAAAAAACTTGGGACTGGGGCAGAGGTTCACCTTCCAGCAGGACAACAACCCTAAACATACAGCCAGATTTACAATGAAATGATTTAGATCAAAGCATATTCATGTGTTAGAATGGCCCAGTCAAAGTCCAGACCTAAATCCAATTGAAAATCTGTGGCAAGACTTGAAAATTGCTGTTCACAGACGCTCTCCATCCAATCTGATAGAGCTTGAGCTATTTTGCAAAGAAGAATGGGCAAAAATGTCACTCTTTAGATGTGCAAAGCTGGTAGAGGCATACCCAAAAAGACTTGCAGCTGTAATTGCAGCGAAAGGTGATTCAACAAAGTAGCTGAATACAAATGCACGCCACGCTTTTCAGATATTTATTTGTAAAAAAAATTAAAAATCCTTTATCATTTTTCTTCCACTTCACAATTATGTGCCAATTTGTGTTGGTCTATCACATAAAATCCCAATAAAATACATTTACGTTTTTGTTTGTAACATGACAAAATGTGAAAAATTCCAAGGGGTGTGAATACTTTTTCAAGGCACTGTTGAGTATGAGCTGGTAAGGGTTTTATCCTAATAGGGGAACTTTGTGGGTTCCCAGTGGTATTTAAAAGAGTCTAGAAGATGACACACTTTCAGCGTGGCAGAGATATATTCTGGGCTTTAAAATAATACTTTGACATTTAGCCCAGATATATTAGCAAACTCAGTAAGTGTGGCATGAAGGCTGGGTAGTGATGTTAGTGGGATCATGACAAACAATGTTACATCATTAACTTATATGTTTGTTTTCCCACACTATAATGCGTAATAAAATATTTATTTTTATTTTTTCTCCGCTTTTCCCTTTCCTTTTTTTTTACATACGAGCATTGCACAACGATATAATGACTCTGTTAACTACTATTTTACTGACTTATAATGTAGCAACTTAGATTCATTCTGCTCATAACTGCCTGACATAATGTTTGACAAATATGTCATACCTATTTTGATTGTATTTTACTTCACACTGTTCATTGGATTACATAATTTTCCTGGACGATTGCGTCCACCATTTTTTAACTATAAATGATCTCATGCATGTCCTGTTCTTTTCTGTATACAGTTCCTTATTACCTGTATAATTACAGAAACTTGTTCAATAAAAATGTATTGTGGAAAAAAATATATATATTTATCTCTCTCTCAAGCAAGCCTGGACTAAAATGTGATTCAATACAGTATTAAGTGTGTCACTCTTACTCTCTCCCCTGTTGTTTCACAAAATATGTGCCCAGTATTTCAAAATTCATTTAAAAGTACCATGTGCTTTTGCATCAACATTTATTAACATAAAATGAACAATCCATTAAAATTACCGTACATAATATCTATAAAGTGCCACATGCTGATTCCTATTAAACCACTCTGTTTCGTATCCACAGGGCCAAACCATGCATGAAATTATATACACTCATAAACCAGTCCCACAAATGTGACATTCTTAGTATATACAGTCCATCCATATTCTGTATACTCTTAAATCTAGTGTGAATAGTAAGGGGGACGATGGGCATCTTTGTTTGATCCTACTGGCGATCCTATAATAATCAGATTTAAAGCCCATTTATTTGATATACCGGTAAGCCCTTGGCTAAGAATATAAGGATGAGACCCATGTTAGAAAGTGCAAATCAAAGCCCCATTTTTTAAAGACATGGATGGAGTATAGCCAAACTATGAAACTACTGTAAATGCTTTCCTTATGTCCAGTGAAATCAGCAGAAGTGGGATGTTGTGCCAATTAGCTATGTCTATTAGGTGAATGTTTCCGTGAACATTATTGCTGGCTTGGGGTAATGGCATAAAGACTTGTAGTCCTTGTATATCAAAATACAGGAGTCTTTATTAAGCAAAGAAATAGGTTTATAATTCGAGCAGCTGTCTGTGTTAAGCTTAGGTATCATACATATATATGCCTCCAAAGATCCCTGGTGAAATAAGTGTTCTTTTAACAGGCCCTTCGGGGCATTGGTTAGCAGTGGGGATATTGGTTCTCAGAACACATGGCTGTAAAGCTATCGGAGCTGGGATGTTTTTTTAACTTGATTCAGGTTTGTTAAAATTCAGGTTTAATCTGCACCACTGTGGGTGCACATACAGTAATCACAATTGATCCTGCCCCCTGCCACCTTTTTCCCCCACTTACCGATGTATAAACTTCGGCTGTTTGCACGCGTTGTCTGACAAAGGTGGCAGAGCTCTACGTATCGGCCCTGCCCACCCCCAACATCAGAGCTGCGATTTGAAAGCTCTACTCATGGTCATTTTGCCCTTATGTCCCAGGCTTGCTCACCAATGAATGGCTGTGTGAAATGGATGGTCACACTGCTAAATGCTTAAAATCCGGGGACAAAAACGGGGACAGATGTGGTCCGGGGACCATGTCCTCAGTCTAGGGACTGTCCCCGGCAATCAGTGACATCTGGTCACCCTACTTTAAAGTGGTTGTAAACCTCAGACATGAAATATGAACAAAGCATATCCCTCTATAGTGTATTCTTGTCTCAATCCTCAGCTCTGTTCAGCTCCAATAAGCTGTCCGAGCTCTTCTCACAAAGCTCTGCAGAATCTAACTTCAGCTCCCTTTTTCTGACAGCTAAGGCAAGCTTTATACATTATGGAATTTGAACAGATGTAGAGAAGAGAAGAGTGCAGATAAACAGGTACAATTTATGTAGGAAGAATTGTTTCATCTCTGTTTTACCTGAGGCCAGTCACTTAACTGGATATATGTAAGGGTTTACACCTATCAGGGACCTCGTCCGCTGCGCGCTATAGGGCGCATGCGCACGGGGCTGGCGCTCCGGCGCACAGGAAGAGATGGGGTAATGCTGCGGCGGCGCACGCGCGCTCGCGGCTCCACTGAGCGGCGCGCGCGCATGCGCACTAGCGTGCGTCCCATGTGACCAATCAGCTGGCCTATAAAAGAGAGGCCTTCACACCAAAACAATGCTGGTTCGTCTCTCAGCTGTCCTTGTTCCTTGTACCTGTACCTGCTGTTTGCTTCTTTGATTGATTACCCGCTGCCGACCCGGATCACCTTGACCATCCTGCCTCTCTCCAAACCTTGACCCTTGGCTTGCCTACCGGACTTTCCACTTGTCTCCAGTGTTTGACCCTCGGCCTGTACCTTCGGATATCTGCTCCTTGCTGCCAGTACCTGACCCTCTGCCTGCCTTGACCCTGCCTTATCTCTCTACCTGGTTACCTCGTTCTGGACTGTCTACCCGTGTTTGACCCCCTAGCTTGTGCCTGACTAATCTTCTGTGTTTCACCCCCAGCCTGCCTACCAGTGTTTGAGCCTCAGCCAGGATTCCAGTTTCCAGCACCTATCCTGTCTACAGCACCTGAGCCCACGCCTAGCCATCACCAACAGGTGGCTTGTGCCTCTTGGTGCCAACTGCCTTCTGTACCATCTCCAGGGGCAGCGGGCGCTGAGTCGCAAGGGCAACCGCTCTCGGCATCTTGGCCTCGGTGAGTACTTGATTCCTGATAGTACGAACCAGCCATGACAGAGGCCAACAGAGCGGGATCTCCTTTGGAGATGTTATGTCAACAGGTGTCATCTCTCATGGAGGCGGTGCAGAAATTGCAGGAAGGCTATGCCCAGGTTGATACCCGCCTCCAACAACTAGCAACTGCTTCTCCTCCGGCCAACCCAGCTTCCGGGTCAGCCAGCGGGGCCTCCGCACCTCAAATGCAAAATCCACCTGCTATGATGATGGCTGTACCAGAACCCAGGGTTCCTATCCCTGAGCGTTTTTCAGGCGACCGAAGAAAATTCAGATCATTCAAAAACGCCTGCTCTTTGTATCTCGCCTTACAACCCCGGACTTTCGCCTCTGAAATTGTAAAGGTGGGATTCATCATTTCTCTGCTTTCAGAAGAACCCCAGACCTGGGCTCACGGTCTCATGGAGCAAAGGAATCCCTTGCTCAACACCGTGGATTCTTTTTTTGAAGCTATGGGCCAACTGTATGATGACCCCCAACGTACTGCCACAGCCGAAGCCACTCTTCATACCCTCTCCCAGGGGAGAAGACCAGTAGAGGACTATACTGCGGAGTTCCGTAAATGGTCGGCCGATACAACATGGAATGAGGCAGCCCTCCGCTACCAGTTCCGGCTAGGATTGAACGAGAGCCTCAAGGATGAATTAGCTCGTGTTGAGACCCCCACGACCTTAGAAGAACTCATCCAGTTGACCACCAAACTGGACCGGCGCATGCGTGAGCGCCGTTCCGAGCGCCTACAAGGGTCTCGGCCAGTGTGGGGGTCCCCAAGAGGTCCTTCCATGTACCCAACCACTCCCTTGCCTACCGGCACCTTGGCATCAGACGGGGAACCTATGCAGTTAGGTCTAGTCTGCCCCCGGCTGTCTCAGGAGGAACGCCAACGTAGACGCAGATCCAACCTATGTCTCTACTGTGGAGGATCCGGTCATTTCCTACAGAATTGCCCCATCCGGCCCAGTAAGTTGCCATCTCAGCACACTATGAACTGTCAAAAACCTAACCTTACTCAGGCTTATGTGACTCTCTCTGTCTCCCTACAGCTGGCGGAAAAGAGGATTCGATTACCGGCCGTAATTGACTCCGGGGCTTGCAGTTGCTTTTTAGATGTCTCCGTTGCCAAGGAATGGCAGATCCCATTTGTTAATAAAGGAAGACCACTATTGGTTCACTTGGCTGACGGGTCTCTGCCACACTCAGGGCCAGTCACTCTGGAGACAACACCTATCCTCACCACCACAGATTCTGGACATCAGGAGCTTCTACGCTTCGACCTTATCTCATCCCCTATGTTCCCTATTATTCTAGGACTTCCTTGGCTACAAGCCCATGATCCTCAGATCCATTGGGACCGGAAAGAAGTCTCTTTCTCCTCTCCATACTGCCACTCACATTGCCTGGCACCACCTCCAAAAGCTCATCTGGCTGTTGTCATGGCACCTGAAAACTTGCAACACATTCCCCCAGCATACCAGGACTTTAAAGATGTGTTCGATAAAAAAAAAGGCCGATCATCTACCTCCACACCGGGCCTATGACTGCCCTATTGAATTACTCACTGGGTCTGAGATCCCTTTCGGGCGCATATTTCCCCTGTCGGAGACTGAGCTAAGAGCTCTTAAAGCTTATATTGATGAGAACCTCGAGAAGGGTTTTATTCGGCCATCTACTTCTCCAGCCGGGGCTGGCATTTTCTTTGTAGGCAAAAAGGATGGCTCTCTTCGACCCTGCATCGATTATAGGGAGTTAAACAAAATTACTGTCAAGAATCGGTACCCACTACCGCTTATCCCAGAGCTCTTCCAGCGGTTTCGAACAGCCAAGGTATTTTCCAAGCTCGACCTGCGAGGTGCCTACAATCTCGTCCGGATCCGCGCAGGGGATGAATGGAAGACTGCTTTCAGGTCCAGGTTTGGCCACTTTGAATATCTTGTGATGCCTTTCGGCCTATGCAACGCTCCGGCCACTTTCCAACACTTGGTGAACGACATCTTCAGAGAGCACCTGGATGACTTCCTAGTCGTTTATCTAGATGACATCCTCATCTTTTCAGCAACCTTGGAACTCCATCGGGAACATGTCCGATGGGTACTTACCGTCCTCAGGGCCCATCAACTATATCTCAAAGCGGAGAAATGCGAATTTGAAAGATCTACAGTCCAATTCTTAGGTTTTATCATCTCCACCAAAGGTACGTCGATGGATCCCCAGAAAGTCAAGGCAGTGGTAGAGTGGTCACCTCCCAAAGATAAAAAGTCGGTGCAACGATTCATTGGCTTCGCCAATTTCTATCGGCGGTTCATCGTGGGATTCTCTGCTATCGTTGCCCCGATTACTCAACTAACCCGCCAGCAAAGTCGTTTCCAGTGGACACCGGAGGCTCAGGAGGCCTTTATCAAGTTGAAAACACTTTTCACCACTGCTCCCATTTTACGGCATCCGGACCCACTGCTCCCTTTCGTATTGGAGGTAGATGCCTCAGATTCGGCCACTGGGGCCATTCTTTCTCAACGGCATGGGCCAAAGGCTCTTCTCCATCCAGTGGCTTTCGCCTCTCGGAGATTAAGCCCTCCCGAGAGGAACTATGACGTGGGTGATCGGGAATTACTAGCTATTAAAAATGCTTTAGAAGAATGGAGGTATCTTCTCGAAGGGGCGGTCCATCCGATTACCATCTTCACCGATCATAAAAACCTCGAATATTTACGGACTGCCAAGAGGTTAAGACCTCGCCAAGCCCGATGGGCACTCTTCTTTTCAAGATTCACGTTCCACATCTCCTACCGGCCAGGGTCCAAGAATGGCAAGGCAGATGCTCTCTCCCGCATCTCTTCGGAATCCGCCCAAAGAACGGAACCCAGCACCATCCTAGCTCCCCAGAATTTTTTACTACTTACCCCGACGGACCTATCTTCTGCTCTCCATACAGCATCAACTCTTTGCAGAGATCCTATTGTGGCTTCCTTGGAAAGGCGTGAGAACCTGCTTTGGCATCAAGACAAAGTCTTTGTCCCTCAAGAAGTGAGACCCTTAGTCCTAAGAACCCTCCATGACCACAAGCTAGCGGGGCACTTCGGAGTCCGGAAAACAGCGGAACTCATCTCCCGCACCTTCTGGTGGCCAGGCTGGCGACAGGACTGTCAAAACTATATCTCCTCCTGCATACCTTGCCAACGGAACAAGGGGGCCAAGAATAGACCTTGGGGGTTACTAAAACCACTACCCATCCCGGAGCGCCCCTGGGCCGACATCTCGATGGACTTCATCGTAGACTTACCACCCTCGGAGGGGTTTTCTACCATCCTGGTGGTAGTGGACCGGCTGTCCAAGATGAGTCACTTCCTGCCTATGGTTGGCACTCCTACGGCTCTAGAAACGGCCAACATTTTTATTAAAGAGGTTGTCAGGCTCCATGGGGTCCCCAAGAGCATTGTCTCAGACAGAGGCTCTCAATTTACTTCAAAATTTTGGAAGGAACTGTGTAAGTCTCTAGGAATCAAGGTCTGCCTTTCATCAGCCTACCATCCACAGAGCAATGGACAAACAGAGCGTACTAACCAGACGCTTGAGCAGTATTTACGCTGTTTTTGTTCCGCAGCGCAAGACGACTGGGCTTCCCTACTGGCGTATGCAGAATTCGCGTATAATGACTCCGCCCATTCAACCACTAATCAAACTCCCTTCTGGGCAAATTTTGGTTTTCATCCATCTTTCCTTCCAAACGCCTTCCCTGAATCACCAGCTCCAGCGGTACAAGAAAGGCTAGAATCCATCCAGTCCAACTTTCAGGAACTCCGGAAAACAATGCAGCAGGCACAAGAGGATTACAAAAAATTTCACGACAAAGGTAGAAAGGCTAATCCCTCCTTCAAAACAGGGGAGAAGGTATGGTTGTCAACCACCCATCTCAAACTCTCGTGTCCTTCACGCAAACTGGGCCCTAAATTCATCGGGCCATTCGAGATCAAGAAGATGATAAATCCTGTGGCTTTTGAGCTTTCACTACCCAAGACATACAGAATACACCCGGTATTTCATGCCTCGTTGCTAAGACCTCTGGTTCCCAGTCCTTTTCCGGATAGAGAAGAACTTCCGCCACCTCCTGTCACAGTGGATGGTAACGAAGAGTATGAAGTGGAGTCGCTACTGGGTTGCAGGAAGGTGGGCCGCCAGCTCCAATACCTGGTAAAATGGAAGGGGTACCCGCCAGAAGACAACTCCTGGGAACCATCCAAAAATTTTCATGCCCCTAGGATGATCAGGATCTTCCACCAAGAACATCCTGAGTTGATGGATAGCTTGGGCGTCCGGAGTCCGCCCCTCAGGGGGGGGCACTATCAGGGACCTCGTCCGCTGCGCGCTATAGGGCGCATGCGCACGGGGCTGGCACTCCGGCGCACAGGAAGAGATGGGGTAATGCTGCGGCGGCGCACGCGCGCTCGCGGCTCCACTGAGCGGCGCGCGCGCGCATGCGCACTAGCGTGCGTCCCATGTGACCAATCAGCTGGCCTATAAAAGAGAGGCCTTCACACCAAAACAATGCTGGTTCGTCTCTCAGCTGTCCTTGTTCCTTGTACCTGTACCTGCTGTTTGCTTCTTTGATTGATTACCCGCTGCCGACCCGGATCACCTTGACCATCCTGCCTCTCTCCAAACCTTGACCCTTGGCTTGCCTACCGGACTTTCCACTTGTCTCCAGTGTTTGACCCTCGGCCTGTACCTTCGGATATCTGCTCCTTGCTGCCAGTACCTGACCCTCTGCCTGCCTTGACCCTGCCTTATCTCTCTACCTGGTTACCTCGTTCTGGACTGTCTACCCGTGTTTGACCCCCTAGCTTGTGCCTGACTAATCTTCTGTGTTTCACCCCCAGCCTGCCTACCAGTGTTTGAGCCTCAGCCAGGATTCCAGTTTCCAGCACCTGTCCTGTCTACAGCACCTGAGCCCACGCCTAGCCATCACCAACAGGTGGCTTGTGCCTCTTGGTGCCAACTGCCTTCTGTACCATCTCCAGGGGCAGCGGGCGCTGAGTCGCAAGGGCAACCGCTCTCGGCATCTTGGCCTCGGTGAGTACTTGATTCCTGATAACACCCACTTTGAGCCCCAGGAACTTGCAATAAAGTTCCAATTTCAGTGTATTAAAAGCGGAACTAATTGGAGACACTTTGGAGATTTGTTTTGTCAGAATATGTTTCCAAGTGCCAAAAACAAATTTATTCCCAAACTCAGGGTAATAAAAGCACCACTATTTTGGCAAAAAAATACCGGATTGTTTTTGACAACATATGTTATAGTTGAAGTCCCTGGAAATAACAATTTCCTAAAGAAAATTGAGTCTGCTTTTACAAAATACCTCACTGTTTTACTCTCAGGAGCTGACAATTTATTTCCGAACTTTATGAACTAAAAGTTTAAGTTTCTTTTATAAAATACCTTGCTCGTTTAGTCCCTGGAGCTGGCTATTAACCCAGTGAGTATAGTAAAAGGTACACTTTTTTCCTTTTTTTTTAAATAGACCTTTTTGGAGATTTACCTTGCTTGTTTGATTAAAATAGCTTTCCACAGTTTCTGCCAAAAGGTGCATTTTTGGAGGAAAAAATAATGTTTTCATTTATTTGCACTGACAATCTTGTTCCATGTTAAGACTGATTATTCTGTATTGTTTGAATTCAAATGTAATTTTTTTTTTCAAAAACTTGCAGTTCAACTTCTCTTTCATACTGTGAACGTTGTTTAGTGCTGTTTAATGAAAAAAATTGGCCTTGTTTGTCCAAGCTTCATGCTTGTCAAATTTTAGCTACGTATCATGTCACCAATATAGGGAAATGTGTGTGTGTGTGTATATATATATATATATATATATATATATATATATATATATATATATATATAATGTCCACAGTAGACAGGGAGAGCAGTACACAGCTATTATGCAGTGCAAGGCAATCTGGTCATCCCACCGACCATATATAAAGTAAGTCAAACGGATTGCTGCACATAAAATTTATTGAACTGAATGTTCATACATAGCATACATAGCAAAAGCGTTCCATCATTACCGTTTCGGGCTCACAAGCTCATGCCCTTCATCAGATCAGAACACATCTAAGTCTCTAAGCATGGGCGTACCAATTTAAACATTTTTTCACAAAGCACATCTGAAGTTAATTACATCATTAATCATCAATCAACGCAAGTCCTTCTTTCGTCTCTTTTCAATTATATACTGTAGAAATGGTTAACAGAACAGTTACCCTCCCGACATCTCACCAGAAGCTTCCAATTATTAACCTGTCAGAGAAATACATACACAGATATATCACAACTTAATAATTATATATAATCCTATATGGTCATTTCTAAAATGATCACATACACATCCCTTAATCACATATTGGGTGCACGAAAAATGTATATGTCACCACAAATAATGAATGATATAAATCTAAATCTGTATTCAGTCCTCTGGGGTGGATAGTATCAAAATAATGAATCCAATACCTCCCGTTTCCTCAATTATAACTCACAGTTACCACCTCTTCTGTTTTTATCTATCCCTTCTATCACCATATATTTTAATTTGGAAACTGCATGTCCTTTTTCCAGGAAGTGTCTTGCTAATGGCAATTGTACCTGTTTATATATGATAGAGTATTTATGCCACACTATGCGGTCTTTCACCTTTTGAGTGGTCTCACCCACATAGAGGAGCCCACAGGGGCATTTTATCACATAAATTACATAGGATGATTGGCATGTAATAAAAGCCCTTAATCCAAATATCATATCCTCTATGTGGGTGAGATATGCATTTGACCTTCATCATGGAATTGCATTGTATGCAGGACAAACATGGATATGACCCCGTGTTTCGTGCTCCCAATGTTGTGATCGGGTTAGGGGGACTATATTGGTCAGACTTGACCAATCTATCTCTTAGTGTTTTACCCCTATTTGAAGAAAGGGGAGGAGTTTAAAATAATGTTGTGCTTGGAAAATTCTCCACCAATATACTCCAGTGTCTTTTAATGATATTATAAATGCTAAAAGAAAAAGGATGAAATTGGGATACAAAAGGAATCCTTCAAATATTATTAGTGGACTTCCTATTATCAGATAAATGTGTACTTTCTCTCTAAATTAATGTCGATGGATAGCCTCTCTTAATGAGTCTAGCTTACATTTCATCAAACCTTTTCTGACAACATAGTGGATCATTTACTATTCTTTTTACATACGGTAAGTCAATTGGCTCTTAGGTATGGATTTAAAACTCTTTGGGATTAAAGCTACTAAAATTTAACAATTTATTAGGATCTGTTGTTTTATTGTACAGATTACTATCAATCTTAGTATCATTTATCTTCAATAATGTATCCAAAAATGCAATCCCAGTATTACTATACGCAATGTTGAACTTCAAACCTGGTATTAGATAATTCAAATATTGAATAGGGTTCCATGTCATCTGCTGGTGTTGGTCCAGTATGTTTTATCAAGTCCAAAGTTAACGTAGTCCTCTACCAAATTCTAAAGCACTTCATGCTTCCCTCTGCTGACCAGCTTTATGGAGATGCTGATTTCATGTTCCAGCAGGACTTGGTACCTACCCACACTGCCAAAAGTACCAATACCTGGTTTAATGATCATGGTATCACTGTGCTTGTATTGTCTGTGGTATTGTCAAGAGGAAGATGAGACACCAGACCCAATAATGCAGATGAGCTGAAGGCCACTATCAAAGAAACCTGGGGTTCCAAAACACCTCAGCAGTGCCACAGACCGATCGCCTCCATCCCAGGCCACATTGATGCAGTAATTCATGCAAAAGGAGCCCCGACCAAGTATTGGTATAGTGCATACTATACTGTACATGTACATACTTTTCAGTAAGCCAACATTTCTGTATTAAAAATCTTTTTTTTATTGGTCTTATATAATATTCAAATTTTCTAAGATACAAAATTTGGGATTTTCATTAACTGTAAGCCATAATCATCACAATGAAAAGAAAGAAATGCTTGAAATAAATCACTCTGTGTGTAACGCATCTACCATATATACTCGAGTATAGGCCGTCCCGAGTATAAGCCGAGGCCCCTAATTCACCACAAAAAAAAAGGGAAAAACGCATTGACCCGTGTATAAGCCGAGGGGCAAAAAATGCAGCAGCTACTGTAAGTGGAAAAGAGTCAGCAATGCCCATCTGCAGCTGCATGTCCCCTGTACAGACCCCCGTGTCCCCTGTACAGACCCCGTGTCCCCTGTACAGCCTACCTGCGCCGATCCGCCGGTCCGCCGGTTCTGGGTCCCCCGTCCTGTGTCCTCGGTCCTGTGTCCTCGGTCCCTCCCTGTACGATCTGGCAGCAGATGCAGTCCCGCTCTGTCCCCGTGTAAGGCGCCATTCCAATGATACAAAAACCGCGCCTCCTCCTCCTCCTCGTCCGTGATAGGAGGAACACTTTTTTCCCAGCAGTCAGTGTGCAGTGTTCCGCCTATCACGGATGTCCTCTCATCCTCGTCCATGAGATGAGAATGACAGGACGTCCGTGATAGGTGGAACACTGCACACTGACTGCTGGGAAAAAAGTGTTCCTCCTATCACGGACGAGGAGGAGGCGCGGCTTTTGAAAACTGCCGTCTGTCTGCATGATACGCTGTTCATGTAGGCAGACGGCGGTGACTCAAATATAAGCCGAGGGGGGGACTTTCAACCCTAAAAAAAGGGTTGAAAATCTCGGCTTATATTAGAGTATATACGGTATATAATATATGAGTTTCACTTTTTGAATTTAATTACTAAAATACATTAACTTTTTTAACGATATTCAATTTTTTTTTAGATATACCTGTATAGAGATAATGCCAGTGCCCACTCAAAATCTAAATTTTCAAGTGGGTAATAAACAGAGTGGCCCCTGCAGCACCAAGCAGCTGTTTGCTCAACCTTCCTTACATTCCAAGGGTTAATTAATACAAGAGGTGTTTTAGATGGTCAGGAACTTACGTCTGTCATTTTCACAGTCATAAGAAGATCTTGTGAAACCACCTGATTCTGACATTGTGACACAGAGTCAGCGCTTCACAGGTCATGCAGCCACCTTTAGAGGCACTGGCAACATTATTATCAAAAACACTCTTCCACCTAGCAAAGGTTCCGGTTCTCTTATTTACCTACAGGTTTAGCGCAATATTCTGTTTGGGGAGGGAAATTTCTCATAACTCCCTCAAAAGAAGGCTACAGGAGCATTCTACAATCCAGAGTTTCAGCCGCCATAATGCTATAAAGGAATACAAGCAGTACACAGCCTGTAAAATGTTGACAACAAAGCACAGTGTAATAGCTGTTGAAGAATCTTGGAATATTGAAATAAAATTACCATTGTAAAAAGTGCAAAAGTTTAATGGTTAATGGCCTGCAAGCTCCAGGAGGAGGAGGTCTAGCTGGCATGTGCTGAGGGTAGACATATGTAAATCGCAAATAATAGCCATTTCACCAAAAATGTTTTTCGTAGCTGATCCTTTGGTTCTCCTGGGGAAACTGAGAAGTTTAATGTTATTTCTTATTCTGTCCTCCAAATCCCTGACCTTAGCCTTTTTTTCTGCCAGTTCTTTTAATGCAGATTTAAAGTGGTTGTAAATCTCAGACATGAAATATGAACAAAGAATATCCGTCTATAGTGTGTCACAACTAAGAGCACTAAGTGTCATTTCTGCCTGATGCTTTGTTCCTCTGCTATCTGCATGAATAATTCTGATAAGTTTTTCTGACACCAAGAGAAAAAAAGGTGACAGAGGAAGGAGCTCCAACTGATTGACAGCCTCAGCTCTGACCCTGTGAGCTGTGTGAAGGGGGTGTGTTCCTTCCCTCCAATCAGCTCTCAGAGCTCTCCACATTGAGTTCTGCAGAGTGTAACTTCAGCTCCCCACCCATTTTTTTCTGACAGCTCAGACACGTTTTATAAATTATGAACTTTGAACAAATTTAGAGAAGAGAAGACTGCAGATAAACAGGTCCAACTTATGTAGGAGGATTTGTTTCATCTCTGTGTATCACCTGAGGCCAGTCACTTCACTGGGTATATGTAAAGGTGTACAACCACTTTCAGGTCAGAGGAGATAGAGTCAATTGCATCGAAGATTTTTTTTCTGCAGCAGTTGTTTTCATATGTGTATGAAATAGAAAGATCCATCTACATGGAATCGGTTTGCATGGTTAAGGAAGTGTAGCACTGATGAATAGCTTCCATTATTTGTGAAAGTGAGAGCTCAGCTGAGAGTCCTGATTCAGCTCAAAGCAGCTGCTGGAGCTGTATGTGCAGTTGGAGCTAGTTTCCCTCTTTTGAGGAGCATCATCTTTAGATGAAGCAGACTTTGGAGGTGGCATCAGCTCCAAGAAGTGATTCATGCACTCGTCTGCTTTCTGGCTTGAGGCCACTTGAATACCATGTTGGGCCACATCGTAAATGAAGTAGGAGAGCTTGTCTGATAGGGTTTTGGGTGAATTCCATCCTATTTTGACTATGGTCAGGGTCGATGATCCTGCTCTATTTCGCTGTTCAGAAAGTGAGGTTTTGGCTCAGTATAGTAGTAGGATACAGTGCAGTTGAGAATGGCATGGACTCAATACAGTTTTTCCCTCACACGCTGGTAGTTCCCCCTCCAAAAAGTAAATTTTTACAAATACATAGTTAGAAATTATTTGTTAAAAATAAGGATGTTATATACTCAACCGCTTCTTTAAGATTGGGCAGTTACAGGTGTTATGGCATCTAAAACTTGGCTTAAAATTGAAGTAAGCCATCGGCAATTGAAGTACGCCACCGACCTACTATCTTGACTACGGACATTACAGTGGGTATGCAATAGATGAGGATAATAATGAATTTTTATTTTATGTTTTGTACTTTTTTTTTTGTATCTGCAGTACATTTATGCTGCTGTTTTGTAACCAAATGTTAAAGCTTCAAGAAAAAAGGATTTAAAAAATAAATAAATGTAGCGACATAACCCCTGCGGGGCAGCTATGTATTTTCTGGGCTTACCGATTACCCCCTCCTTGTAGCTCGTCGTTCGTTGTCTAGGGGTTCCCAGGGTTAGTACCCAGTAATTTCAGAGGCCGACACTCAAAAGTCCTTTTGAGGATTTTTATTTGCAAAAGTAACCGTTCAACATAACACAGTCTCTTAGTTGGGATAGAGGGCATGGGTGATAAAGCTCAGGCACTTCAGAACTGCTGACATCAAACAAATGTCTCCTCAGATCGTCCAGAGAGTAGCCATTCACAACTGGACTCCTCACTGTTGGATAAACCCCTGTCTGTAGATTTAGCAGCCAACAAGTGATTCAGAATTTTACAAAGTCTCTGCCACAGACTATGTTGTAATACTTCAGGTGAACAATGTAAAAGTCTCTGCCACAGACTATGTTGTAATACTTCAGGTGAACAGTGTAAAAGTCTCTGCCACAGACTATGTTGTAACCGAAGGATAGGTTTAGGAACTTTCCCTATGGTACCTGGATCTTCCAGCCATTTCGGCGATACCGTAGGAAATGCGGATTCACTAGTGTCCATACAATCTCAGCTCCCAGGCTCTTACCGAGCAGCCAGCTTCATGGCCCTCTTCCGAAGAGTCCTCCCGTGGTCGCTTGTACGAGTTGCTGTGCCTCTCCAATCCTGAGAGAACACCGGGACACCTCAGAATCCTCCTTCAGTTACTGGGCCTCGAACTAGCCAGTTCCGAGGCTCGGGAAGGGAACCAGGAATCCGAGAGCAAGCCGAACCACACAGACAGACCCTGAACACGTGACTTCAGCATCTTAAATACCCCTTCCCCGAATACACAGAGGGCCAGGTGCGCCCACTGATTGGCTCTGAGAAAGATTGGTACCTAACATGTCCAACCAGGCTGCGTTCTCAGCCTGTCACAGGTGCTCACTTCACCTATGACCAGGCAGAACTCCAGTACAGCCCAGCCAAACTGATGCCAAAGTAAAATACCTAAAACAATTAACCCCCAGAACTCCCAGTTACAGTTCTGGGAAAACGAAATTTACACATAGCGCACACTTTAGAAAAGTGAAGTATAAATGTTTCAAAGATCATTTCTTCCGATACTATGCTTAATAACAAAAAAGAAAAAACATATGTCACATTCTCCTTTTAACCAGTAGGTGTAACTTTCACTTCCTTTTCATGTTTTACAGGCTTTTTGTTAGTTTCTTAGATGAAAGAAGCCCATTGTTTACAGAACTCAATATCTCAAGCTGAAATGTACACAAAAATGGATCAGTCACCAGAACAGGTACCTAAAAAAACAGTTTAAAATTGTATAAACTTTAATCGCACAATTATAAACAAAACTGACTAGAGGCCTTACACACAGTCGGAATTTCCGATGGAAACAGTCCGATGGGAGCTTTTCATCAGATTTTCCAACCGTGTGTATGCCCATCGGTCTTTTTCTGTCGGAATTTCCGACGGACTTTGGATTGAGAACCTGTTCTTAATTTTTCAGACGGAAAACCTTTCGATCGAATTTTCCGATCGTGTGTATGCAATTCCGACACGCAAAATTCTGACGCATGCTCGGAAACAATTCGACGCATGCTCGGAAGCATTAAACTTCCCTTTTATAGTGCCGTCGAACGTGTTGTATGCTGCGGTGATATTGACTGTCGGAATTTGGTGTGACCGTGTGTAGGCAAGACAGTTTGAGCGAAATTCCGTCGGAATTCCTACGGGAAAACCATCAGAGCTTTTTCCGACGAGAATTCCGACTGTGTGTAAGCGGCATTAGAATCTTCCTTTAAAGTGTGTTAATACTGCTCTCTGTCTTTTTATTTATGCATTTTTGTCTTGGTTTCTGAAGTCTTCACTAAAGGAGTCATCTTCCAAACCAAATGCCAATGTCTATTATTGTCCTGGCTATAAGGCACATCTCGAAACATTCAGACAGTAATAGGAAAACATAAGAGTGAAAGTGTATTGTATTGTTCTTGCACGTTTTAATAGCTTAATAAATTAAATGAGTTTTGCCATTTGTTAAGCATGCAACATGTTTTTAATCAGTTTAAACAGTTTAAACTATTACTGAATGAAATACAACTTTAATTTAACTGGTTAATACTGTAAGTTCTCGTTGCTTGTAGTTCTCAGCACTTTTTTTTAAACAGAGCTCTTACACTGAAAGAGTCCTGTAGCTGACCTAAATATCTCCATGTTGCAAATCACGAGTGTCCATTTATTGTGTTGCAAAGCGCTAAAAAGCATACGTCCAACTTCCCCAAATGACATGTCTATATATTCCTGCGTTCAGAGACCCATAGAAGTTAATGGAAACATGTATTAACAAGTCTTGATCAATGGCTGTTACCCTATCCAAATGCTAAATTCTCAAAACACATGGCAGCACACAAAATTTGCATGTTGATGCATGTCAACACACCTGCCTAACGCTACAGAAAAGCACCTCTATGCACAGGTATAGATCTAAATGGGGTGTAAAAGTTAGAGATAATGTTACCCCAACATTTTATATTCCTGATATGTGCCTGGATTACCATGTGTTAAAAAAATAACCTGTTCTCTTTGTATTCCTTCCGATTTCTTGGCATGGGACAATACTAGAGCAGCCAGCTTGTTGGCCCTCCTCGGAAGAGTCCTCCCCTGTTCACTTGTACAAGTTGCCGTGTCCCTCCAATACCGAGAGCACACTGGGACGCCTTTGAATCCTCCTTCAGTTACTGGGCCTCGAACTATAAAATACAAAAAATAAAAAATAAAATACAAAAAATGCTGCGCTAAGGGATCAAAGGTGGTGACCCCTCCTAGTGACGTGAATAAATGAATAAAGTAATCCTTCCTATAAAGGTGAGATAAATCCCAAAATGGAAACCAGGTGTGATTAATCAGCTAAATTGAAACACTGAATGAAACATTGCATGAAGTGTATGGTACATCTGAACCTTATAGAAATCCAATAAACAGTGCAATACACAAATAATAAAAAAATTCAATAAAGTGCTATGTGTCAAAGTCTCTAGTTCCTGATGAGGAAAAGAAAGAAAAAAATCTATAAACAAAAATCCGATGTGAGGAAAAAATCAAACTCCCAAACAAAAGTTCAAATATCAATTCCTCTTGAAGGTAAAAGATTTTGTGGGTCGCAGCAGACCAGGTTCTCAGTACAATTAAGAGAGTGTGTGGCCCCTTACCCCATCCGTTGGACTCCCTTCCGAGCGGAGTCAATAGCGCAGGCAGAAATGATCCTCTGCAAGGATATGGTTTGCAGTCCGTTCGTCTGTTCCTCTCTCTCCCCTCTGGTGGAACGACCGCGATCCGGAACTCAATAGATGGTCACAGGGATCTCCCGACCGTTGCACTCGGGCGGGACAGAGTTGATGGACGCCGCAGGTAGCCAATCACAGGGGTCCTAGGCCGTCTGTATGCACTAGTATCGAGGGCACTCCCCAAAGGGAGATAGAGTAGATGGGGGACCCTCCGGAAGCCACCTGCGGAGAGAATCTGCACTCAGGCCCCTCGGCCGTGAGTGGAGATGGAAAGAAGGGGGAAAAAAAAACCCCAATAGTGAAATATTGTTTGTACCAGGGAAATATTTTATTGAAAATATAAAAGACCTGAGGAATTCTCTATAGGTCACAATGTTTTTACAAAAGAATAATACAAACACTTTTTCCCTTATTGACAACAGGAAAAAAGAGGGAAAAGTACTAAAAAACGTACATTTGAATTAAAATAAAAATTGTAATAAAAAACCGGTTAAATTAAAAACAACAAAAATGGTAACACCCGTGCATGGGAATCAATGGGACGTGATGGTATCAACATAACCTGCCCGACATGTTTCGCAATACCTTGCGTCTTCCTGGAGCACAGGTGATATGTTGATACATCACTTAAATAGTGTCTGGTTCAAACCAAGCCTCTATTTGGTTCAGCCAGTGTCTGGTTCAAACCAAGCCTCTATTTGGTTCGGCCACCATGTTTCCATGGTTTTTTCTTTCCATATTATGCCTGGACCAAGCCTCGATTCCATCCAGGCACCATTTTTTTGTAGCCCAGAAATAGACTGGGCAGTTTAATCCCTTTCTTAGTCACCCTCCCCTCTTTTGAGATCAAATAATTCATATATTGGACAATTTTCCTTAGTCCTGCCTTCCCAGAAGGGAAAAAAAAGGAAGGAAAAAAAGGAAAAAAAAAAAAAAAGGAAAAAAAAGAAGAGTGGGGGGGGGGGGGGGGAACATTAGGGGGATCAAAATATGTTAGACTGAACTAGGAAACCAAGTATATCCAAACTACAAACGACCATGTGAGGATAAGGTGTAATTCTACCTAGGGTCAATCCATCTCCATTGAACCACTATGTGGCCCAGCAGGTCTACACCTCCCCCTTGGTAATATGTTTGGACAGAGTATAAACCTCCTTTCCCCAGATGGGGAACAGGGGTTGGGACATATAAAGCCACGTTACTTCATCCACATGCCAGACACTTCAAACTCACGACAATCAGGAATGGTGGAGGAGGCAGGCACCCCATCCCCTAGTCGGTCGTCAAGCATTGTCTATGAAGGCGTTAATTTCAATGTCTACATTCAAGCCAAATGGTTTGAGACTCTTAATCTTGTATATCCAACTCATCTCGAGTTTTGATATAGCCCTCTTCTTGGGTCCCCCTCTCCAGGGTAGTTTCAGTTTATCAATACCTATGAGAGAGGTACCTTTGGGATTTTGCTTGTGTATCTCCAGATAGTGTTTGGAGACAGGGTGTCCTTTGAATCCCCTTCTTATATTCCCCAAGTGTTCCCCCAATCTAACTTGGAGAGGTCGTACTGTGCGTCCTACATAGTGAAGGCCGCAGGGGCAGGTCAAAAGGTAGACCACTCCTGTTGTGGAACAGGTGATGAAAGATTCAATGGAAAAAATCTGATTGGTAATTCTTGAACAGAATTCTATGGTTCTTCTTTCCTTAACGCTATTAACTGTGCAAACTGCACAGTTATTGCATTTATAGAACCCCGTCATATTTTGAAAAAACATAAGTTTATTTATAGGTGGATCGCAGACATTTACTGCGATTTTCTGTTTAATTGAAGGAACACCCCTAAAAACTACCTGAGGTTTTTCTGGCAAGGATGAACCCAACACTTGATCGTTTTTTATAATATGCCAGTGTCTCCTGATCATCTTTTTTATGGAAAAATGTTGTTGTGAGTACCTAGTAATGAAAGGACATTGAAAATTGTTGAAGGTGGACCCCTCTTCTCCTCGTATCTTTTCTTTGAGAAGAAGGTCACGATCAACCAATCTAACTTCCATATATTTTTCTTTAAGGGACTCTGCATCGTAACCTTTAACTGTTAGTCTCTCTGTTAAGACCTTTGCTTGCACATCAAAGTCCTCAACCCGCGAGCAATTCCGCCTCAAGCGGATAAATTGGCTTTTTGGTATCGAGTCTAGCCATGCATTATGGTGACAACTGTCACGGGGAATGAATGCGTTCCTGTCTGTGCTTTTGAAAAAGGTGGACGTCACTAGTGTGTCCCCCTCATTCCAAATGGTTAGATCCAGGAAGTTGATGGTTTGTTGACTTGCAACGTACTTAAACTGAATACCCCTATCGTTAATATTAAGGTTGGACATGAAGCCTTCCAGGGATTCGAGGGTGCCATTCCATAGGAGGAGGACGTCATCAATATATCTAGCCCAAAGGGCTAGCTCCACCCTCCTGTCAGTATAGATGACGTCCTCCTCCCATTTCCCCATAAATAAATTAGCCAGGCTGGGGGCAAACTTGGCCCCCATGGCTACACCCTTTTTCTGGAGATAGTATTTATTAGCATGCCAGAAAAAATTGTGTGTGGTTGTATACTCTAAGAGTTCCATGATAAATCCCTTCTGTAAGTTGGACAGAGAGGGATCGCGATCCAAATAATGATTAACGGATGCGAGTCCCCACTCATGGGGGATGATAGTGTAAAGGGACGTGACATCCGCCGTAACCATCCAATATCCTTGCCTATATCCACTCTCTTTCAGAATATTAATTGTATGCCTGGTGTCTTTAATATAGGCTGGGAGAAGCTTCACCAGGGGTTGTAGGAACCCGTCAATGTATTTACCTGCCCTGGAAGTCAAGGAATCTATCCCGCTAATGATGGGTCTGCCAGGCGGGTGCACTGGATCCTTGTGTATCTTGGGCAGGTAATACATGACGGGTATCCTAGAAGATACAGGGACCAGAAATGATTTCTCTTTCTTGTTTAAAATACCTGCATCAAATCCATATTTAACAATGCTTTCTAGTTCTTTTTTAAATTTAAATCTAGGGTCCCCTGGGAGCGGCGTATAAGTGTCACTATCCCCCACTATTTTATTGAGTTCCGCGAGGTAGTCTGACTTATGTAAAATAACAATGCCCCCCCCCTTATCGGCCGATCTAATTACTAGGTCCTTTTTTTTGCATAACTCGTCTAGGCCGAGCTGCAATTCTCTGTTCATTCGAGCTTTTTTAAATTTCAATTTTTCTAGGTCTTTGAGAACTAAATCTCTAAAGACCCTAATTGACGGTGATAGACCGGAGGGGGGGTTAAACAGGGATGCGTTGGCGAGGCCAGAATGTTTAATATCTGTAGGAATGATCACCCTATTGTTCCCTCCATTGGACATCATATACCTTTTGACGTTTAACTTCCTAGTGAATTTATGTATGTCCATATATGTTTCAAACTTATTCAGGGCTTTGGGGGGTGCAAATTTTAGTCCCTTATCTAATATGGAAGTCTCAGCCTCCGTAAGAATGACGTTACTAAGGTTGAAGACTCCCTGTCCTTTTATACTCTTTTTCTCTTTGCTTTTTGATCTCCGTCCCCCTCTCTTTCCTCTCTGCGTTCTAAAGGCCTTTCTCCGTTTTCGTCGGTCCTGGGAAAACCCCAGTGTTCTGATTGGGGTTGTTCTTCCCGTTGTGGATATTGTGAAGATCCCCATTCATGGTCCCTCCAGTGAGGATATGGTGGTTGATACCAGGGAGATTTTTCCATTACTCCATTCCTATTCTGTCCTCCATATTCTCCTGGATATTCTCCCCTTCTTTCAATGTATTGATCTGATTCTCTAAAGGGTTGGAATCTATTCTGAACTGGGACTGTGTATTCGGGGTACCTATCATCAACATATGTTTTTCTCGGTGGGCCATAGGTTCTGTAATCCTGCACATAGGTTCCTCTAAGGGGAGGGGGGGGGGGAACGTACGTGTGATAATCGCTTTGATTTGTGTCATGGTACGATTTTTTGTTATTTTTGAATTTCCCATGTGGTGATTTTTTCCCCAAGTTTTTAGGGGGGTATGCTGGTGTTTTGGGTCTCAATTGGGGTGGTTTGTAATACCTCTCCGGTGACCGGTAGGAGACCCGTCTTGAATTATTAGAGTGTTGTTGTGGGCCAGGAGGGGGCCTGTACTGATTATTGTCCACTTTTTTAGGTTGACTTCCTTCAATCCCTGAGGATGGAGGGGTTTCAGAAGCATTAGAGTACACCATCGGCTCTGCTTCGCTCGTGGCCAGTTTACTTTGCCACTCAAAAACAAGACTATTTTTATAATCGCCAATGTCCCTATTATATTTCTTCCTTTTTTTGTTTTTCTGTTCCATCTCCTCTTTTTCTAGTAATTTCTTTAAATTGATGGAACGCTCCTTATACTCTTCACTAGTATTATGTGGGGATAATTTCTCTTTAATCTGTTTAATTTCGATATCTAATCGCCCCAGTTTGTTATTTTTCCTTTGTATCAGGAAGACGAGGAATTGAACCCCTGCTATATTAAAATATTTAAACCAGTCCTCCAGATCAATCTCTCCTTTCTGTGGACTCACGTCCCACCTAAGACTTCTGGGGACCATAGATTCTGCGACATATTGCTCGAGGAAAGCTATGTCCCATTGGGTGTGTATCTCAGAAATCATCAGATTTTTAAGTCTCATAAATAAGCCTCCAAGGTCGCCCCCAGGTTCACTACTATTTTCAAAAACCCCATCTTTTTTAATGACCCTTGCGGATCTATATTCAAATACATCCATCCTAGATATTATAAATGTTCCTAAATTTTATGTGTGAATAACAACTTCACTTATTGGAACATGGAAGGAAAAATAAAGACCAGATGGGCGGGAGGGGGTGGGGGGGGAGGGGTTAAACTTCAATGGACCTCGATATTCGACTTTGAAGAACTCCCACTCTTATTGATTAAACTGGTGTGTGAATCCCTCCCTTCCTATTATGAATAAGTGCTCTCACCCTTCTATTGAAAGAAATACACCCCACTTATTATAAAGTGAGAAACACCAATAGTGAATGTATAAAGTGCACAGTAATTGAACGCAAACCCCACATCTATCTGAGTAATTAAGTAGGTAATAATAGTGCACCTTTCCAGCTGCGAGTAAGTGATATTGTAAAATAAGTGTATAAATAAAGAATAATACTGCGCTAGAAAAAATGTGATAAGTAAACAACTAAATGGTAAAAGCTGCAGCAAGTAACCATAAAATATCTATCAGGCACCTAAACATAAAATACAAAAAATGCTGCGCTAAGGGATCAAAGGTGGTGACCCCTCCTAGTGACGTGAATAAATGAATAAAGTAATCCTTCCTATAAAGGTGAGATAAATCCCAAAATGGAAACCAGGTGTGATTAATCAGCTAAATTGAAACACTGAATGAAACATTGCATGAAGTGTATGGTACATCTGAACCTTATAGAAATCCAATAAACAGTGCAATACACAAATAATAAAAAAATTCAATAAAGTGCTATGTGTCAAAGTCTCTAGTTCCTGATGAGGAAAAGAAAGAAAAAATCTATAAACAAAAATCCGATGTGAGGAAAAAATCAAACTCCCAAACAAAAGTTCAAATATCAATTCCTCTTGAAGGTAAAAGATTTTGTGGGTCGCAGCAGACCAGGTTCTCAGTACAATTAAGAGAGTGTGTGGCCCCTTACCCCATCCGTTGGACTCCCTTCCGAGCGGAGTCAATAGCGCAGGCAGAAATGATCCTCTGCAAGGATATGGTTTGCAGTCCGTTCGTCTGTTCCTCTCTCTCCCCTCTGGTGGAACGACCGCGATCCGGAACTCAATAGATGGTCACAGGGATCTCCCGACCGTTGCACTCGGGCGGGACAGAGTTGATGGACGCCGCAGGTAGCCAATCACAGGGGTCCTAGGCCGTCTGTATGCACTAGTATCGAGGGCACTCCCCAAAGGGAGATAGAGTAGATGGGGGACCCTCCGGAAGCCACCTGCGGAAAGAATCTGCACTCAGGCCCCTCGGCCGTGAGTGGAGATGGAAAGAAGGGGGAAAAAAAACCCCAATAGTGAAATATTGTTTGTACCAGGGAAATATTTTATTGAAAATATAAAAGACCTGAGGAATTCTCTATAGGTCACAATGTTTTTACAAAAGAATAATACAAACACTTTTTCCCTTATTGACAACAGGAAAAAAGAGGGAAAAGTACTAAAAAACGTACATTTGAATTAAAATAAAAATTGTAATAAAAAACCGGTTAAATTAAAAACAACAAAAATGGTAACACCCGTGCATGGGAATCAATGGGACGTGATGGTATCAACATAACCTGCCCGACATGTTTCGCAATACCTTGCGTCTTCCTGGAGCACAGGTGATATGTTGATACATCACTTAAATAGTGTCTGGTTCAAACCAAGCCTCTATTTGGTTCAGCCAGTGTCTGGTTCAAACCAAGCCTCTATTTGGTTCGGCCACCATGTTTCCATGGTTTTTTCTTTCCATATTATGCCTGGACCAAGCCTCGATTCCATCCAGGCACCATTTTTTTGTAGCCCAGAAATAGACTGGGCAGTTTAATCCCTTTCTTAGTCACCCTCCCCTCTTTTGAGATCAAATAATTCATATATTGGACAATTTTCCTTAGTCCTGCCTTCCCAGAAGGGAAAAAAAAGGAAGGAAAAAAAGGAAAAAAAAAAAAAAAGGAAAAAAAAGAAGAGTGGAGGGGGGGGGGGGGGGGGGGGGGGGGGGGGGGGGGGTGGGGGTGGGGGGGGGGGGGGGGGGGGGGGGGGGGGGGGGGGGGGGGGGGGGTGGGGGGGGGGGGGGGGGGGGTGTGGGGGGGGGGGGGGGGGGGGGGGGGGGGGGGGGGGGTTGGGGGGGGGGGGGGGGGGGGGGGGGGGGGGGGGGGGGGGGGGGGGGGGGGGGGGGGGGGGGGGGGGGGGGGGGGGGGGGGGGTGGGTGGGGGGGGGGGTGGGGGGGGGGGGGGGTGGGGGGGGGGGGGGGGGGGGAACATTAGGGGGATCAAAATATGTTAGACTGAACTAGGAAACCAAGTATATCCAAACTACAAACGACCATGTGAGGATAAGGTGTAATTCTACCTAGGGTCAATCCATCTCCATTGAACCACTATGTGGCCCAGCAGGTCTACACCTCCCCCTTGGTAATATGTTTGGACAGAGTATAAACCTCCTTTCCCCAGATGGGGAACAGGGGTTGGGACATATAAAGCCACGTTACTTCATCCACATGCCAGACACTTCAAACTCACGACAATCAGGAATGGTGGAGGAGGCAGGCACCCCATCCCCTAGTCGGTCGTCAAGCATTGTCTATGAAGGCGTTAATTTCAATGTCTACATTCAAGCCAAATGGTTTGAGACTCTTAATCTTGTATATCCAACTCATCTCGAGTTTTGATATAGTCCAGGCATAATATGGAAAGAAAAAACCATGGAAACATGGTGGCCGAACCAAATAGAGGCTTGGTTTGAACCAGACACTGGCTGAACCAAATAGAGGCTTGGTTTGAACCAGACACTATTTAAGTGATGTATCAACATATCACCTGTGCTCCAGGAAGACGCAAGGTATTGCGAAACATGTCGGGCAGGTTATGTTGATACCATCACGTCCCATTGATTCCCATGCACGGGTGTTACCATTTTTGTTGTTTTTAATTTAACCGGTTTTTTATTACAATTTTTATTTTAATTCAAATGTACGTTTTTTAGTACTTTTCCCTCTTTTTTCCTGTTGTCAATAAGGGAAAAAGTGTTTGTATTATTCTTTTGTAAAAACATTGTGACCTATAGAGAATTCCTCAGGTCTTTTATATTTTCAATAAAATATTTCCCTGGTACAAACAATATTTCACTATTGGGGTTTTTTTTCCCCCTTCTTTCCATCTCCACTCACGGCCGAGGGGCCTGAGTGCAGATTCTTTCCGCAGGTGGCTTCCGGAGGGTCCCCCATCTACTCTATCTCCCTTTGGGGAGTGCCCTCGATACTAGTGCATACAGACGGCCTAGGACCCCTGTGATTGGCTACCTGCGGCGTCCATCAACTCTGTCCCGCCCGAGTGCAACGGTCGGGAGATCCCTGTGACCATCTATTGAGTTCCGGATCGCGGTCGTTCCACCAGAGGGGAGAGAGAGGAACAGACGAACGGACTGCAAACCATATCCTTGCAGAGGATCATTTCTGCCTGCGCTATTGACTCCGCTCGGAAGGGAGTCCAACGGATGGGGTAAGGGGCCACACACTCTCTTAATTGTACTGAGAACCTGGTCTGCTGCGACCCACAAAATCTTTTACCTTCAAGAGGAATTGATATTTGAACTTTTGTTTGGGAGTTTGATTTTTTCCTCACATCGGATTTTTGTTTATAGATTTTTTCTTTCTTTTCCTCATCAGGAACTAGAGACTTTGACACATAGCACTTTATTGAATTTTTTTATTATTTGTGTATTGCACTGTTTATTGGATTTCTATAAGGTTCAGATGTACCATACACTTCATGCAATGTTTCATTCAGTGTTTCAATTTAGCTGATTAATCACACCTGGTTTCCATTTTGGGATTTATCTCACCTTTATAGGAAGGATTACTTTATTCATTTATTCACGTCACTAGGAGGGGTCACCACCTTTGATCCCTTAGCGCAGCATTTTTTGTATTTTATGTTTAGGTGCCTGATAGATATTTTATGGTTACTTGCTGCAGCTTTTACCATTTAGTTGTTTACTTATCACATTTTTTCTAGCGCAGTATTATTCTTTATTTATACACTTATTTTACAATATCACTTACTCGCAGCTGGAAAGGTGCACTATTATTACCTACTTAATTACTCAGATAGATGTGGGGTTTGCGTTCAATTACTGTGCACTTTATACATTCACTATTGGTGTTTCTCACTTTATAATAAGTGGGGTGTATTTCTTTCAATAGAAGGGTGAGAGCACTTATTCATAATAGGAAGGGAGGGATTCACACACCAGTTTAATCAATAAGAGTGGGAGTTCTTCAAAGTCGAATATCGAGGTCCATTGAAGTTTAACCCCTCCCCCCCCCACCCCCTCCCGCCCATCTGGTCTTTATTTTTCCTTCCATGTTCCAATAAGTGAAGTTGTTATTCACACATAAAATTTAGGAACATTTATAATATCTAGGATGGATGTATTTGAATATAGATCCGCAAGGGTCATTAAAAAAGATGGGGTTTTTGAAAATAGTAGTGAACCTGGGGGCGACCTTGGAGGCTTATTTATGAGACTTAAAAATCTGATGATTTCTGAGATACACACCCAATGGGACATAGCTTTCCTCGAGCAATATGTCGCAGAATCTATGGTCCCCAGAAGTCTTAGGTGGGACGTGAGTCCACAGAAAGGAGAGATTGATCTGGAGGACTGGTTTAAATATTTTAATATAGCAGGGGTTCAATTCCTCGTCTTCCTGATACAAAGGAAAAATAACAAACTGGGGCGATTAGATATCGAAATTAAACAGATTAAAGAGAAATTATCCCCACATAATACTAGTGAAGAGTATAAGGAGCGTTCCATCAATTTAAAGAAATTACTAGAAAAAGAGGAGATGGAACAGAAAAACAAAAAAAGGAAGAAATATAATAGGGACATTGGCGATTATAAAAATAGTCTTGTTTTTGAGTGGCAAAGTAAACTGGCCACGAGCGAAGCAGAGCCGATGGTGTACTCTAATGCTTCTGAAACCCCTCCATCCTCAGGGATTGAAGGAAGTCAACCTAAAAAAGTGGACAATAATCAGTACAGGCCACCTCCTGGCCCACAACAACACTCTAATAATTCAAGACGGGTCTCCTACCGGTCACCGGAGAGGTATTACAAACCACCCCAATTGAGACCCAAAACACCAGCATACCCCCCTAAAAACTTGGGGAAAAAATCACCACATGGGAAATTCAAAAATAACAAAAAATCGTACCATGACACAAATCAAAGCGATTATCACACGTACGTTCCCCCCCCCCCTCCCCTTAGAGGAACCTATGTGCAGGATTACAGAACCTATGGCCCACCGAGAAAAACATATGTTGATGATAGGTACCCCGAATACACAGTCCCAGTTCAGAATAGATTCCAACCCTTTAGAGAATCAGATCAATACATTGAAAGAAGGGGAGAATATCCAGGAGAATATGGAGGACAGAATAGGAATGGAGTAATGGAAAAATCTCCCTGGTATCAACCACCATATCCTCACTGGAGGGACCATGAATGGGGATCTTCACAATATCCACAACGGGAAGAACAACCCCAATCAGAACACTGGGGTTTTCCCAGGACCGACGAAAACGGAGAAAGGCCTTTAGAACGCAGAGAGGAAAGAGAGGGGGACGGAGATCAAAAAGCAAAGAGAAAAAGAGTATAAAAGGACAGGGAGTCTTCAACCTTAGTAACGTCATTCTTACGGAGGCTGAGACTTCCATATTAGATAAGGGACTAAAATTTGCACCCCCCAAAGCCCTGAATAAGTTTGAAACATATATGGACATACATAAATTCACTAGGAAGTTAAACGTCAAAAGGTATATGATGTCCAATGGAGGGAACAATAGGGTGATCATTCCTACAGATATTAAACATTCTGGCCTCGCCAACGCATCCCTGTTTAACCCCCCCTCCGGTCTATCACCGTCAATTAGGGTCTTTAGAGATTTAGTTCTCAAAGACCTAGAAAAATTGAAATTTAAAAAAGCTCGAATGAACAGAGAATTGCAGCTCGGCCTAGACGAGTTATGCAAAAAAAAGGACCTAGTAATTAGATCGGCCGATAAGGGGGGGGGCATTGTTATTTTACATAAGTCAGACTACCTCGCGGAACTCAATAAAATAGTGGGGGATAGTGACACTTATACGCCGCTCCCAGGGGACCCTAGATTTAAATTTAAAAAAGAACTAGAAAGCATTGTTAAATATGGATTTGATGCAGGTATTTTAAACAAGAAAGAGAAATCATTTCTGGTCCCTGTATCTTCTAGGATACCCGTCATGTATTACCTGCCCAAGATACACAAGGATCCAGTGCACCCGCCTGGCAGACCCATCATTAGCGGGATAGATTCCTTGACTTCCAGGGCAGGTAAATACATTGACGGGTTCCTACAACCCCTGGTGAAGCTTCTCCCAGCCTATATTAAAGACACCAGGCATACAATTAATATTCTGAAAGAGAGTGGATATAGGCAAGGATATTGGATGGTTACGGCGGATGTCACGTCCCTTTACACTATCATCCCCCATGAGTGGGGACTCGCATCCGTTAATCATTATTTGGATCGCGATCCCTCTCTGTCCAACTTACAGAAGGGATTTATCATGGAACTCTTAGAGTATACAACCACACACAATTTTTTCTGGCATGCTAATAAATACTATCTCCAGAAAAAGGGTGTAGCCATGGGGGCCAAGTTTGCCCCCAGCCTGGCTAATTTATTTATGGGGAAATGGGAGGAGGACGTCATCTATACTGACAGGAGGGTGGAGCTAGCCCTTTGGGCTAGATATATTGATGACGTCCTCCTCCTATGGAATGGCACCCTCGAATCCCTGGAAGGCTTCATGTCCAACCTTAATATTAACGATAGGGGTATTCAGTTTAAGTACGTTGCAAGTCAACAAACCATCAACTTCCTGGATCTAACCATTTGGAATGAGGGGGACACACTAGTGACGTCCACCTTTTTCAAAAGCACAGACAGGAACGCATTCATTCCCCGTGACAGTTGTCACCATAATGCATGGCTAGACTCGATACCAAAAAGCCAATTTATCCGCTTGAGGCGGAATTGCTCGCGGGTTGAGGACTTTGATGTGCAAGCAAAGGTCTTAACAGAGAGACTAACAGTTAAAGGTTACGATGCAGAGTCCCTTAAAGAAAAATATATGGAAGTTAGATTGGTTGATCGTGACCTTCTTCTCAAAGAAAAGATACGAGGAGAAGAGGGGTCCACCTTCAACAATTTTCAATGTCCTTTCATTACTAGGTACTCACAACAACATTTTTCCATAAAAAAGATGATCAGGAGACACTGGCATATTATAAAAAACGATCAAGTGTTGGGTTCATCCTTGCCAGAAAAACCTCAGGTAGTTTTTAGGGGTGTTCCTTCAATTAAACAGAAAATCGCAGTAAATGTCTGCGATCCACCTATAAATAAACTTATGTTTTTTCAAAATATGACGGGGTTCTATAAATGCAATAACTGTGCAGTTTGCACAGTTAATAGCGTTAAGGAAAGAAGAACCATAGAATTCTGTTCAAGAATTACCAATCAGATTTTTTCCATTGAATCTTTCATCACCTGTTCCACAACAGGAGTGGTCTACCTTTTGACCTGCCCCTGCGGCCTTCACTATGTAGGACGCACAGTACGACCTCTCCAAGTTAGATTGGGGGAACACTTGGGGAATATAAGAAGGGGATTCAAAGGACACCCTGTCTCCAAACACTATCTGGAGATACACAAGCAAAATCCCAAAGGTACCTCTCTCATAGGTATTGATAAACTGAAACTACCCTGGAGAGGGGGACCCAAGAAGAGGGCTATATCAAAACTCGAGATGAGTTGGATATACAAGATTAAGAGTCTCAAACCATTTGGCTTGAATGTAGACATTGAAATTAACGCCTTCATAGACAATGCTTGACGACCGACTAGGGGATGGGGTGCCTGCCTCCTCCACCATTCCTGATTGTCGTGAGTTTGAAGTGTCTGGCATGTGGATGAAGTAACGTGGCTTTATATGTCCCAACCCCTGTTCCCCATCTGGGGAAAGGAGGTTTATACTCTGTCCAAACATATTACCAAGGGGGAGGTGTAGACCTGCTGGGCCACATAGTGGTTCAATGGAGATGGATTGACCCTAGGTAGAATTACACCTTATCCTCACATGGTCGTTTGTAGTTTGGATATACTTGGTTTCCTAGTTCAGTCTAACATATTTTGATCCCCCTAATGTTCCCCCCCCCCCCCCTCCACTCTTCTTTTTTTTCCTTTTTTTTTTTTTCCTTTTTTTCCTTCCTTTTTTTTCCCTTCTGGGAAGGCAGGACTAAGGAAAATTGTCCAATATATGAATTATTTGATCTCAAAAGAGGGGAGGGTGACTAAGAAAGGGATTAAACTGCCCAGTCTATTTCTGGGCTACAAAAAAATGGTGCCTGGATGGAATCGAGGCTTGGTCCAGGCATAATATGGAAAGAAAAAACCATGGAAACATGGTGGCCGAACCAAATAGAGGCTTGGTTTGAACCAGACACTGGCTGAACCAAATAGAGGCTTGGTTTGAACCAGACACTATTTAAGTGATGTATCAACATATCACCTGTGCTCCAGGAAGACGCAAGGTATTGCGAAACATGTCGGGCAGGTTATGTTGATACCATCACGTCCCATTGATTCCCATGCACGGGTGTTACCATTTTTGTTGTTTTTAATTTAACCGGTTTTTTATTACAATTTTTATTTTAATTCAAATGTACGTTTTTTAGTACTTTTCCCTCTTTTTTCCTGTTGTCAATAAGGGAAAAAGTGTTTGTATTATTCTTTTGTAAAAACATTGTGACCTATAGAGAATTCCTCAGGTCTTTTATATTTTCAATAAAATATTTCCCTGGTACAAACAATATTTCACTATTGGGGTTTTTTTTCCCCCTTCTTTCCATCTCCACTCACGGCCGAGGGGCCTGAGTGCAGATTCTTTCCGCAGGTGGCTTCCGGAGGGTCCCCCATTTACTCTATCTCCCTTTGGGGAGTGCCCTCGATACTAGTGCATACAGACGGCCTAGGACCCCTGTGATTGGCTACCTGCGGCGTCCATCAACTCTGTCCCGCCCGAGTGCAACGGTCGGGAGATCCCTGTGACCATCTATTGAGTTCCGGATCGCGGTCGTTCCACCAGAGGGGAGAGAGAGGAACAGACGAACGGACTGCAAACCATATCCTTGCAGAGGATCATTTCTGCCTGCGCTATTGACTCCGCTCGGAAGGGAGTCCAACGGATGGGGTAAGGGGCCACACACTCTCTTAATTGTACTGAGAACCTGGTCTGCTGCGACCCACAAAATCTTTTACCTTCAAGAGGAATTGATATTTGAACTTTTGTTTGGGAGTTTGATTTTTTCCTCACATCGGATTTTTGTTTATAGATTTTTTCTTTCTTTTCCTCATCAGGAACTAGAGACTTTGACACATAGCACTTTATTGAATTTTTTATTATTTGTGTATTGCACTGTTTATTGGATTTCTATAAGGTTCAGATGTACCATACACTTCATGCAATGTTTCATTCAGTGTTTCAATTTAGCTGATTAATCACACCTGGTTTCCATTTTGGGATTTATCTCACCTTTATAGGAAGGATTACTTTATTCATTTATTCACGTCACTAGGAGGGGTCACCACCTTTGATCCCTTAGCGCAGCATTTTTTGTATTTTATGTTTAGGTGCCTGATAGATATTTTATGGTTACTTGCTGCAGCTTTTACCATTTAGTTGTTTACTTATCACATTTTTTCTAGCGCAGTATTATTCTTTATTTATGGGCCTCGAACTAGCCAGTTCCGAGGCTCAGGAACAGACGGATCCCCACCCCAGGCCATGAGCGCCTCTGGGGCTGGTCAGAGTGACCATGCTTGCAGGGACAGCAGACACTCCTGGGCCTGAGACCCCTCACGGGGCTACCCCGGACCGGAACCAGGAATCTAAGCAGCAGTCGAACCCTGAACACGTGACTTCAGCACCTTAAATACCCCTTCCCAGACTACGCAGCAGGGCCAGACGCACCCACTGATTGGCTCCAGGAAATATTGGTACCTAACACGTCCAACCAGGCTTGGTTCTCAGCCTGTCACAGGTGCCTCACTGCACCTATGACCAGGTGGAACTTCAGTACAGCCCAGCCAAACTGATGCCAAAGTAAAAACCTGTACAATTAACCCCCAGAATTCCGTTACAGTTCTGGGAAAAACTAAATTTACATTGATAGCGCACACTTTAATAAAGTGTGGGCGCTACATACTGAATAGGTTGTTTTACAAGGTAAGTGTTCACATATACTTTAACCTCATCCCTAAAATAATGCCTTTACTGATAATTTCCCAAATACTTATCCCTTTACTTGTGCTTTAACATAAATGGAACTATGAACAAAATCACATATTCATTACATAAAAGATGTGTTTTTGAGTCCTCCATGAAACAGTGTTTTCAGCAGAATCAGGTCAATTGTGTGTCAGATTGATGCGTTCGTTTAAACACCTTCCTCGAAAGGATAGCTTCAAAATTAATAGGATTTCTGCTTTGAGAGCAGTGGCGGTCTATCCATTAAGGACGCACGGGCGCCGCCCCCTCTGTCACGCCACCCCCTATATGTAAATGGATAGATTCATGCATAGCATGAATCTATCCATGGCCGCTGTAGCCACCCCCTATTCAGGCGTCCGGCCCCTTTTCGGACACCCGGCGCCTGAATTACAGCGGCGGGGGCGGTTTTTTTAAAGCACCTGATTAGATCCATAGGCTCTAATAGGCTTCAAAAAAGGTGGACTCGGAGCGCAGAGCATTGTGCTCGGAACCCACCCAAGTGTGTTAGAAAAGCAAATTAATATTTGCTTTTCTAACACTGAACCGCCTCTCCGCCAATCAGGAAGCGCATCCCTATTGGACGCCTAGCAGAACAGAGGAAGAGATGCACGGGAACCATGGAGGACACAGGAGCCATTGTCTGAGCCGCCGCATGTCCCACAGCTCGCCGCCCTTACCTGCTGACTGACCCGCCACCAGGATGGGGTAAGTGCCAGTCAGACAGCGAGCAGGCAGGGAGCGGGCGGGGGCTGTCACAGTGGCTGCATATGATGGTCACAGAGGCTGCATATGATGGTCACAGAAGCTGCATATTATGGGCACAGAGGCAGCATATGATGGGCACAGAGGCTGCATATTATGGGCGCAGAGGCTGCATATGATGGGTGCAGAGGCTGCATATGATGGTCACAGAGGCTGCATATTATGGACACAGAGGCTGCATTTGATGGGCACAGAGGCTGCATATGATAGGCACAGAGGCTGCATATGATGGGCACAGAGGTTGCACTTTATGGGCATAGTGGCTGCATATGGTGGGCAAACTGGCTGCATTTTATGGGCACAGTGGCTGCATTTTATGAGCACAGTGGCTGCATATGATGGGCACAGAGGCTGCATTTGATGGGTACAGTGGCTGCATTTTATGGGCACAATGGCTGCATATGATGGGCACAGAGGCTGCATATGGTGGGCACAGTGGCTGCATTGGTTGGGCACTGTGGCTGCATATGATGGACACAGTGGCTGCATATGATGGACACAGTGGCTGCATATGATGGGCCCAGAGGCTGCATTTGATGGGTACAGTGGCTGCATTTTATGGGCACATTGGCTACATATGATGGGCACAGTGGCTGCATTTTATGGGCACAGTGGCTGTATTTGATGGGCACAGTGGCTGCATTTTATGGGGCATAGTGGCTGCATTTTATGGGGCACAGTGACTGCATTTTATGGGCACAGTAGCTGCATATGATGGGCACAAAGGCTGCATATGATGGGCACAGAGGCTGCATATGATGGGCACAGAGGTTGCATTCTATGGGCATAGTGGCTGCATATGATGGGCACAGTGGCTGCATTTTATGGGCACAGTGGCTGCATATGATGGACAAACTGGCTGCATTTTATGGGCACAGTGGCTGCATATGATGGGAACAGTGGCTGCATTTTATGAGCACAGTGGCTGCATATGATGGACACAGTGACTGCATTTGATGGGCACTGTGGCTGCATATGATGGACACAGTGGCTGCATATGATGGGCACAGAGGCTGCATTTGATGGGTACAGTGGCTGCATTTTATGGGCACATTGGCTGCATATGATGGGCACAGAGGCTGCATTTTATGGGCATAATGGCTGCATATGATGGGCACAGTGGCTGTATTTGATGGGCACAGTGGCTGCATTTTATGGGGCACAGTGACTGCATTTTATGGGGCACAGTGACTGCATTTTATTGGCACAGTAGCTGCATATGATGGGCACAGTGGCTGCAATTGATGGCACAGTGAGTCTGCATATGATGGGCACAGAGGTTGATGCATCCGAGACTGGAGTTGGCGCCCTTCTGTCTCAATGCCCTACCTCTGAGAGCGCTATGCATCCGTGTGGCTACTTTTCCTAGAAATTGTCACCTGCAGAGTGCAATTATGAGATTGGGGACAGAGAGTTGTTAGCGATCATTTGAGCCCTTATGGAATGGACGCATCTCCACATCTAAGGAATTGGCTTCCATTTTAGCTCCGGAGACCTTTTGCTTACATGGGCTACCCAAGGTGATCGTCTCGGACAGGGGTAGTCAGTTCGTGTCCTGGTTCTGGCGAGCCTTTTGTGCACAGTTGGGAATTCAGCTTGCTTTCTCCTCTGCGTATCACCCACAGTCTAATGGGGCTGCAGAACTAGCCAACCAGTCCTTGAAGCAGTTCCTACATTGCTGTATTTCTGACCATCATAACACAGGTCAGACCTCTTACCTTGAGCGGAGTTTGCTCACAATAGTGCCTTGAATTCTGCTTCCCGATTGTCCCCGCCAGTTTATGGCCAACTATGGTTTCCAACCTTCCATGTTGCCTGACTCATTTGTTCCACGGATCATTCCTGCGTTAGAGAAACATCCCGTGGTCTTCGTTTCACTTGGGCACAAGTCCAGGAGGCTTTGCGACATGTCAATGATAGGTACAGACTCCATGCTGACCGCAGACACCTGCCTGCGCCTTCCTATCAGGTTGGGGACAGGGTCTGGCTGTCATCTCACAACCTCCGACTCCGTGTTCCCTATCTGAAGTTGGCACCTCGTTTTTTTTGGGCCTTTCTGTATTCTCCGCAGGATTAACCCAGTGGCTTTCCATGTCTCCTTATTAAAACCTTTGGTCTGCAACTGCTTTACCACCTCGGTGTAACGTCCTCACCCTGTACAGGTTGAGAACCATGAGGAGTATGAAGTACAGTCCATTGTTGACTCCCGTAGGTTCCCTGGGCGCATACATTACCTGGTGCATTGGAAAAGGTACAGTGCGGAGGAACACTCTTGGGTCTCATCCTCGGACGCACATGCCCCTGTCCTTCTCCGTAATTTCCATAGATGTTTTCCCCTCAAACCTGGTGGTCCTCTGAGGGGGAGGGGTCATTGAGGAAGGGATCCTGTCAGGGCTGGCTTCAACCTCACCTTCTCTGAGCTGGTCGATCAGCTGTCAGTTAATTGCCAGCTCCTTTCTCTCTACAGTGACTCACCTGTTGATGATATCCTGCTTGTCAGTCCTGCTTACTTAAGCTGTCCAGCCCAGATAAACCCTGCCTTGGCCTGGTCAACATCATAGAGATTCTCTCCTGCGTGCCTGTTAAAGACTTGCTTGGCTGATGTTCCTTCTGGCTCCAAATCCTGCTTGCTGTTCCACTATGCTGATTCCTGGCTTTCTGACTTTCTGGCTTGTCTGACTATCCTATCCGGTTACCGAACTTTGGCTATGTTTTGACTATGTTTGTTCTATTTACTTTTATTATTAAACAAGTAAGATTTAACTGTACTTCTGTCTCGGTCTGATTCATGGTTTCTGACACTTTTAAGGGAATGCAAGTTCCTGACTGTAAGGGGCTGTTGCTAAACTGACAAGGAGTTTGTCGGTTTCCTTAGGAGTGCAAAGAAAGGAATAAAATGTGTGCAGGAGGAAAGCTGAAGAGGAGTCTGTATATAGGAAGTTGTCCCTAAAGTGCATATTGAAGTCAAGCGGACATCCCATAAACTCCCTATCCCCATCCAGGTTGTTAACCCTCAATAAAGCAACAAAAACAAAGGTACGGACTGCAGGAGGGTGTCTATCAGTTGTCCAACCATGGCTGAAGCTAAAGACTGCCCTGAACTTGCTAGAAACATTGTGACATGTTACAGACTCTGCTGTTACTTGTGGCAACCACAGTGAACATTTATTGCTGTCTGCCTTCAGTTACTCAGGCACAATCGGTGCTGAGCGGCATGTTCCAACAAGTTCTGAATGTGTCAGTGTGTGTAAAGTGACCACGAAAATGCAGGCTGTGCCTGCAAACTTCAGTCCAGCCAAGAAGGGGTTACAGAACACGTGGGAACAGGCTTGCTTATCAGAATTATTGGTGTTCGTCAGTCTGAAAGCTTGGGGTCGGAGCCACGCCCCCCCGGAGGAGATCCAGTGTATCCTGCATGTAGAGAGAGAGAGAGGAGCAAGATGGCAAGTGTACCCTGTGCCGACTTGGTTGCCTGAGCTGTAGGAGGTGACGCTGGTGGATACTGGTGTGGGCCTGAAGCATCAAGGGGGATTCGCCCTCGGATTGATCGAGGTGACAAAGAGGCTGTGTCTGCTGTGTCCTGACTGCAGGAGACCAACCACCGTGGTCAGTGCTTGGACCCGGTTCCAGAAAATTCAACAGGAATGGCGGTTGGGCAGAGTCATATATCGGGTGGTGATCGTCAAGGCCGGACGGCCAACCAGAAGTCACTCGGCTGCTGTCAGGGGAGCTGATGGCAGCCTCAAGGGATTGCCAAACCTGCATCTATATTTATGAAGGGGCTGATGTGAACTGTTGAGCCTGAAGGCAGCAGAGGTTGGCAGTAAGCAGAGATCTGAAATCTCTGTTCATTTCTTATGGACTATGCCGGCCCAACACCCGAATCTATCTCCAGAAGGGATGCAATTTTCCAGAAGAATATCTCTGGGTGAGGCCTATAATAATGTTGCTTTATTGTTATGGAGGGGCTCCTCCTTCAGAGCCTGTTAGAAAAAAAAAATTCTGTTTCTACCAGCGGGATCATAACCATCTGTTCCCATGCTTCCCTTTAGGGGGAGGCGCTCTGGTTAAAGGAAATGTATGTATCGTGTACATATGTGGGCCTTATTTCTGCTTGCTACAGGGACCTGTAGTCAGGATGTATATAAGTATATTGTAAATGTTTTTTTTTTTTATGTACATATTCTATTTTTGCTACGTAATTTATTTGTACATAATCTCTTCTCCAAGTTGTTTCCCTTCTCCCGTCCTATTTTTTTTGTTATGAGATGCCCTTGCTTCTAAGTGCAGGGGCCATTGCTTTGTTTTTTCCAGTCAATGGGGACGTGGCTGATTTTGTTTTTTTGGGGGGGGGGGGGGTGAGTGCGGCACCCTCTAGTGCAGGGGTCTTCAAACTAAGGCCCTCCAGTTGTTCAGGAACTACAATTCCCATCGTGCCTAGTCATGTTTGTGAATGTCAGAGTTTAAAAATGCCTCATGGGATGTGTAGTTCCACAACAGCTGGAGGGCCGTAGTTTGAAGATCCCTGCTCTAATGTGTGGTAGAAGTAGAGCAGGCAAACTATACTATAAATTTGTGAGTCTGCAATTGGGTCAGGGTTATTAGAGTTTAGGGCTGGATGACTCATCTCAGCAGCTCCCTGGTGCCTCCCCCTGTTTCCAGAGTGTTAGAGAACATTCTGGAGGATAATGGATAGAGAATAGGAGGGGCTGCTTAGCATATTTGAAGGTCTCTGGCCAATCCCTGGGAGTGGGCCTGGCAGGGAGTCAGGTGGAAGATGGAGATGCAGTATTGAGGAGGCTGTTGATGGCCCTGAGGGGTACCCCCTAGTTAAGGGGGTGTCCTGCCTTGGTCTGGGGCTCGGGTGCTGGAAGGATCCTAACTGAAGGCATCATGATATCACAACAAGGTGACCGGTATCAGGGAAGTAACCTGGATCAGCCTCGCCATCTCCCTGCGTGCATGCGCAGCGGAACAGCACCTTGGCGCACACAAATTCGCCACAGATCGGCGCTCTGGCGCAGTGCATTCGCGGCTCCATGACCAGCCTATGAAAGGAGCCTTGGCAGTCAGACAAGTTGCTGGTTTGTCTCAGCTCTCCTGTGATCCTTGCTTCCTGTTCCTGTTTACCATTTGCCTGTTGTGACTCGGATTGTTTGAAGACTACGCTGATTCTCTCCTGACCTGACCCCTGGTTTGTTTAACGGACTTCCTGCTCTCTCCTGTGTTTGACCCTCAGCCTGCCCCTGGATTATCTTCTGTCTTCAGCACCTAAACCTTGTTGGCTCCTGGACTGCTTACCTGTGTTTGACCCTTGGCCTGCCTCTGGACTTTCCTTTACCTGTTTACAGACCTGCTAACTACCTGCAACAGCAACAGTCGCAACAGCAACTGCTCTCTGCATCTTGGCCTCAGTGAGTACCTCTTTGCTGACAACACGTCAGCAGTAGGCACAGAATTCAGCACTAGATCTTCACTCCTGGAAGAGATGCTGGCTAGGGGCACGTGATGGTTGGTTTTAATGTATTAGGAAAATGAAATGAATAAATAATACAAAAAAAAATATATATATATATATATATATATATATATATGAGCTAGGGCAGGGCTCAAAATGTCAAGTTTTGAGCTACTAGCCAGGCCTCAGGGGTTACTTGCCACCAGTGCCCCACTCAATCCCTACCCTGCCGCGTCCAACCCTGCCCTGTTTTATGCAAAAATATGTTACAAAATAAATATTAACAACAACTTTATCAGTGCAGCCTCACCTGTGCCCCTCAATGCAGCCGCACCTGTGCTCATGAATGAATGAATGAATGAATGAATGAATGACTTGTATAGCGCTACCTGTGCGAACTGAATCGCCTCAGGGCATTTTTTGCCACTGGTGTCCATCTGTGGTATAGTGGTATAATGCAGCCTTACCTGTGCTCATCAATGCAGCCTCACCTTTGCTCATCAATGCAGCCTCACCTGTGCCCACCTTTGCAGACACACTGTGCCCACTATTGCAGCCTCACTGTGCCCACTATTGCAGCCACACTGTGCCCGTTGCAGCCACAGTGTGTCTGCAGTGTGTCTGCATAGGTTTCTCTTCCCAGGCGAGGCTGCAATGGGCACAGTGAGGCTGATATGGGCACAGTGAGGCTGATATGGGCGCTAGAGGGTTGACTTTTCCTGGAGATGGGTTTTAAAAAAATCTCCTTATCTCTACACTAACCTACCATAGCCCCCTCAACTAAGCCCATATGCCAAACTAACTTATTGTGCTGAAAAGTAACTTTTTTTTATGCTAGGAGTAGAAGTTTGTGTGTTCAATGTCTCATCATCTTTACTTGTCATCCAACTCATGACCTGATTTGGGACTCAAGAACCCCTTATACTCCTTTTGAGGTGGATATCAGACTATGGGGTAGTCATCTTCTAATCTACGATAATCATAATATGTATGGAACAGTGGTGAACTTTCCCAGGAGTGGCCAGCCTACCAAAACTACTCCAAGAACACAACGACTCCAGGAGGTCATAAAAGAACCCAGAACAACAGCTAAAGAACTGCAGACCTCACTTGGCTCAGTTAAAGTCAGTGTTTATGGTTCAACAATAAGAAAGAGACTGGGCAAAAATGACATCCATGGGAAAGTTCCCAGGTGAAAGCCACTGCTGACCAAAAAGTACATAAAGGCTCGTCTTACATTTGCCCAAAAAAATCTTGATTATCCCCAAGACTTTGGAGCAAAAATTCTGTGGACTGATGAGACAAAATTTAAACTTTTTGGAAGGTGTGCGTCCCATTACATCTGGGGTAAAACTGGCACAGCATTTCATAAAAAGAGCATTATACCAACAGTCAAAGATTGTGGTGGTAATATGATGGTCTGGGGCTGCTTTGCAGCTTCAGGACCTGGACAACTTGCCATAATTGATGGAACCATTAATTCTGTGCTCCTACCAGAAAATCCTGAAGGAGAATGTCTGGACATCAGTTCATGACCTCAAGCTCAACAGCACATGGGTTATGCAGCAGGTCAATGATCTGAAACACACCAGCAAGTCCACCTCTTAAAAAAAAATGTTAAGCTTTTGGAGTCGCCTAGTCAATGTCGATGCTGTGGCATGATCTTAAACAAGCCATTCATGCTCGAAACCCCTCCAATGTGGCTGAATTAAAACAATTCTGCACAAAAGAGTGGGCCAAAATTCATCCAGAGCGATGTGATAGACTTATTGCCAGTTATCGCTAATGCTTGATTGCAGTTATTGCCTGCAAGGGTGGCACAATCAGTTATTATGTTTAGGGTCAGGCAGGTTTGGACAGCTTTTTTCCCTTAATAAATTAAATCATCATTTAAAAATGGAATGTTATATTTGCTTGGGTTATCTTTGTGTAATATTAACATTTATTTAATGATCTGAATCATTTAAGTGTGACAAATATGCAAACAAATAAATAAATCAGGAAGGGGGCAAATACTTTTTAACAGCACTGTATATAACTGAGTAATACAGATCAGTGCATGTTTTATGATTTCACATTAGCCATCCATAGTGGTTGAGGCATTTGCTTCTGTACATCAATTACCTATTGATTGTCTGGGAGTTATGTCTACAAGGAAAGCAGAAGGAATACTTGGCACTGTGCACAAACCACTTTGTATGAGCAAAGCCTAAGTGCTAAGTTGCTGACACAGCAATAAACATTTTTAATCTTGCCCTACCAAATACATTCATTTATAAAAGCACGTTGAATTAAGTTGCATCACATACATTGGTGAATGGAATTACATCATTTATAGATGACATACAGAATAAATAATCTTTCCACTTGTAGTAGAGTTATAGGTTGCATCTTTAATTCAGCACATAGAGCTTTTCTTTGAAAACTATGTGAAGGATTTTTGTTGGCAGAAATTTGTACTATTCTTGGACACTAAGCAGTTAATTTTTTTTATATATTTTTAAGTTGTTGGATGTAACATAACCTTATGTTCCACGGGTGCTAAATATTGCAGAAATAAGGCACTTATGAGACACTATAAGCTTGTCCATGCAGGGCAAAGTGACAGTGACACTGAAATTTAAAGGGTCACTTGGCGTCGGACAGTAAAGGGAGTGGTGGCGCCCAGTGGCCGCCCATCCATTAGGGGCGCATGGTCGCCGCCCCCCTAATCCATGTACCCGGCCCCTAATCCACATGCAGGGTGCTGGACGCATTGGATTTCAATGTTTTTTTGTTTTTTTTTAAGCACATGATTAGAGCATGAGGCTCTAATTGGCCTAAAAAAAGGGGGGCTCAGGCAGCCCACCCGCCCCCAAAATATTGAGCACCAGCTGCCACTGGTGACGCCACTCCATCGGTTTTGGGACAGTGCTTGGCCCAAGCATCCATCTGCTAGACATGAGCTCTGTCATTTCAGGTAGTCTCATGCTTCTCCATACCACTGGGTATTGTCAGAAGAGAGGGAAGATCGGTAAGAAAGCACAGGTAAAGTTAAGCTGGCCATGGAGGGAATTTTGTCAGGTTCCTGATTAGCTAGTTGAAATTCGCTCTGTGGGTGACCCTGTTGACATCCTCCTACCCAAAATCCTTTGAATGAAAAATTGGAAAATTGTCAGCTGAACATCCCCTGCATCCAATGAAATGCAGACGCTGTTCGCATATTTTAAGAGCTGAATGAAAAAAAAAAATCTATGTGTGTATGGCCAGCTTTTGTATTGGTGTAGGGGAGGGTGGAAGAGGGGATGGATGGGCATTTACAAAGGAGTAAGGTGACAGTGTCACTGTAATCATTGTGTCCAAATCTGTCACTGTAGGTTAAAGTGGTTGCAAAGCTAGAAGGTTTTTTTACCGTAATGCATTCTCTGCATGAAGTTAAAAAAAAAAATCTATGTTCTGCTCTTTCCCCAGTTCCCCTTATGCCGCGTACACACGAAGGGACTTTGCCTGCCGGACCTAGTCCGGCGGACAATCCGCCGGACTTTCCAGCGGGGCTTCGCCGGACTTTCCGAGCGTGTGACTTGCCCACACACGCCCAGACTTCTCCGGCGGACAATCCGCGGGAAAAAGTCCGCGGGACTTTTGAAAATGAACGGACTTGCCCACACACGGAGCAGTCCGTTCATTTAGAACGTAACTTCAGGTACGTAGCTAGCGTAGGCAGTAAATGCCGGCGCGCTAGCTCGTCACCTGGCATGGATTTAAAGGGACTCCCCACGCCGTTTTTCGGCGTGGGGAGTCCCTTTAAATCCATGCCAGGTGACGAGCTAGCGCGCCGGCATTTACTGCCTACGCTAGCTACGTACCTGAAGTTACGTTCTAAATGAACGGACTGCTCCGTCTGTGGGCAAGTCCGTTCATTTTCAAAAGTCCCGCGGATTGTCCGCCGGAGAAGTCCCCCCCAAATCCATCTCAGGACAAGGGCCTCTTCCCGACAACCCTGGCCATTGGTTGTCGGGGTCTGCGGGCGGGGGCTTATCGGAATCTGGGAGCCCCCGGGTCTCGATCCGCCTTCGGGACCCCGCCCCCTTGTGATGTCACAGTCCCAGCATCCTCCGGGACTGTGACATCACAAGGAGGCGGGGTCACCATGTGACATGAGCATGTGACCCTGTCCCCTTGTCCCTATATAAGTCCCAGCACAGCGCGGCTCTGGCATTCCGGCCAGAGGGAGCGACGAGTCAACATCGGAAGAAGAAGAAGAACAAGAAGAACAAGAAGAACAAGAAGAAGAAGAAGGCGGCGCCGGCGGCGCAGAAAGCGACGACAGCGGCAAGAACAGAAGAGACCCCGGAAGACCCCCGAAGGCGGATCGAGACCCCCAGACGACGGCGGCGACGAAGAGGGTAGCCGGACTTCTCCGCTCGGTAAAAGAGCTAGGTAAATGGCGGAGGAGTCCGGCGAGAAGACCCCCAAGACGGAAGAAGACCCCCGGAGCAGTGCAATCAAATATTTTTTCAAAAGTGTGTGTTTTTTACTTTACATTTTACACCTTAGGTGAATGGGTAGGGGTACATCGTATACCCCATACTCATTCACATAGGGTGGGGGGCCGGGATCTGGGGGCCCCCTTATAAAAGGGGGCTCCCAGATTCCGATAAGCCCCCGCCCGCAGACCCCGACAACCAATGGCCAGGGTTGTCGGGAAGAGGCCCTTGTCCTCATCAACATGGGGACAAGGTGCTTTGGGGTGGGGGGGCCGCACGGCCCCCCTTTCCCCAGGGCACCCCCCATGTTGAGGGCACGCGGCCTGGTACGGCTCAGGAGGGGGGGGCGCTCGCTCGTCCCCACCCCTTTCCTGGCCTGCCGGGCTGCGTGCTCGGATAAGGGTCTGAGATGGATTTGGGGGGGACCCCCACGCCGAAAAACGCAGAGTCCCTTTAAATCCATGCCAGGTGACGGAGCTAGCGTGCCGGCATTTACTGCCTACGCTAGCTACGTACCTGAAGTCACGTGCTAAATGAACGGACTTTCCGATGAGCGGCAAGTCCGTTCATTTCAAAAGTCCGGCGGACTAGCCTACTAACGGCGGGATTGTCCGCCGGACTGCCAAGTCCAGCGGATAATTTTAAAACAAAAATTAAAACTTTAGTCCGCCGGACTTTTTGAAAAAAAGTCAGTCGAAGGCCCACACACGAGGGGATTATCCCCTGGACTTGAGTCCAGGGGATAATCCCGCGGGATAGTCCCTTCGTGTGTACGAGGCCTTATAGTTACTTGAGCCTGATCTGGAATCAGCAATGTGCATGAGAGCAGTGGCGGCTCTCTCCGCTTTATCTCTCTCTCCTCATAGGCTTAAAAACAACAATGGGAACCATTGGCTCCTGCTAATGTCAATCACAGCCTGTGAAAAAGAGAGTGGGGGCGAGGCCTAGCGGTGCTCTTTATGTCAATGGACACACACCACCTGCCTAATGCACCTATTCAACAGAATGGGGGCACCCTGAAACATTGTGCACTGCATACGGTTGTAGTATTACTGGTACAGGGTTTAAGGGGTTAAAACAAGTGGTGAGGAGGTAATAAATTACCTCCTCACTGCCTGTCACATACTCTCTGAATCACTCTTCAGAGGATAACACAAGTGTAAACGAAGCCTAACAGCCATATTCCTGAGCAGAAGTGTACACACAGATACTGTACCTATTTCAAATGAATAGAGGAGGCGAGTCTGATACTGAAGATAAATTACTGAGTACACTAGGTCTAAGGCTCCTTTCACACGGGCTTTCCGATCAGGTCCGCCTGTCAGTTTTTCAGGCGGACCTGATCAGACCCTCCATTCACCCATATGGAGCGGTGGATGTCAGTGGCGACATGTCCGCCAACACCTGTTGCTATCTGACCTGATCCTGTCCCTGAAATCCAGACGCATGGTGACCCTATTTTCCATCTGTCTGGCGGATCAGATGGGATCAGATGAAAACGGACAGGTGGGACTCTGACAGGATCGTGTCAGCACAGTGAGCGGAGATGGACCTGTCATCCACCTGCTGGAGCGATCCCCCGCTGAGCAAGGCCGTCGTGGCGGGCAAGCCTGTGTGAAAGCACCCTAACTCTGGTATCTATTAGACTTTATTCATATTTACACACCATGCATACCTTGTGTAGCTATTACAATTTATAATATTTTTAGATCCAAAAGTTTTTTTAAAGAGTCTAAGCAAAAAATAAATACAGCAGAGAAAGAGATTTGGTGCACAGAATAGTATTTAAAAATGATTACAAAACAACATAGACACTTCAGTTATGACAAAGTTAAAGTAATCAGGTTTTTTTTTTGAACAATGTAAACCATAGCATCCTGGTTGTCATAAGGGAAGCTTTAAAACTGTAGGTCCTAAAAATAATAAAAAAAGCAGCTCTAGCTGCTATACTCGGCTCTGCCTGTCTTTGGCACTGTCTCCCCCGCACTTACCCAGTTACCAGTCAAGAACCGCCTCTTTATCAGGTTGAACATTTTTGACAGGTGGACCTGATTAGACTGCCTGTGTGAAAGGGTCCTTAAGCCCCTTTCACGCGGGCGCTCCGATCAGGTCCTGTTTGTTTCATCAGTTTTAAAGAAAAATTGATTCAGTTTTTCATCAGTTTTTACATAATTTTTTTTACATCCACTACCAATGCAAAAACAGATTGTTTGTCCATATACATCCGTTGTTTGCCTGTTCTGTTTTTTAGAAGGAAAATACATTCCAAAAAACGGAGGCGGATTGTGAGAGGATGATTATCCGCTGACATTCGCTTGCCCATAGAAATACATTGATGTCCGTTTTTCATCCGTCAATGAATGGATGAAAAAAGGACAAACAGAACACCTATGTGAAAGGGGCCTAATTTTTTTTTAAAGCTTTCCCATGCAAAAATCAGTCACAAACAATAACATTCATGGATACGGGCATATAAATAAATAAACAGTTAGTAAGACTTTAAAAAGGATTTTAATAATCTTAAAGTAGAATTAAAGTCTGATTTTCAAAAAAATGCTGGCAAGCAGGTTTTTATTGCCGAAGAGTGTATGTCTCTTCTTTAAGGCGTTGTAGACACTATGCGTAGCCCGCACGGGATTTTGAAAGTACGATTCTCATGCAATTCCACGTGTCAAGCAGTCCATTCACTTGAATGGGCTGCCATATGGCAAAGCACTCAACTATCCTTGATCTTGAGGGATTTCCCTGATTTCAGACAAAGTCCCTCTGTCCCTCCTTCCTCCTCATTTTGGCCTGATCTTTATAGTTGTATATAAAATGCAACTTTAACTTTATTGCTGGGCCCTCAGGGGCTCTCTGGGGGTCATCCACACTGCTCAGCTTGTAAGCAGGATAGAATTAGTTAGGTGCTTTCCCCGGAAGGGAGGGTTAGTTACAGGGCTCAAGTCCTGCGGGAACGCATGGGAACGGAGTTCCTGTACTTTTTCCACAACAGGAACTCAGTTCCCGTTAGCAGCCGTGTCCTGCAAAACTTTGAAGTATGCGAGCTGTGTGGCAGGTGCTACACCAGCAGCTGCCGACACAGCTCGCAATAGTAAGTGCCGCACACCTGACCATTCAGGCATTGCCAGTAGGGGGCCCCATGACAGCTTCCGCTTTGATCTACCTGTCAATCACAGATAGCTGACAGGTAGATCAGGTCCCTGCTGCTAAGAGATTGTATTTAGTCATACCTCTCATGATGCGCTCCTCTCCCCCGGCCCCTCCTGATTTTCTGTCTCCTCATGTCCCCCCCCCAGTCTCATGCATACTTGCTCTGTGTGTCCCACTGAATCCCCCCTCCTCTAACTTCAGTGCCATATGATGAGAGAACCCAGAGGAGGAGCACAGCTATTCTGCTCACAGGACATGCAGGGAGAGAGGTGAGCTGAGGGAGGAACATCAGTTTGGGGTGGTAAGCTGAGCTCAATACCTGGCAAAGTTTAATGCCAGGAGGGAAGTTTATGTGGAAATATGTGAAGGGTTGGAATAGCAGTGAGTGTGTGTTGGAGCCCTGCAGAGTTTGCAGAACCCCAAAGCTAACATACATCTCCTAAGCAGGAACACATCACTATCTCCCCAAGCATTCTGTCCAGATAATGTGCAGTTAATTTATGACCTTTCCATTTAACCCTGTGTTATCCAAACTCTGTTCAATGAAAACTGTAAACTCACCACATAAACACTCTATATACAAAATAAAAATTCCCCAATAAAGATCAGAACATGATGTTCGCATTTGCGCCATGGAAGCACAATTGAATGAATGCTGATTATTTAGAGAATTACCATATTTATGTTTATTGAGGATTGTTTTTTTTATGCACTAACAGTTAAGCTTCATACACACAATACGAAAATTGGATGAAAAATACCACTTTTTAAGTGTTCGTGCATATGAGCGTATCATTTTTTTTTTTTGGTGGGCGAGTGGATCTTGGGTGGGAGTTCCCACACTTTTTTCCCCAGGACCCCTGGTTAGTTAGTTACATTACATAGGTTCTTAGGTATCTTAGGTATCTTTCAAAAGGTGTTTCCCAGTGCTAAAACTTTTCCCAATTTCTAAATTGCTGCATTTGTAAATTTCAAAAGCCAATATAAAGGAATAGTAGTAGTAAAAAAAAAACACTTGTGGGTTTAACTAATCATTTTTTTTGTATATTTCTTCTTTATGGGGCGTGGCAGGGGGGTGTATCCTATGCCTAAATACTTTTTCTAATAACTGTCCCTCATTCTCATCTCAAAATGTTGGGAGGTATGTATGGGCACTTGTCACCCAAAAGAAACTCCTTTTTGGGTGACAAGCTTTATTCGTTTTTTAAAAGCGTGCTTTGCCATGATTGCTGTGCGAATCATGGCGATTCCGTCTGTAATTCCAAATCGCAAAGTGTGAATGGGGCCTGATAAAAGCTTCTCCTCTGTGTGCCAGCAATATTTATTTTACAGGGTAGTAAACTCTTTTTTCTAAATTGTACCTACAGGTAAGCCTACAAAAAGACTAACCTGTAGGTACAGTGAATATTTCCTAAACTTGCAGTGTTTAGGAGATATTCGCACTGGATGCAGCCTCTGACATCACCGGCGCATGCTCTCTGAAGGTCTGGCATTAGGGTTGCCACCTCATCCCTTTAAACCCAAACACATATTGATTACATACAGTAGGTTCTGAGGCAATTTAATACAGAGAAGGCACCAAGTGAGTTTAATTACCACCTTAGTCAGCCACAGAACCTGTGTAATTAATATGTGTTTGGGGTTAAAGGGATGAGGTGGCAAAACTATCTGGCATACCGTGCTGGATCTTCAGAGCTTCGTACCGGAGCTGAGGCGGTCCTGGCCACTCACACAGCCATAGCTCGCGAACAGGGAAGGTAGCCCGGAGGAAGATGGAAGCCCTGTCAGCAGTGACAGTACATCGCTGGAAGGCTTCGTTCCAAGGTAAGTAATTGCCTTCTAGTGATTTTTTATTTTTTTACTTGCCATGGTTTACTACAGCTTTAAATGTATATTGAGTTTCACATGCACAGTTCAGCGTCTATTCTTGGCATGCCTTTCTGGCAAGGTTAAATTAATTCCTGAGATCATACTCAGGAGTTATGTCATGCCGGGTTGGCCAATCAAGATCGCCAAACATTATACAAACCTGGGGACGATCAGGAGCAGCTGGGAAGCGGAGATGTGGCAGCTTTTCAACACATAGACCAACAGAAAAGGATGTACCGTATATTCTCACTTTTTTAAAGGTGACCTATTGGGTAGGAGTGACCCTTTGCATTGCATTCACCCCTTTAAAAAAGACTGAATGTCACAAGGAAGAAGCAGTCCTGAGGTACCAGAGACAGTCACACAAGAGAAGGCAGAATGTGAAGGGTTGCAAAGGCACAGGCAAAGGCACAGTCATGCAGAAGAGAGGACCGAGTGAGATGCCACAGAGTCATAGTCACGAATAAGAGGGCAGAGGGTGAGAGTGCAAGGTAAATGCATCTGAAAAGCAGTTTTTTTTAAGCACCATGTTAGAGAGTGTTGAAGAGGATAAGAAGAATTGAGCAGGACTATTACAATATGCAGATTCTTCTGCATCTTCTCACGTATGTCCAGAGTTATGGTTGTCTTTGTGTGTTGTTTTTTTTTTTTTTCCTCTGCACTGTTTGATATAACACATTAGATATATGTTATGTGTTGATTTTTTGTTTGTATATGTTTATTGTCTGTAGAAAGAAGGATGAAAAACGTTTCTTCTATACTGCATGTAATTAATATATTGTTCTGCATTATCTATTAGATATTAAATCTATCAATACCGTAAAGTGGATCTTGAGGAAACTCTTCATTTGGGCAAAACGTGTCAATTCAATATCTACTGTACTATACACTGAGGCACAGAACGGTTATATCTTGAATGTTTATGTACACATGTTTTTTATATACTTGTCATAAATGAGAAAATGGTGCACTTAGGTTAAGCGACTCTGATATACGGAAGTGTGGTGAGGAGGCGATTCTTGCTCTGAACCTTTACATGCGGTTTTTATTGTTTCTTGATGTGAGCAGATATCTCATTATTTATAACTAAATTTGGTTTTACTGCCAATATTGTGCTATGAATGTCTGTTTTATCCTGAGTGATATATGAACTGAGAGGCAAGGAACAAGAGATCTTAAGATTTCCAGAGAGTGGTCGGTGGTGTGGTGTGTGGGTCCTATTAGGCAGATCTTTGCAATAGAAGGGATCAGGGCCTGAAAATCCCTGTTACAGAAAGCACAGTCCGACCGATCGGTCATTCCCTGAGATGAGCGGCCATTCCACCCACAGGAGGTGGTCTTATTTTACCACACAAGTTTGAAGGAAATCCCTCTGATTTTTTTTCCTGCAAAAACAGATATCACCTTGTGGACTGAGAACTTTCAAGTCATATTATATATTAGTTTGGACTCACAAGCACTTTTTCTTGGTTTTGTGAACAGTTTTGATACACAGTTTTTTTGTATATGTTTTTTTGCACAGTTTTTTTCTCCGTATAATTTTAATTGTATATTTACATATCAATGTCGTTAAACATATTAAGATGAGTATTTGAATAAGCGCACCATTTTCTCATTTATTACAAGTTTATGCAGTGTTGGAGTTCACTAATCAATGGTTGCAGCTGTTCTTTCTTCTACCTGTTGTCTTCACTTTGATTATTAATATTGGTAGCACTATCTAGTGCTTCTATATATATATATATATTTTTGGTTTAGGGTTCATCCACAGTTTGTGAGTTGCACACATAGCAGCGCATACGTTTTTTATATAAATTATGTTTTTTATATAGATGGATTTTTAAATTTGTATTAATAAAGAATTTGTATAAAATCTACGTTTACTCATAGGTAAACAAAATAAACATAGTCAAAACATAGCCAGAGTTCAGGAACCCGGAACGGATAGTCAGACAAACCAAAACGTCAAGGAGCCAGAAGGAATGTCAGCCAAGCAAGTCTTTAACAGGAACACAGGAGAGCATCTCCAGAGATGTGACCAAGGTGAAGGCAGAAATCATCTGGACTGGATGGCTTAAGTAGGCAGGACCGACGAGCAGGATCATCAACAGGTGAGTCACTGTGGTGAGATAGGAGCTGGCAATTAGCCGACAGCTTAGCGGCCAGCTAAGAGAAGGAAGGACTGGGCCCAGCTCTGACACCATGACCCTGAGAACCTTCGAACCCCCATGACACTCTGGGTTCAGACATCATAGCAATACCTTTAAGTAATAAGACAACACTCAATGCGTTTATGTTCTATTAATGTTTACTGCAATACTTCAGTTAAGGTCTGGTTGTACAAAGAGGTAATAGTTCAACTGAGTTTGAGAAAGCAGCACAAGCTCAGTCGAAAGACTACTTAAGAAACTTCAGTTGAGACTGAAGGCAACAACAGAATATTATATACACCTATGTACAGTAGAATACCACTTGGACATAACCTGAAAGGATAAACAAGTTAAGCAGCAATACTAACAGTACTTATAGAAAGAGAAACCCAGGCCGGCCTGTTTAACCTCTGATTCTAATGAGCTAAACATGGATGGTGTAAGGGCCCTTTAAGTAGCAATGACAGAATGTCCCCGTTGCATATCTGATGGTCTTCACCGGCAGTTGGAGCTCATTAATCGTATCCAATAGGGTAAATAAAATAAAAATAAACCGCGCTAAAAAGATGATAGGGGAAAAAAATTAATAAAATCTTAACCTAAAAGGCTGCAGCTAAAAGTGGGATACACGCACACAGGATATACAGAATGGATAAAGCTGCGCCAAAAAAAAACTTTTTTACATACATGAAAAAAACCAAATAGCCAAATGATAATGTGCCAAAAAATTGAATTACATACACAATATAGCTATAGAAGAGCGCATAAGGTATGGTGAAATAAAGTCCAAAGGGAACCACATTAGTCCTGATTATGTGTCTTCCTTGGTACTAAGCCAGGTTATAAATGGTAGGCAGACTGCTGATTATGTGGTATATGGAACACCGCTGTGACAGGCATGCAAGATTTTTGTGCAATCCCATCCACCATTTGAATTGAGCGCTTACCAGATAACTAGTAATAAAAGGCACTGCCTATGAAGCCTGCAACATCTCAGGTGGGGGGTAACTGATGAGACCGATCGGATCAAGGACAACCACTCCAGAGAACAAGAAGGACCTCCACAGCCTCTAAAACCTCGTCGCAGCAAATGATGTGCGAGAGTGATGTTTTGAATAAACCAATGAAGCTTCGCGTGCTCCGCCGCGGCCAATCAGCTCGCGAGGCGCCCACTCAGCGGGTTAGGCTGCTCCCTTGGCTCAGGGGTTTGAGGCGGCGGTTGGGGAGGGGGATAAACGAGTTAAAGCCTCGCCGTGCCAACTACGGCACGGCGAGGCTTTAACTCGTTTATCCCCCTCCCCAACCGCCGCCTCAAACCCCTGAGCCAAGGGAGCAGCCTAACCCGCTGAGTGGGCGCCTCGCGAGCTGATTGGCCGCGGCGGAGCACGCGAAGCTTCATTGGTTTATTCAAAACATCACTCTCGCACATCATTTGCTGCGACGAGGTTTTAGAGGCTGTGGAGGTCCTTCTTGTTCTCTGGAGTGGTTGTCCTTGATCCGATCGGTCTCATCAGTTACCCCCCACCTGAGATGTTGCAGGCTTCATAGGCAGTGCCTTTTATTACTAGTTATCTGGTAAGCGCTCAATTCAAATGGTGGATGGGATTGCACAAAAATCTTGCATGCCTGTCACAGCGGTGTTCCATATACCACATAATCAGCAGTCTGCCTACCATTTATAACCTGGCTTAGTACCAAGGAAGACACATAATCAGGACTAATGTGGTTCCCTTTGGACTTTATTTCACCATACCTTATGCGCTCTTCTATAGCTATATTGTGTATGTAATTCAATTTTTTGGCACATTATCATTTGGCTATTTGGTTTTTTTCATGTATGTAAAAAAGTTTTTTTTGGCGCAGCTTTATCCATTCTGTGTATCCAATAGGGTGTAGTAACAGAGTGGTAGTACAGTGGTGTGAAAAAGTGTTTGCCCCCTTCCTCATTTCCTGTTCCTTTGCATGTTTGTCACACTTAAGTGTTTCGGAACATCAAACCAATTTAAACAATAGTCAAGGACAACACAAGTAAACACAAAATGCAATTTGTAAATGAAGGTGTTTATTATTAAAGGTGAAAAAAAATCCAAACCATCATGGCCCTGTGTGAAAAAGTGATTGCCCCCCTTGTTAAAACATACTATAACTGTGGTTGTCCACACCTGAGTTCAATTTCTCTAGCCACACCCAGGCCTGATTATTGCCACACCTGTTCACAATCAAGGCATCACTTAAATAGGAGCTGCTTGACACAGTAAGGTCCACCAGAAGATCCTTAAAAGCTACACATCATGCCGAGACCCAAAGAAATTCAGGAACAATTGAGAAAGAAAGTAGTTGAGATCTATCAGTCTGGAAAGGGTTATAAAGCCATTTCCAAAGCTTTGGGAATCCAGCGAACCACAGTGAGAGCCATTATCCACAAATGGCGAAGACATGGAACAGTGGTGAACCTTCCCAGGATTGGCCGGCCGCCCAAAATTACCCCAAGAGCGCAGCAACGACTCATCCAAGAGGTCACAAAAGACCCCACAACAACGTCCAAGGAACTGCAGGCCTCACTTGCCTCAGTTAAGATCAGCGTCCATGCCTCCACCATCAGGAAAAGACTGGACAAAAATGGCCTGCATGGCAGAGTTCCAAGGAGAAAACCACTGCTGAGCAAAAAGAACATCAAAGCTCGTCTCAATTTCTCCACAACACATCTTGATGATCCCCAAGACTTTTGGGACAACATTCTGTGGACCGATGAGACAAAAGTGGAACTCTTTGGAAGGTGTGTGTCCAAGTATATCTGGCGTAGAAGGAACACTGCATTTCAGAAAAAGAACATTATACCAACAGTAAAATATGGTGGTGGTAGTGTGATGGTCTGGGGCTGTTTTGCTGCTTCAGGACCTGGAAGACTTGCCGTGATAAAAGGAACTATGAATTCTGCTGTCTACCAAGAGATCCTGAAGGAGAATGTCCGACCATCTGTTCGTGTACTCAAGCTGAAACGAACTTGGGTTCTGCAGCAGGACAATGATCCTAAACACACCAGCAAGTCCACCACCGAATGGCTGAAGAAAAACAAAATGAAGACTTTGGAGTGGCCTAGCCAAAGTCCTGACCTGAATCCTATTGAGATGTTGTGGTATGACCATAAAAAGGCCGTTCATGCTCAAAAACCCTCTAATGTAACTGAATTAGGACAATTCTGCAAAGATGAGTGGGCCAAAATTCCTCCAGGACGCTGTAAAAGCCTCATTGCACGTTATCGCAAACGCTTGGTTGCAGTTGTTGCTGCTAAGGGTGGCCCAACCAGTTATTAGGTTTAGGGGGCAATCACTTTTTCACACAGGGCCATGATGGTTTGGATTTTTTTTCACCTTTAATAATAAACACCTTCATTTACAAATTGCATTTTGTGTTTACTTGTGTTGTCCTTGACTATTGTTTAAATTGGTTTGATGTTCCGAAACACTTAAGTGTGACAAACATGCAAAGGAACAGGAAATGAGGAAGGGGGCAAACACTTTTTCACACCACTGTATATCTTGTGATGACTGTAGCTTAAAGCGGTTCTGCACTGACGTTATTTAATTTTTATTTTTTGCTAATGTTTAAAAATTATGTCTTGATAATAATATCCTTACTTGTAGTGATGCTGCCCGTTATCTCTGTCCGTTTTGATATAGAATCCATAGTTTATAAAATCTTTGTCGGCCAATGTCATCTTGCTTGTGGGCATTTGAAGCCCACAAGCAGTCACTTCCTTGTTACAAGGAGCACGTCCGCATATCCCACCCAAAATCTCGCGAGATTTGTGGCAATCGACCCGAAATCTCGCGAGATTTGCGGACATCGACCCGAAATCTCGCAAGATTTGCAGACATTGCCCGAAATCTCGCAAGATTTCGGGTCGATGGCCGCAAATCTCGCGAGATTTCGGGTCGATGGCCGCAAATCTTGCAAGATTTCGGGTCGATGGCCGCACTGACTCCTGGGATGAATGACACTAGATCCCAGGAGACAGTGCGGCATGACGAGGATCCCCGCACAGACCCCGCCCACCCCCGCAGGGACAACACAAAAGATGAAGCCAGCATTCAATGTAGGCTTCCAAGATGCAGAATTGACCCATCAATTCTGTAATCTAACATGATGGAGAATAGATTTAAAGTAAGTTTAGGAGATGGGTGCAGAACCGCTTTAAGAGAATTGTGTACAGTGTTCAAGTAAAGGTGCAGTGAAGTGTTCCCAATGTATATCTGTCTGTGCACAGTGTCCCAATGAAATAAAGGAAAGGTTTGCAAAGATGGGCAATGGCCCTCTCACCCACGTCCAGGCCGATTCAACGTCTTCCAGCTAGCGACCCCCGAATGGACATTCTGGCTTCAGATCCGCTTGTGATGATCCCCCCATTACGAAGCACGAAGAGAGGGTAGCTGCTAATAAACAGCAGGCAGCACTGGATCCCTTCTCGGTCAGGTGGAATGCTGTGGACCGGTGGCAGGCCACGACCTCACTCTCCCTGCATGGAGAGGTCCTTCACACACAAGGCCCCAGAGGAAGAGAGTGTGAAGCGGGTCTCTGGCTTCCTTTATAGTTCTTCCCAGCAAACTCCCTGCTGGTAGCAAAGATCCCTGGAATATGTAGTCCGGATGCATAGTCATGCAGGGGAGATGCCATCTGTTGGAACTACCAATCCCACAATCTCTTTGGTTGGGCTCATAAATATGATGTCAGTCTGATAACGCTGGGCACTAGAGGGATAATATGCTATAAGATAGGACAGGGAATAGCTGTTTGTGGCAATTATAGTCCATATTGCTACATATATAGCTGTATTTTAAATTTGTATTAATAAAGAATTTGTATAAATTTTAAATGGTACCATATCTACATTAATACAGACACCTTAAAAATCCTCTTTTTTTCCCATTGTCTCTCTTTGTGAAGAATAATGGGGACCTTTTCTCTTTAAAAGGACTATTACATCATTTCTCTAAGCTTCTGCAGATAGAGCAATTGACTGTCAATCAAAGGGCTGTACAATGGCACTCTCAGCCTCACCCTGCTCAGAGGCTTTCCAGCTCAGAGGACAACATTCTAAATACCAGCAGATCGAGAGGGATTGACAGAGGTCAGTTAACTCCAAAATGAAATTTTCACTAAATCAAACAATAGGTGTTTTAACAGAAACACTCTGTTCACAGTGACTGCTGTAACAATTTTGAACTTTAGGAAATGTCTGTGACCCTCACTGACAGACAGAGAGGAAGGTGACAGAGTTTAAAATATGGTAACATTCTTCAAAGAGGCAAGGATTCTTTAAAGCGCAACGACACTGCATCTGAGCACCACAAACCAAAATACAATTTCATTAACTTTTTATTATTCAAAGCAAACTCACCCATCCATTCATGTCTCCATGCCTTATTTTGCTGAGAAATCACTTTGAAAAACAATTTCTGGCCATGGCCATCTTGACTAAGGGCAGATGATTCATATAGCATTTAATCCTGGTGTCAATCTGCCCTTAGCTCAGACAGGAGGGTGTACTTAGCTGAGAAAACCTCTCCCCTATCCTGAAGACTACTGGGATGTCTGACATCATTTGCTTAGGCATGGGAAAAAGGAAGTAACTGAAGAAATGTAGAAAATAAAAGTTTAAAACAAGCAAATGTGATATACAGTGGTGTGAAAAAGTGTTTGCCCCCTTCCTCATTTCCTGTTCCTTTGCATGTTTGTCACACTTAAGTGTTTCGGAACATCAAACCAATTTAAACAATAGTCAAGGACAACACAAGTAAACACAAAATGCAATTTGTAAATGAAGGTGTTTATTATTAAAGGTGAAAAAAAATCCAAACCATCATGGCCCTGTGTGAAAAAGTGATTGCCCCCTAAACCTAATAACTGGTTGGGCCACCCTTAGCAGCAACAACTGCAACCAAGCGTTTGCGATAACGTGCAATGAGGCTTTTACAGCGTCCTGGAGGAATTTTGGCCCACTCATCTTTGCAGAATTGTCCTAATTCAGTTACATTAGAGGGTTTTTGAGCATGAACGGCCTTTTTATGGTCATACCACAACATCTCAATAGGATTCAGGTCAGGACTTTGGCTAGGCCACTCCAAAGTCTTCATTTTGTTTTTCTTCAGCCATTCGGTGGTGGACTTGCTGGTGTGTTTAGGATCATTGTCCTGCTGCAGAACCCAAGTTCGTTTCAGCTTGAGTACACGAACAGATGGTCGGACATTCTCCTTCAGGATCTCTTGGTAGACAGCAGAATTCATAGTTCCTTTTATCACGGCAAGTCTTCCAGGTCCTGAAGCAGCAAAACAGCCCCAGACCATCACACTACCACCACCATATTTTACTGTTGGTATAATGTTCTTTTTCTGAAATGCAGTGTTCCTTCTACGCCAGATATACTTGGACACACACCTTCCAAAGAGTTCCACTTTTGTCTCATCGGTCCACAGAATGTTGTCCCAAAAGTCTTGGGGATCATCAAGATGTGTTGTGGAGAAATTGAGACGAGCTTTGATGTTCTTTTTGCTCAGCAGTGGTTTTCTCCTTGGAACTCTGCCATGCAGGCCATTTTTGTCCAGTCTTTTCCAGATGGTGGAGGCATGAACGCTGATCTTAACTGAGGCAAGTGAGGCCTGCAGTTCCTTGGACGTTGTTGTGGGGTCTTTTGTGACCTCTTGGATGAGTCGTTGCTGCGCTCTTGGGGTAATTTTGGGCGGCCGGCCAATCCTGGGAAGGTTCACCACTGTTCCATGTCTTCGCCATTTGTGGATAATGGCTCTCACTGTGGTTCGCTGGATTCCCAAAGCTTTGGAAATGGCTTTATAACCCTTTCCAGACTGATAGATCTCAACTACTTTCTTTCTCAATTGTTCCTGAATTTCTTTGGGTCTCGGCATGATGTGTAGCTTTTAAGGATCTTCTGGTGGACCTTACTGTGTCAAGCAGCTCCTATTTAAGTGATGCCTTGATTGTGAACAGGTGTGGCAATAATCAGGCCTGGGTGTGGCTAGAGAAATTGAACTCAGGTGTGGACAACCACAGTTATAGTATGTTTTAACAAGGGGGGCAATCACTTTTTCACACAGGGCCATGATGGTTTGGATTTTTTTTCACCTTTAATAATAAACACCTTCATTTACAAATTGCATTTTGTGTTTACTTGTGTTGTCCTTGACTATTGTTTAAATTGGTTTGATGTTCCGAAACACTTAAGTGTGACAAACATGCAAAGGAACAGGAAATGAGGAAGGGGGCAAACACTTTTTCACACCACTGTACATTACATTCCTATTCATTCACCAATGCTAGCAGCAAAATTATTAAAAAAAGTAAATGTTAATTGAGAGAGTGAAGTTCAGTTTTAAGCTCTTATTTTCTTATTTAGAGCATTTAGAGAATTAACTTAACTATTTTTAATATTGTTTAAAAAAAAAGAAAAAGGAAAAAAGGTGAAGAAAATATTTTGCAGCAGGGTTTCTCAAGCAGGGTTCCATTGAACCATAAGATTCATCCAGAGGTTGCTAGGCGTTCCTTGAGCATTGAGCAATTTCTGCCTCTCAGATAAGTTCCCACTGACACCACTGATATTTTTAGTTAGCTACAGTATATTGAGTACCATATATACTCGAGTATAAGCCGAGATTTTCAGACCTTTTTTTTTAGGGCTGAAAGTCCCCCCCTCGGCTTATACTCGAGTCAGTGCCGTCTGCCTACATGAACAGCTTGTCATGCAGACAGACGGCAGTGTTCAAAAGCCGCGCCGCCTCCTCCTGCCCGTCCGTGATAGGCGGACACTAATTTTCCCAGCAGTAAGTCAGTGTGCAGTGTTCCGCCTATCACGGACGTCCTGTCATTCTCATCTCATGGACAAGGATGAGAGGATGTCCGTGATAGGCGGAACACTGCACACTGACTGCTGGGAAAACCGAGTGTTCCTCCTATCACGGACGAGGAGGAGGAGGAGGCGCGGCTTTTAAACGTGTAATGGCGCCTTACACGCTGATTGCCAGGATCAGCAATGGGGCGGACAGCGGACACCGGACAGAGGACACCGGACAGAGGACACCGGACAGCGGACATCCAGTGATCTGACACAGGTGGCAGATCGGCGGGAGACAGATCGATCGGCACAGGTAGGCTGCACTGGGGACACGGGGGTTTGTATAGGACACAGGGGACATGCAGATGGGCATTTGCTCACCCTCTTTTCGACTTACAGTAGCTGCTCCATTTCCCCCCCTCGGCTTATACACGGGTCAATAACTTTTCCCAGTTTTTTTTGGGTAAATCAGGGGCCTCGGCTTATATTCGGGACGGCCTATACTCGAGTATATACGGTAATTGTTCCCAAAGACCATATTTGGAGCATTCTTCCCTATGACCATCACATTAATTTATCGTGAGTTGTAGATAAAGTAATTTTTAGCAGGGGTTCCCTGAGACCAGAAAGTGGTTTCAAGGGTTGAGAAAGGCTGATTTAAAGAAATTATGTTTCAAAATACAGAATAAGCAAAAATAAAGTAAATGGGTTTAAAAAAGGAAAAATATTTAAAGGGCAACTCCACGTTTGTGGGGAAAAAAATTGCAAATAAAGAAAAAGTAATATAGCATATACAATTTCGACACAAGTCATATTGTAATTAAATGTTTTTAAAAATTACCTTTTCCTTTCAATCTGCAGCACTTTAATTTTCTGAAAATGCTATGTAAACAGGGCTCTCTTGTGCCTGGTGGCTTGAATGTGAAGTGGGACATGTCCCCTCTATTCCACACTGGCCATTAATGTTCATTTTATAACACCCCTTTCCTATCCAATTTTGATACATTAAGTACTTTTTTATAGTATTTAAAAAAAACATTTTTATTCAATTTATATTTACACTTTTGGTGTCGCGCTTGCATATGTGTTTAATATTTAATAAATGATCTGTATATATAATACATATGTCTTTTTATGAATGTATGTGTAATTTTTGATTTTTAATTTTGTTTTTGAACTGATTACATTTTTTTATATCTTATATTGTTGAGTAGTGTAATGTCTATTGGCAATACAGGGAAGCAAGCCTATGTAATTATTCACATGGGTTTTTCACTTTTCCACAAGATGGCGATGTGCGCTCCCATTACCAAAGGATTGTGGTCTTGTTTAAGGCATTGTCCTCCCTGGATGATGGACACATAGTTCTACCAATGGCTGTATAGATTACCTGTTCATTTTACCTGTAGTGGGCCATGTTAACTTTCAATGAGCGCCTTTGGCAGCGCTCCTTTGTCTTGTCAATGGAGTATTTATAACATGGGCGCAGGCGTGTGGGCGTACCCCTGATGACGTCACCTATGACGAAACGATCATCGGGACGCTACGCACACACACTCTGCGCATACGCGAGCGCTTTTATGGTCCTGTAACTTGTAAGGAATTGCTTTTGGTTTGTTTTACACTGGGGATCTACTCCAAGTTTGAAACCTGTGTATGCAGCACTGCAGCATTGCCAATAAAACTGTTTAAAGAGACAATATTACACTATCTGGAGTCTCTTGTCTCTTTGCATATATAAACATCCTGTTGCTGAGGCTGTCTGAATTTCAGGCATTTGTTCTGGTACATCGCCCGGTGCACACAGAGACTTCTGGTGGGAGGCGCTTGGACACCTCTTCAGTGGATCTTTGATCCAACAAAGCACTTTGGGACCTCCCTGAGTAAGGGTGGTCGCAGGCTGTCTGGTAAGCCTTGAATCATACTATGGTGATGGATATTTTTCTTTTCACCACTTTTTTTCACAGTTGTATTGATACTGCATATCAGTCATAGTTACCATCATATATTGTTTCATTGCACGTATGCATTTATGGTTTATCACATGCTATACGCATTGTGTCATCATTAATTGTTCAGTTTAATTTTAGCGCTGAACTTTATATTTTGAAATGCAATATGGCTACCTGGAGGTGTTTTGTATACAGGATATGTACAAATTGCCCCCCAGTAACATAATTTCCTGCTTGTGTGATTGGCTCACTGATATTCACAGAAGTTTGGCCTAAGATATAAGTCAGATTTACGGCATTCCCTGCAACAAAAATTTTATTTTTGGTGAGATACTTCCAATAGAAAATCATGTCTAAAGGGATGCAGGCCCAGCAGCTTTCCTCTATTAGTGCCCTGCAGGTGCACAGTTGATTGATAATTATGAAACCACTCCCATTAGACGCACTTTCCCACATGGACACAGACGGTTAAACACAAAGGGATTTCTTCAGAATAACAAAATGTAGGAATCTGCATCAAAGTTTTTTAAAATCCTTTGTAATGTACATAGATCATCCAAAGGGGAATGTTTTTTTCTCAACAAAAGCGGAGTTAGATTCTAAAGGATTGTTTTTTTTTCTAAAATAAAAAAAAGATGCTATACTTGTGTAGCGCTGATAATTTTGCCTATTAATGCTTTATAATGAAAGTCTATGAGCAGTGTTATAGCTTAGTATTTGGCGCCATCTAGTGACCAATACAGGAAATAGACTCTGATTATTTTTTCTTTTCTATAGCACTAGAAATATAACAGGAAGTGACCGTTGTTTACATTTTTGCTATGACCTACCTACCCAGAATGCCAGGTGACCTACCCATGATCACCCTGTACTGAACTGCATGTTGGGTGGGCTATAAAAGGACCCGCGCTGTCATTTTGTTTCTCTGGATGCATGGCCTGCCTGTAAGGACCTGTGAGGAGGTCACCAGAGAGCACGGCCTACAGCCACTGAAGTGTCAGAGGTAAGGGTAGCTCCAGGTGTCTGGGATGGCCAGTGGGAAAGGGAACAACTTTGCAGCTCCCAAGGGAGTAGTGCGCTACATGAAGGTCCCACCGAGATTGCTCAACTGGAATGCCCGAATAGACCAGGAGAGGGGTCAAGAGTGAAGGAAGTCATGGACCCAGATACTGCCACTCGGTGGAGTCTATAGTTTGGGTGTGCGGCCCAGAAAACCACCATTCTGAGACTCCCAGGTGACCAGTGGTTTGATAAGGAGGTGCGGCAATTAATGCGGAAAGCAGTGCCGGGGAAAGGCTGCTATTTGCTGGACTTAAAGCAGGATGTGCATGAAGACTTTACCTACGTCCTCTTAGAGTGGAAAGAAGCCACCCCAACAGAGTTCAAGGAAGGGGTGGTGAGCTTAGCAGAAGGCCTGGATGAGCGGGTGATTCCGACACAAGGACCAGAACAAACCCCACCCGTGACACCGCCAGGGAGTCTGTTGGCGAGAAGCTTGATGAGGGGCAGCCCAAACTTTGTGTGCCCAACATCAGGCGAGAACCTGGAGCATAGGATGCCGCCAGCCTTCTTCTACTTAGATATGAGTCGTTTGGTGGACAGCCTGATACAAAGCCATCAGACATCCACAAATGAGAGATATCAGATGCTGCCAATATTCTCCTTGGCGAATACCAAGGCCAGAGGGAGAGGAGGATTTTGAGAACTGGATGGATCAAGCAACGCAAGAGCAGGCATGTCCAAAGTCCATCCCGCGGGCCAATCGCAGCACGCGGTCCGGTTTTGAACAGCCCGCCTGGTTATCTAAACCAGCCTTTCTCAACCAGTGTGCCGCTGGATCAGGGCTGTCAGATGAGCCCGATCCCTTGCCGAACTGTACATTGGCACTGTGAGAAGCTCTTTCAGCCTCAAAAGTGAAAGTAAAGTGCAGGGGAGTGTGCTGTGCTTTCTGCTTCCCCCTAAAGTGCAGTACCCGGCTGAATGAGGAAGCTGGAAAGGTACAGTACTGTGCTTTAAGCTAGATTAGTTTTAAAAGGGCTTTATTCATGTGTCTGTGCATGTGTGTCTGTGTGTGTGTGTGTGTGTGTGTGTGTGCGTGTGTCTGTATGTGTGTGCATGTGTCTGTATGTATGTATGTCTGTGTATGTGTATGCATGTGTCTGTATGTGTGTGCGTGTGCATGTGTATGTATATGCATGTGTCTGTATGTGTGTGTGTGTGCATGTGTCTGTACGTGTGTGTGTATGTATGTCTGTATGTATGTGTCTGTATGTGTGTGCGTGTGTCTGTATGTGTGTGCGTGTGCATGTGTCTGTGTATGCATGTGTCTGTATATGTGTGCATGTGTCTGTATGTGTGTGCACGTGTCTGTATGTATGTGTATGCATGTGTCTGTATGTGTGTGCATGTGTCTGTATGTATGTATGTCTGTATGTATGTGTATGCATGTGTCTGTATGTGTGTGCGTGCATTTGTCTGTATGTGTGTATGTGTCTGCATGTGTGTGCATGTTTCTGTGTGTATGTTACTTTTAATCTGAACCCCCCCCCCCCCATTCCTGTACCATCAGAACTGTTTTTGTAGCTTTTGTGTGTGATAGCAGCCAGGACTGCTGCTCCTCTGAAAAGCAATCCATGAACATAGATCACTTTTCAGAGGCATTTGAAAGGCGGTAAAGAGGCATTATGTTGCTTCCTCACCACCTGTTTTAAGCCCGTAAATGCAGCATCACTATACTGCAACTGTGCAATCCACACAGTTGCGGGGTAGTTGCAGTGCAGGCCCATTCACCCTGGGTATACCTCCAGCTGCAGCCACAGCATGTGTACACCCCCAGCTGCTCCCTCTGCAGCTAAAGGGGGAGAAGTTGGGGGTGGTAAAAACAGCTTAACCATGTGGTTTTACTGCCCCTTCAACCTGACATTTGAACAAGCCCTTGGTTCACATCTGTGTGGCTGCGTGCTGCGTGTAGGGCAGCCCATTCATTTCAATGGGCTTCCCTACCCACAAAAATGCAGGGAAAGAAGTCCCCAAGCTTTTTTATTTTATTTTGCACTGCACCAAAAGCACCCCACGTTTTTCAATGTGTGGGGTACCATTAAGAATTAACGGTACCCCTAAAGAGCAGAGCATTTGTCTGTGTGTCGGGAACGAGCGCGTCAAGGGCAAGAGAATTCTTGTTGGGCAGTGTATTAGTGCTCGAACGAACACACTAATGCCCCGTACACACGGTCGGAAATTCCGACCACAAAATCCGTCAGATTTTTTCCAGTGGATTTTGTCCGACACTGGTGTTGCATACACACGGTCGGACAAAGTTGTTGGAAAATCCGATCATTATGAACATGGTGATGTTCCTTGCGTACGACGGAACTACGTAGAGGCTAGTAGCCATAGCTTTGGTCTTGTAATGTGATCTGAGCATGCGTGGCACTTTGTCCTTCGGAATTTGCTACACACGATCGGAAAAAGTCCGATTGGACTTTGTTGTCGGAAAATTTGAGAGCAGGATCTCAAATTTTTTCTCAAAAGTCTGATGGAGCCCACACATGGTCGGATTTTCCGACAATATGGTCCGATAGGACATTTTCCGTCAGAAATTCCGACCGCGTGTACGAGGCATTAGACCGAATTTTAAAGGTTCAAAGAATGTCAGGGAAAATGGTCGGCCCTCACGCATGTTCACTTCTTTAAATCTGGCCCTCTTTGAAAAAAGTTTGGACACCCCTGCCTTAGAGGATTGGAATGTACCGGGTCACTTAGGGAGAAGGCGGATTAGTGAAAGCTTGTTAAGTCCATCAGCTGACGTCATCAGAAGTTTCAGGAGAGGAAAACCAGATTGTGATGCCAGAGATTACATTAAAGCCCTCTATGCTGTGTATGGGAGGGTAGAAAAACTATCTGACCTGATGTATCGGTTTGAACATACTCATCAGAAGAAGGGAGAGAAACTGTCGGCATACATTGTCTGTATAGATCAACTCCTGCACCAAATCATTCTAAAAAAAGGTGTTGACCCTAAGGAGGCAGACAAAGTATTAGAACGGACTTTGCAAGCGGCCAGACCGAACCACCCTATACTGAGTTGATGGGGCTAGTGAGCGAAGAGGAGGCCATCTTGACAGAAAAGGATAGAGAGACCCGGCTGGCCCCAGGCATCTCGCAAAGGAGTGAAAGGGCCGTTGCTCAGATAATATCAATAGAAGGTATGGAAGATGTTGGCATAGAAGAGTACGAGTGGGGAGAACGCTGTCTGACTCCTGTAGTGGAATCCTTGTTGACACCAGCCTGGACCAAGTCAGATGAGGAGGGCCTCCAAGCTAAAGCCCTGCTGCAACAAGTGCTGCTCCAAGTAATGGGGGCACAAGTCAAGAGTCCAGAAGAATGGCTGGACAGTCGGAAGTGCTATCAGTGTGGAGAAATTGGGCATCTTAGGGTCCACTGCCCATCACTTCCTGATTCCCTCAAGGAGAATGGCGGCAGCAGCAGCTGAGAACCCAACGAGTTCTCGGCTTCGGCTGCCGACATCGCTGGACCCTGGAAGAGGTAAGTGTTCATTTATTAAAATTCAGCAGCTGCAGTATTTGTAGCTGCTGGCTTTTAATATTTTAATTTTTTAGGTGCAATCCCTCTTTAAGGATTCTAATTTGAACTGGGAATACAAAATTATACATCCCTGTATGGAGATGAAGAGAAAGGCAGAAATTGTGTAGTTTATCAAAAGACAACGGAGCAGGGCTGCCGTCATTTCATGCGATTTAAGTTCAGGAATGGCACTGTTTTGTCAGTTCCAGTAAGAAATAAGGAGCTGAGTGCATTTCTGTCAAGATTAACAGGTATTCATCTGTGCTTGTAGGGTCTGTAAAAGGATAAACATGGGGCAATATGCATGAATTGCACATATATACTGAATTTACTTGTTTTAAATACATTTTGCTCTGACATACACTTTATGCAGTGAGTTGGTGAAGACAAGAGTGTTGTGATGGATGTTATTGTGAACATCTATTTCAGAGAAGTGCTTGTTGTCATGTTTTCTGTGTTACTGCTAAGTGGCATGGCCCAGAAAGTCAGAAAAATATCTATGCTGAAGTGGCAATAAAAATGTGAACTGCAAACAAGTATCTTTGGCGTTTTATACTCTAGTTAGTGTTACATACATTCTTTCTTTGCAAGGCATGATGCTAGCTGTAATGGACCACTCTTTCCTCATTCAACATTCCCAGCTATTTAGTGTGTCTTTTGTGACTTTTAATGTGTCCCTTTCACATTAAACAACAGAAAACACTTCTGAGCCTCATACCAAAACTAAAACATCTGGCAGCAGCACATGATGTACAGAAAGAACTAATGAATTCCAGATGATCTGCCAAAGTAAGTTAACATATTCTTCAACAGTTCATCATAAACATTCTGTTAATTCAGACACTGGGGGGCTTATTTATTAGGCAGTGTAAACAGCAATACTAGATAGTTAAGGAGTAGCTAAAAAAAGAGGTAAGAAAGAAGCTGCTTGTAAAAGAAAAGTGATTGTAAAGCTTGATTTTTTTTTCATTGAAATAATAAACATATTATACTTACCTGCCGTCAGGAACCAATGACCAGAGGGAGACAGAAAATGTAGTAAAAATCACACCTTTCAATATAGTGGTAAAAATGGTACATATAGTAAACGTAGTCAAAACATAGCCACGGTAATCAAAAGCAGGTAGTCAGTGCAAGCTAGTAAATCAGGAAGCCAGAGATCAACGTAGTTGAAGACAGCAAACAGGATCAGGAACCAGAAGGGACATCAGCCAGGAAGTCTTTAACAGGAACAAAACAGAGAATCCTCAGATATGTTGACCAAGGCAAAGGCATGGGAGAAATTAACCAGGCAGTTTAAATACCCAGAAGGGGCTGGCTGACGAGCAGGAAATCATCACCAGGTGAAGCACTGTGGAACAATGAGTGCTGGCAATTAACCGACAGCTGAGCACTGAGAAGGGAGGGCTGAGCCCAGCCCTGACAGTACCCCCTACTCAATGACCCCTCCCCCTCGGAGGACCACCAGGTCTGAGGGGAAAACATCTATGAAAAGCACAGAGGAGGATAGGAGCATGTACGTCCGAGGATACCCAAGAGCGCTCCTCCGGACCTTACCCTTTCCAATGAACCAGGTACTGTATGCGCCCACGGAACCTATGGGAGTCAATGATTGATTGTATCTCATACTCCTCTTGGTTCTCAACCTGAACCGGGTGAGGTACAGAGGTGGTGAAACCTTTGCACACCAAAGGTTTTAATAAGGAGACATGAAATACATTTGAAATACGCATGTTAGAAGGAAGGTCTAATGCGTAAGCCACTGGGTTGATCCGGTAAGGCCCAATAAACCATGGTGCCAGTTTCAGTGAGGGAACATGGAGTCAGAGGTTACATTATGACAGCCAGACCCTCTCCCCAACCTGGTAGGAAGGTGCAAGTAGGCGTCTGCATGGAGTCTGTACGTATCACTGGCATGTTGCAAGGACTCTTGGATCTGTACCCAAGTGGAATGAAGACCACGGAGATGCTCTACTAACACAGGAATTCTTTGAGGAGTAAATGAGTCAGGCAACATTGATGGTTGGAAACCATAATTAGCCAAAAACTGAGACAATCGGGAAGCTGTATTGACAGCACTATTGTGAGCAAACTCCGCCCAAGGTAAGAGGTCTGACCAGTTGTTATGGTGGTCAGAAATATAGCAGCATAGAAACCGATCCAATGCTTGGTTGGCTCGTTCTGCGGCCCCATTGCACTGCAGTTGATTCTTCCCTGGGTGGCCAGCTGCCTTGGGAGAATGGTAAGTGTGGAGCAAAGCAGTGCGGAGACTCTCAAGGACAAAGCAGCGGTCACAAGGTTTCTCGGCGACGAGAGAGGATCTGAGCGGCAAGAATTCTGTCACCCAAGGGTGAAGTGAGACTGGTACGAACAGTGGCCAGAATACGATTGGGCGGTATCACAGAAACAGGAACCGATTCCATCCTGGAAGCAGAGAACTGTTGCAACAATGTATCAGCCCTTACATTCTTGGTACCATGTAAGAACGAGACTGTAATTGAAGTGAGACAGAAAAAGAGCTCATCGTGCCCTTCTGGGAGATAAACGTTTTGCCTTAGACAACAATGTGAGATTCTTGTGGTCAGTCAAAATGAGAATCGACACAGTGGTACCTTCGAGGAGATGCCTTCATTCTTTAAGAGCTAAAATGATCGCTAACAGCTCTCTGTCCCCAATCTCGTAATTGCATTCCGCAGGAGACAATTTCTTGGAAAAGTAGCCACAAGGATGCATAGCACTCTCAGAGGTAGGACATTGAGACAGAAGGGCACAAACTCCAGTCTCGGATGCATCAACCTCAAGAATGAAGGGTAACGTGGGATCAGGATGTGCCAACACAGGGCTGAAACAAAGGCAGCCTTGGGAGACTCAAAGGGTTTAATGGAATCCATAGACCAATTCTGTGAGTTACCATCCTTTCTGGTCATATCAGTCAGGGGTTTGACCAGAGAAGAGAAGTTACAAATAAACTTAAGATAATAATTGGCAAAGCCAAAAAAACGTTGTAGAGGACATAGACCTACAGGTCGAGGCCACTGTAGAACAACAGATAGTTTCTCTAGGTCCATCGAAAAAAACAGCAGTAGAAATGAAATAACCCAGAATTGTAACCGGTTCACGATGGAACTCACACGTTGCAGGGAGTTGAGCGAAGAGGTGCACAAGACCTTGGCCACTTTCTAAAAACATGTCTTACTGCATTGTAGCGACCAGAAAAGAACCTCAGCCCGAAGCCAATCAAGAGGGGTTGTGTCTCTGTAACCAAGGATAACCAATAACCACCAGGTAAAGGAAATAACTTGAAATTGGATTATCTTATGGTGAAGAGCCCCTACGGTCATGGACAATGGAACAGTCTCATGAGTCACATGGGCAAGCTGTAAAGGTCTTCCGTCAAGAGCCTCAATGGCAAGTGGAGTGGCACGAAGCTGCAATGGATTCGAGTGCATAGATACAAAGGCAGCATCAATGAACAGGCCTACAGCCCCAGAGTCAATTAGAGCCTGTATCTCGATGCACAACTCAGACCAAAAAAGGATAACTGGGACCAGGAGCTTATCCTTCTGGACAACTGGGGAGAAACCATGCCACCTAAGGTCTGTCCACTACAGGACCTCAAGGTTTGGGCGTTTCCAGGACGGGTAGGACAAGACTTCAAAAAGTTACCAGCTTGACCACAATAAAAGAACAATCTCTCCCTCCTCCTAAAGGTTTTCTCATCCGCACAGAGACGTGTGAAGCCCAAGTGCATGGGTTTACCGTCAACGACCGACTCGGTACCAGGAGGAATGGGAGGTGAGGGAGGCAAGGGCTCCTTAAAAGAGAGTCTTTCTCTGAGTCTGGAGTCTATGAGGATGGCAAACGTGATCAACTTCTCCAGCTCAGTGGGTATATCTCGGGCTGCTTTCTCATCTTTAATGGTATCCAAGAGACCAAGAGAAAAAGCAGCTACGAGAGCCTCATTGTTCCAACAACCTCTGCTGCCAGAGTACGGAATTCAATGGCGTAATCGGCAACAGTTCTCGCACTCTGTTTGATGGACATGAGGCACTTGCCAGCTGAAGTGGAGCATGCGGGAATGTTAAATACCCTTTTAAAGGAAGCCACAAACTCTGGGTAACTCAGGACAACGGGTTTTTGCATCTCCCATAGAAGGTTTGCCCAGGCCAGGGCTCTCTCAGAAAGCAAAGATATCACAAAACCTACTTTGCTTCTGTCTGTGGGAAACGCCTGGGGCAGCATCTCAAAGTATATCCCAACCTGGTTGAGAAACCCTCTGCATTGGACTGGATCGCCCCAAAATCGATGGGGAAGTGGAGCGGAACCAGACATACCTCTTATAGAGGTCATACTCGAGGCGGTTGCCTGTACAGAGACTGGAGCAGCAGCAGGGACGGGCTGCAACACAGGTTGTATCAGAGCAGCCACAGTCGGAGATTCCAGGTGAGCTGTGCGATTCAGGAGTGTCTGTAATGCCATGGCAAAATGATCCATGCAGTGATCCTGCTCATCCAATCTGGAAAAAATATTACCAACAAGTGGATTGACTGCAACTTCTGAATTCATGGCCTTCGGGTAGTCAGACAAGACAAGCCAGGACGTCAGGGAGCAAGGGATCAGTGTACTTCAGACCAAGCCAGGAAACCAGGAAACCAGAGAATCAGCGTAGTGGAACAGCAAGCAGGATCAGGAACCAGAAGGGATGTCAGCCAAGCAAGTCTTTCACAGGTACACAGGAGAGAGTCTCTGATATGTTGACAAAGGCGAAGGCAGAGAGGATCTGGACTGAACAGCTTAAATAGCCAGCAGGACCGACGAGCAGGATATCATCACCATGTGAGTCACTATGGAAAGATTAGCGCTGCCAATTAACCAACAGCTGAGCAGCCTGCTCTGAGAAGGAAGCCCTGACACATTTTTCAAGCGACTTCTGCTGCCAAAGTACGTAATTCAATGGCGTAATCAGCAACAGTTCTTGTACTCTGATGGACATGAGGCTCTTGGCAGTAGAAGTGGAGCGAGCGGGGACATCCAATACCCTTTTAAAGGAAGCCACAAACTCTGGGTAACTCACAGCAATGGGTTTTTGCATCTCCCATAGAGGGTTTGCCCAAGCCAAGGCTCTATCAGAAAGCAAAAAAATGACCAAGTTTACTTTGCTTCTGTCAGTGGGGAACGCCTGGAGCAGCATCTCAAAGTATATCCTAACCTGATTGAAAAACCCTCAGCATTGAATTGGATCGCCCCCAAATCGCTGGGGAAGCGGAGTGGAACCAGACATACCTCTCAGAGAGGTAATATTCGAGGCGGGTGCCAGCACAGAGACATGTTGTATTGGAACAGCCACAGTGGAAGGATCCAGGTGAGCAGTGTGAATCAGGAGCGTCTGTAACGCTATGGCAAACTGATCGATGTGGTGATCCTGCTCATTCAATCTGGAAAAAATATTACCAATAGGTGGATTGCCTGCATCTTCTGACTTCATAGCCTTCGCCTACTGTCAGCAACCATGAATCAGACGGAGACAGAAAATGCGGTAAAAATCACACCTTTTAATATAGTGGTAAGAATGGTACAAATAGTAAACGTAGTCAAAACATAGCCAGGGTTCGGTAATCAAAGCGGGTAGTCAGTGCAAGCTAGTAAATCAGGATGCCAGAGATTAGGGTAGTCAGAGACAGCAAACAGGATCAGGAATCAGAAGGAACGTCAGCCAGGCAAGTCTTTAACAGGAACACAGCAGAGAATCTTCAGATATGTTGACCAAGGCAAAGGAATGGGAGAAATGAACCAGGAAATTTAAATAGCCAGAAGGGGCTGGCTGAGGAGCAGGAAATGACCACCAGATGAGGCACTGTGGAACGATGAGTGCTGGCAATTAACCGTCAGCTGAGCACTGAGAAGGGAGGGCTGAACCCAGCCCTGACACCTGCTCTGTGCAATGGTGCACAGAGCAGTCCCAATCCCCCTCTTCTGGGGTCCCCTGCTGGCACTCCGGGTTCTTCCTTTTCAGCAAGTGCACCATAAAAAGCCGCTTTATATGGGGGCACTTGTGCGGGCTGCACTGCCTGCTTCTATAGACACAGAAGGTTTGGCTCAGAATCCACCCCCCCAACATCCTCATCACAGAATTTGATTGTCATCAGGAAATGTAAACAGCATATATAAGTTTATGAACTGTATGTCTATGTACTGTAGGTGTAGCACACCCCCATAGGGACTACAGATGAACTTGGATCCCCCACTCCTGCACAGCCAGGCACACCAAATTTTCACAAGCATCCAGAGTCAGAGAACAGTCCATGACTGTTTTTTTTTTTAGGGTTAATAACTTAGATTGTGATGGAAGGCTATGTGATACCCACTTCAGCAAAACTTCAGAGACATCTTCCTATATACAGTCTCCTTCACGGTCCTTGAAGAATACTTGAAGATCCTCTGTAACGAAAATCTTATCCTCATGCATCAACAGATCATTTTACTGACAGAGGTCTAGTTTAGAAGCAATTAGATAAGCCCTAAAAAACATCTCGATCCAGCCCAGCCCAAGAGATTAGGCTGAATCATCAGGAAGTTCTTTTCGGAAAGGATGGTGTTGGAAGAAGTGGAAATAGGATCTTCAGGAAACAACCAGAGCAACACATTTGGTTTCCCACTTTTGGAACTGGGCCAATAAGTCAGATAAAAGCTGAAACAGGAAAAGAAGGGCATCCACCTGGCCTGATGTGGTCTTGGTCATTGAGCATTCCTCAGGCATTCAAGATTTTTATGATCGGTAAAAATGAGAATAGAATGGGCAGCACCCTCCAAAAGGTAGGGCCACTCCTCTTTCGTTACCGCCAATGATTCTCTGTCCCCAATGTCACAATCCTTCTCAATCCAACTTTGGCAAGAATGCAACCGAGTGCAAGAGTGCTTTGGGACCTAATTGCTGGGAGAGAATTGAACCTACCACTGTTTCAAAAGCTCTTACCTAAAAAAAAAAGGCTAAGATGGATTAAGGTGCTTTAGAATTGAACATTGAGTTTTCAGACTGTCGAATGTGAACTTGGCTTTAGACAACCATGAGAATGAGATGCAATCAGGTGCAAATTAGTAAACTGGGTTACTGAAGCTGCCATAGTGGAGAAGTTCCATATGAATTTGTCAAGCCCCAGGATTCGCTGAATGCCCCTCTTATTGGTGGGAGCCAGACACTAGGATTCACCTACCTGGGATCCAAAGCGATACCCTTAGGAAAAATAATTAGATGATCAGTAGACTGACTTCTGTTCAACTGCAATGGCCACAAATGGATCGAAATTCAACCGGTCCCTGCTTTGGCCGAAGTTTGATAAGTCTATGCCCAACTTAAGATTGACAGAACCGGTGACAGTAGTGTGAGGGAAAGGAGATTTCCCCCTAAAGACCAATTAATACTTGGATTATGAGCTTGCAGCCAGGACATGAAAATGGTAACGGGATGATGTTGAAACCTAGACATTCTTTGATTATCCAAAAAAAGTTCAGGCAGGGATTCTGCAAGTGCTAATGGAAGTCATGGCAGAGATTCTGAAAGTAGGAGTTTTTGAAAGTCCTGGCAGAGATTCTGTGAGTCTTGGCAGGGATTCTGAGACTACTGTAATAGTTACAATGCTTTTATAAATGAAACATGTAAATGCTGTTGGGTGGCTTCATTTACGTATACAGGAAATGCTGTCAGTCTGGATCCCACTGATTACAGTGACTAGAGTTGGGCATAAACCCTTGAACTTTGAGGTACACCCGAGCCCTTTATAATATTTATTTTTCTGTAAACTATGTATGCCCTAGGTCCCTAACTGGTGAATCTAGAATAACCTTTTCCAGATCCATTACATTTTGTGTAGACAGGACAGGTGTTATCATGTTATTGTTATTGTGTAGGGGCAGACGCCATTCTATTCATTTTTCAAAGACCAAAATATTATTGTACTGTGATGTAACACCCTCTTCTAGTTAGGCTGCTAGGTACGTTTAGTTTTTGGCTCAATTTCAGTGAACGGAGCAGTAAGGCCCCTTTCACACTGGGGCGGTTTTCAGGCGGTACAGCGCTAAAAATAGCGCCTGTACACCGCCTGAAAAAACCGGCCCCATTCACTCCAGTGTGAAAGCCGGCGGGCTTTCACACTGGAGCGGTGCGCTAGCAGGACCGCAACAAAAGTCCTGCTAGCAGCATCTTTGGAGCGGTGAAGGAGCGGTGTATTTACCGCTCCTATACCGCTCCTTCCCATTGAAATCAATGGGAAACCGCGGGGATACCGCCCGCAAACCGCCGCTGCAGCGGCGCTTTGCGGAGGTTTTTAACCCTTTTGGGGCCGCTAGCGGGGGTTAAAACCACCCCGCTAGCGGCCGCATACCGCGGGTAAAACGATGGTAAAGCAGCGCTAAATATAGCGCTGCTTTACCGTCGCCGCCCGCACCGCCCCAGTGTGAAACCAGCCTAAATGATTGTGTTGGTCTGTTCAAGGTTTCCTGAGTTGAGTTACTCCCACCTGCCTCTGAAAGTAGTTTCCAGAACATAGGGCTGGGAGATTCAAAATAATCAGGTTGAATATTTATAATGCCCCAGCCAATCCCTGGAAGGAGGCATCCAGAAGGTGGCTGGGGAAGTATGTTGATTGGGCAAGTGGCAGACATGGCTATATGGACTGCTGTAGGGTCCTATATATATTACCGTATATACTGACCTTCCCTGCTCCATAAATCTGCTTTTTAAAGATTGAAGTGAAGTTTGTCCTCCTATGGTTGTTACTGATTGGTTTGGAGTAGCCTGTGATCCTAAACCCCTCCCCTCTTAAAGTTCTTCAGCAATAAATACTAAAAATACATCCCCTAGAATGATTGTTGGGGTGTGAGGCTGTGCTTGTGAGGCTGGCAGCCTCTGTACTATTGTGCAAGACCTGGTTAATTCTCAGGGGCCCCTTCGGCTACAGTATTTTTGATTGTTTCTTCTGAGATGGGACCAGTGCTTAAGGTGTTTGCAGTTGTGTGGCTTCATAACCTGGGGTCCTAATATAACACAATCCCCTGGCTCCCACTCCTATAAACCCTATTTCACAACTGTATACAGAAGCAGTGCCTATGTACCCATGGGCTGTGGCACAGTATGCTGCTTGGTCCAGGTTTTGTAGGGTGCAATAACATGATGCTGAGTAGTAATCTGTAGTTATTAGGCATGCCTGAGCAACCTGATGCCTATGTCTAGCCTGCACATCTACCAGACAAGAACATGAATTGCTTTTATGTGGGAATAATGTTTATAAAAATAATGCTTTAAAATCATTTGGAAAGTATGATGTATGTTGTAATTTTCAAATGAAGGACAATTCACACTATACTGATCCTTTTCATTGCTGTATTTGTATTACAGTACATTTAAAAAAAATTTTTCTTGATACTGAAGAAAACCGCCTGATTCGAAGAGCTGGCAGCCAATTTCGATGTCCTAAAAATGTGGAGTTGAAATATTCATTGAATGAGACATGCTGTAATCCTTACCTGGGGCTCTTGTGCTAGATTGTAGAGCAAAACTGTTAAACAGGAAAAGGAGGAGGGTGAAAACTGTATTAGCAAACTTTGGGTAAAACGAAGCCATCAATCAGAAAACTAAGAAACAAACTAGAAAACTTGATGAAATTTAGCCATTTGGTAAAACTACCCTCAGAAAGACTTACATTACATACAGTTATGCAGAATAAATGCTCTGGATTTTAACATGTCATAAAGGACCTGCATATAATATAAAATGTATTAGTTCTAAATGTACAGAGGCTGAATGGATTTTGACCCTTTTGAAACACGATTATAGACCGCTGTTTTTGCTAAAATGTTTGTTTCTTTTTTATGCGTAATGTTGCCTCTAGGCCAGTGGCGTTGGGAGGGGGGGACAGACGAGGGCTGGAGCCCTGAGTGTGCCCCCAAAAAGCCCCAGGTCTTGATATTCCTAAATGCATTGTTGGCCCTGAGCCGTTTACACAGGCAACAGGGAACGATCTCCCGCTTATCCAACGCGGCTGAGTGATGTACAAAAAGTCCCACCTCCGGGGCGCGGCTCCTATGATGGACGTCACACTGGTTCATTGCCGGTGTTGTATCATTAGCCGTCCCCCATCACGAAGTGTCCGCTGTGTACTGCGCATGCGCAGTACACAGGACACCCTGATTCCGAAAATTGCCGAGGATGAACGGCGCCTGTGCCGTGAGTCCACTTTCAAGCCCCACCATCCAAGTGGACATAGAGTTAGAATATAAAAGAGCTGAGCGCAGCGAGGCCGTGCCCGAAGCGTGGCGAGCGAAGCGAGGCCGTGCCCGAAGCGTGGCGAGCGAAGCGAGCCCGCGAGGGGCCCTCTAAGTTTGACTAACCCTATGTCCGCTTGGATGGTGGGGGCTTCACCTCGACTCACGGCGCAGGCGCCGTTCATCTTCCGACAATTTCCGAAAATCTTCAGGCTCCGTACTGCGTATGCGCAGTACACTTCGGACACCTAGTGACAGCCGGACACTTCGTGATAGAACACCGGGACCGCGGGACGTGTGACATCCATCATAGGGGATGTCGGGTCCAGGAGGAGGTGGGAATGACACTGCGGCCACGCTGGGCACTGGGAGATCCCCGCTCGCTCTGTGTAAATGGTCAGGCGGCTCTTCTATCCTGACTCTGACTGCCTGGTGCCTGCAGGGCTGTCTGAGTGGTGGTGAATGCTGGCATGAGTGTACTCACACACTACAGGTAAGGCTGAGCAGCAACAATCTGGAATCAAATTTCTAAAGTGTGCAGGGATATGAAAATTCAGTTTCAGTGATTGAATGCCGGTTATTAAATAAGAGCTGAAATTTGTAATAGACATGTAAAGAAAAGCCTGAACTATATTATTATACTGATATAACCATTTTAAACATTTACTGCCTGTGGCAAGCTATAAATGGATGTGTTAGGAGATCCGAGGTCATCTGAAGTCTGACGTGTGCTGATGTGCCATCAGGTAGGTCAGTGTATGTGTCAGATAGGTCAGTGTATGTGTCAGGTAGATCAGTGTATGTCAGGTAGGTCAGTGTATGTGTCAGGTAGGTCAGTGTATGTGTCAGACAGGGGCCGACTGACCATTCGGCCACTCGGGCACTTCCCGAGGGCCCCGGCCACTAGGGGGCCCCATCAGGGTTGCCAGCCTCAGTAAAACCAGGGACAGTATGTAAAAATCTGTGTTTTTTTTTACATCTGTTTATGAAATGTCCCTTACCAGCATCCTTTTGGTCTAAAAATCCAGAGATTATAGCTGCCCCACCTCTCCAGTACCTTCTCAGCCAATAGAAACATGTCTGTGTATACTGCGTGTACATGTATGTGTATACTGTGTGTGTGTATACTGTGTGGCCCCATAATCTTTGATTGCTTGGGGGCCCCATAATCTCCTATTGCCCGGGGGCCCCATGAGTTGTCAGTCCGCCCCTGGTGTCAGATAGGTCAGTGTATGTCAGGTAGGTCAGTGTATGTGTCAGGTAGGTCAGTGTATGTCAGGTAGGTCAGTGTATGTGTCAGGTAGGTCAGTGTATGTCAGGTTGGTCAGTGTATGTGTCAGGTAGGTCAGTGTATGTGTCAGATAGGTCAGTGTATGTGTCAGGTAGGTCAGTGTATGTCAGGTAGGTCAGTGTATGTGTCAGGTAGGTCAGTGTATGTGTCAGATAGGTCAGTGTATGTGTCAGATAGGTCAGTGTATGTGTCAGATAGGTCAGTGTATGTCAGGTAGGTCAGTGTATGTGTCAGGTAGGTCAGTGTATGTGCCAGGTAGGTCAGTGTATGTGTCAGGTAGGTCAGTGTATGTGTCAGATAGGTCAGTGTATGTCAGGTAGGTCAGTGTATGTGTCAGGTAGGTCAGTGTATGTGTCAGGTAGGTCAGTGTATGTGTCAGATAGGTCAGTGTATGTGTCAGATAGGTCAGTGTATGTGTCAGATAGGTCAGTGTATGTCAGGTAGGTCAGTGTATGTGTCAGGTAGGTCAGTGTATGTGCCAGGTAGGTCAGTGTATGTGTCAGGTAGGTCAGTGTATGTGTCAGATAGGTCAGTGTATGTCAGGTAGGTCAGTGTATGTGTCAGGTAGGTCAGTGTATGTGCCAGGTAGGTCAGTGTATGTTTCAGTTAGGTCAAGCAAGTGAGCATATCACCCTTCCAACCAGGGCTGGACTGGGACAAAAATGTGGCCCTGGACTTCCTCCTGACCGGCCCAGGGCACAACACATCAGGGCACAGCACATCAGGGTACAGCACATCAGGGTACAGAGCCCAGCACGCTGCAATTGTACATTTCCATTTGAATGTTCCGCCTACAAGTTATAGTAGAATTCTAATGTTGTATGACACTAGTAATAACTATATTTATTAATTATTATTAATAGTCAACCAACATTCGAATTCTTATATAATCTATGGGCGGAGCATTTGACCATAAATGTCCGCTCGTGCCAACTGCTTCATCGAATCTTCATGTCGAATCTTTTCTCTCTATGTCAAATAATCTTGGACTAATAGAGTTAGGTTAGGCACATTCAACCTTTTTTGCTATTGTCTCTATAATGTCGAATCTTTTCTCTCTATGTAGAATAATCCTGGACTAATAGAGCTAAGGTTAGGCACATTCTACCACAGGTTCGAGGGACACAGATCGCTATTGTCAGCGTCATGTTGAATCTCCTATCCATATTGAACTGTTGTCACAACGAAAACAAAAATAAAGCATTTGTTTATGTCGAATCTTTTGGTTTTCGGATTCTGCACGTTCCTTATCGTTTGTTAAAACGATAACGAAAATACCTGAAATTCGGACGAAAATGCATTCGGACGAAAATGAATGCACATGTCTAATCAGGACACACCACTTTAGGGTACAGGGCATCAGGGCACATCAGGGCACAGGTCACAGTACATCAGGGCACAGCACATCAGGGTACAGAGCCCAGCACATCAGCGTACAGGGCACATCAGGGCACAGCATATCAGGGTATAGCACATCAGGACACAGCACATCAGGGTACAGGACATCAGGGCACAGGTCACAGTACATCAGGGCACAGCACATCAGGGTACAGGTCACAGTACATCAGGGCACATGACATTGAGGCACAAGACATCAGGGCACAGCACATCAGGGCACAGGGCACATCAGGGCACAGGACATCGGGGCACAGCACATCGGGGCACAAGGCACATCAGGGCATAGGGCACAGGACATCGGGGCACAAGGCACATCAGGGCACGGGGCACTTCAGGGCATAGGACAACGGGGCACAGCACATCGGGGCACAGCACATCAGGGCACGGGGCACATCGGGGCACATCGCACATCAGAGCACATAGCACATCAGGGCATAGGACATCGGGGCACATCAGGGCACATAGCACATCAGGGCACATCGGGGCACATAGCACATCAGGGCACATCGGGGCACATAGCACATCAGAGCACATAGCACATCAGGGCATAGGACATCGGGGCACATCAGGGCACATAGCACATCAGGGCACATCGGGGCACATAGCACATCAGGGCACATCGGGGCACATAGCACATCAGGGCACATCAGGGCACATAGTACATTAGGGCATATAGCACATCAGGGCACCCAGCACATCAGGGCACATCGAGGCACATCAGGGCACATAGCACATCGGGGCACATCAGGACACATAGCACATCAGGGCACATTGTGGCACATCAGGGCACATAGCACATCGGGGCACATCAGGGCACATGGCACATCAGGCACATAGCACATCAGGGCACATAGCACATCAGGGCACATAGCACATCAGGGCACATCTGGGCACATCAGGGCGCATAGCACATCGGGGCACATCAGGGCACATTGGGGCACATCAAGGCATGGGGCACATAGCACATCAGGGCACGGGGCACATCAGGGCACATAGCACATCAGGGCACATCGGGGCACATCAGGGCACATAGCACATCAGGGCACGGGGCACATAGCACATCAGGGCACGGGGCACATCAGGGCACATAGCACAACAGGGCACATTGGGGCACATCAGGGCACATAGGGGCACATCAATCTTCACTTCTTCCTCAGGATTCCTGGCTGCTGCTGTCCCCAGGTGGGTATGGCTGGTGGCTGCTGCTGTTCCTAGGGCAGGTATGGCTGGTGGCTGCTGCTGGCTGTCCTCCAGGGCAGGTACTGCTGGTGGGTACTGCTGGGGGGTACTGCTGGCTTGTACTGCTGGTGGGTACTGCTGGCTGGTACTACTGGTGGGTATTGCTGGCTAGTACTACTGGCTGGTACTGCTGGCAGTACTGATAGCTGGTACTGCTGGCTGGTACTGCTGGCGGGTACTGCTTGATGGTACTACTGGCATGAATCCCTGGAGGCTGCTTTCCCTGATCCCACGTTCCCGACCTATTATCCCTGATCAGTATGACAAGAGCTGGCGCTGGAGGAAGCATGCAGCTGCAGTACAGAGCAGAGTCAATGCTTCCTGTATTGCGCTGGCTCATGTCACAGGCAGAGTATCACAGAGTATGCTCGGGGATGGCGGGTCGGGAACCCGCAATCTGGGCTTACCAACCCACCATCCTGGTTGAGTACCCCTGCATTAGATGATAGTTTCCCATTATAACATTTTTTCATGTGCATGTAACCCCTGCCAGTTTATTTGTTTGCTATTTCTGTACCATCGTGCAAATTTCCAGCTCTTGATGATATCCTGCTCATCAGTCCTTCCTACTTAAGTGATGGCAAACCTTGGCACCCCAGATGTTTTGGAACTACTTTTCCCATGATGCTCATGCACTCTGCAGTGTAGTTGAGCGTCATGGGAAATGTAGTTCCAAAACATCTGGGGTGCCAAGGTTCGCCATCACTGGCCTATCTCCTGCGTTCCTGTTTAAAAACTTGTTTTGCTGACATCCTTTCTGGCTCCAGAGCCTGCTTGCTGTTCCACTACATTGATCCCTGACTTCTGGCTTGGCTGACTATCCGTTCTGGTTACTGAACTTTGATGAAACATGTTTTGACTACGTTTGTTCTTTTTACTTTTATTATTAAACAAGTGTGATTTAACTGTACTTCTGTCTCAGTCTGATTTCATGGTTTCTGACAAGGAGAGGAGTGTGGACGGTATGATAGTGGGCAGTATGCATATGAGAGGAGTGTGGAGGGTATGACAGCCGGCACTATGTACAGTAGAAGAGTTCATGAAAGTGTGCAGTATGTACAGGAGGAGTGTGGAGGGTATGACACAGATAGTGGGCAGTATGTACAGGAGAGGAGTGTGGACCGAATGAGACAGAGCAGTATGTACAGGAGACGGGTGGGGAGGGTAAGACAGTGAGCAGTATGTACAGGAGAAGAGTGTGGAGGGTATGACAGTCGGCAGTATGTACAGGAGAAGAGTGTGGAGGGTATGACAGTCGGCAGTATGTACAGGAGAAGAGTGTGGAGGGTATGACAGTGGGCAGTATGTACAGGAGAATAATGTGGAGGGTATGGCAGTGAGCAGTATGTACAGGAGAGGAATGTGGAGGGTATGACAGCGGGCACTATGTACAGGAGAGAAGTGTATGACAGTCGGCAGTATGTACAGGAGAAGAGTGTGGAGGGTATGACAGTGGGCAGTATGTACAGGAGAGGAGTGTGGAGGATATGACAGTGGGCAATATGTATGGGAGAGGAATGTGGAGGGTATGACAGTGAGCAGTATGTACATTTGAGGAATGTGGAGGGTATGACAGCGGGCACTCTGTACAGGAGAATAATGTGGATGGCAGCGAGCAGTATGTACAGGAGAGGAATGTGGAGGGTATGACAGCGGGCACTATGTAAAGGAGAGAAGTATATGACAGTGGGCAGTATGTACAGGAGAGGAGTGTGGAGGGTATGACAGTGGGCAGCCATAGTCAATCCATGTATGGGCTTGCTGGTTGTACACAAGTCAATCTATTAATCGACTTGAGTACAACCAGCCTGTCAGGTTTTTCCCAAAATAATCAGTGCTGCCAGCTATAGTTAGCAACACTGATCATTGTATTGTGTGGGTAGGGAAGGCTCCCCACTGGCAGAACACAATTACACTGCGGGAGTGATTCCCCCATCCATAGGTCAGAGGTGAGAGGGTGTGTGGGGGACAGGCTGGGGAGAGAGGTCTGTCAGCAGGGGGGTGTGAGGTGGTCATGGAGGGATATCAATCAGCGTGTGGGGGTAGTAAGTGGGAGTGATATCTTTTGGAGTAGGGTCTGTCATCTGCAGGTTGGGAAATAGTCACCTGTGATATAAGTGGATATAAGTTGAAGGGAGGTGGCTAACATGCAGGGCCGGGACAAGGGGTGGGCAGGAGGGGCAGCTGCCCTGGGCACCGTGGTATTATGTGGGGTGGGGAGGGCACCACAAGGAGATTGGGGGGAGAGTATTTGTGTTGGGTGGGGGAATTTGGCGGGGTGGCAGGGGTTAAAAATAGTTTTAGAAGCGCAGATTTGGGGAGGTGTGCTATGAATGCTAATTTGGGGGGATATGTGTTGGGAGGGTGTGGGGGGAGTGGATCTGTGCTAAGAGGGGGGTTGGGGGGGTTGTGCTATAAAAGTAATATGCTATTTTTTTTGTTGGGGGGGTGGTTGTGCTAGTAGGTGTGATCGGGGGTTATTTGTGCTAGGAGGGGAAATTTGTGGGGGGAGATTTGTGCTAGGATAGGGGATTAGAGTGTGGGGGGGGAGGATTGTGCTTGGAGGGGAAAGTTGAGGGGTAGAGAATTTGTGCTAGGAGGGGGAATATTGATTAATTTATGTGGGGGGGGGGGGGGTTTGTGCTGGGGGCATATGGAGAGAGAGAGGATTTGAGCTGGGTTGTTAGGGGGTGAGCATGCAGATTAGCAATCTTTTTTTTTAATGATACCCAGGATCAGCCACACTTTATTAACTGTAATAATATATAATCCTTTGCAGGAAGGGAAGAGATTTAAACCTTTTACTAATATTTGTTATATTTTTGCCCATTTTAACCACTTAAGCCCCGGACGATTTGGCTGGCAAAAGACCAGAGCACTTTTTGCGATTCGGCACTGCGTCGCTTTAACAGACAATTGCGCGATCGTGCGAGGTGGCTCCCAAACAGAATTGACGTCCTTTTTTCTCCACAAATAGAGCTTTCTTTTGGTGGTATTTGATCACCTCTGCGGTTTTTATTTTTTGTGCTATAAACAAAACAATTAGCGACAATTTTGAAAAAAACACATTATTTTTTACTTTTTGCTATAATAAATATCCCCAAAAATATATAAAAAAACTTGTTTTTTCTTCAGTTTAGGCCGATACGTATTCTTCTACATATTTTATGTAAAACCATTGCGGGTATCCCCGTTGACTCGATCCGCGATCACACTGACGGAGCTTGCGGCGGGCGCGCATGTGCGCCGCCGGTGGTGCGCACACGCCCACAAATCGCTTCTTAAAGGGCAATATTCCGAGGGAAAACGTCCGCTAGAGCCCACACACCATCGGATTTTCTGACAACATAATCCGATCAGACTTTTTCCATCGGAATATCCGATTGTGTGTACGGGGCATAACAATTGGCCAAGGCAACTATCACTTGGCAAATAAATTTAATAACAACCCTGCTTAAACATCAGGGTGCTACAAATATATTTATATTATACAATAATTATATATTATATATCATTATATTTTAAAGTTCAAATGCTGTACAGTTATCTCAAATACCAATAAATATGTGTTCAAAATGTTTAAAGGACCGCAATTCCTCCATTATGAATGTCTGAAAGTGCCTTTGTGATTGGGACCACAACATGTCCTCTGAAGTCCTTTGCCTTTAGAAATAACTGGGGCCAATTATTCTGTAATTTTTTGCTGCCTGTTCATTTATTTTGGACATACAGTGGAGAACTGTCAAGCAAGCATTTGCCAATAAATTGCTTCAAACCTGGGAACAAAACTTTAGTTTCCGAAATACAGACAGTGCCATCTTTGTGGCTCAGGAAAATATGAGAAAAAAACATTTATAAGAAGTGGGAAGGTGTAAGAAAGTAAAGAAGAATCAGGGATTCCATTAGGAAGCGCTGAGCTTGAAGTTCAAATGGTCAAACAGTCACCCAAGGACTCTGAAATGATGACACCCTCAAAAAATTACAAGGGGGGATCTCAGAGAAAAATGTTCAGAGGCTGACACATAGATAGAGTAGGGAGAGTTAAGAATATGATGGGGATGAAACAAACATAAAGTGTGCCTTTGATGAAAATTTGTACAAGTTCTACTAATTCCCATACTGAATTACAGCTCCGTCCAGGTGCCTTATGCTGCATACACACGATCGAAATTCTCATTGGAAAAAGCTCTGATGGTTTTTCCGACGGAATTACGACGGAATTACGCTCAAGCTGTCTTGACTACACACGGTCACACCAAATTCTGACCGTCAAGAACGCAGGGACGTAAAACACTACAACGAGCCGAGAAAAAATTAAGTTTAATGCTTCTGAGGATGCGTCGAATTGTTTCCGAGCATGCGTAGGAATTTTGCGCGTCGGAATTGCTACAGACGATCGGAATTTCCGATAGAAACCTTTTCCGTCGGAAAAATTGAGAACATGCTCTCAAATTTTTGCTGGCGGGAATTTGGCCAGCAAAATTCCGATGGAGCCTACACACGGTCGCATTTTCCGATGAAAAGCTCTCATCGGTCTTTTGCTGGCCGAAATTACGATCGTGTGTACGCAGCATTAGCCCATATCTTTTAGTTCACAAAGTGCAAAAAAAAAAAAAACACCTGTTAATCTTAGCAGATATTCAGAGATATATTGTGTCCTGTGCACTCTTCTTATTTTGGACTACAGAAGAACGCATCCCCTCTATTGTGTAGAGATGAGGAAAGGACAACAAATGTTATAGTTAAAGCGGAAATAAACCCATCGATCTAACAGTTTAAAAAAACAGTTACATTCCCAGCATGCCGGAAATGCTAACTGTCACATTGGTTGTACTCTCAACCAAACTGTCAAACCATCCAATGGCTGGTGTCATAACTGATCACATGTGCAGCTTCATGGCTGTTAAAGATTAAACGGAGGCCAAGATGGCAGCTTCCTTGGCTGAAAACGATACTAGGGTTTACTTCCACTTTAGGCATATGGCAACTGGGCAAGGCTAACACCATTCTTTATTTGCTATTACATTCTACAAAAAGCTGTGTGTTGTCAGCCCACAACAAGAAAACAGGAGCTGAGTGCATTTCTGACTGATGTATTTGCATTCGGTATTTGCAGGGTCTTTAGAAGGATAAAACATGGGGAAATATGAATGGATCACAAAGATGGCACTGGCACTATAAATAAAAGTCTAGCCAAAACTTTAGTTTTGAATATAATTGGGTTGTATAGTTTTGGAGTAGTATAGTGGCATACCTCCCAACATTTTGAGATGGGAAATGAGGGACACCTACTATCAAACGTATGTAGGCATAGGACACTCCCCCTGCCACACCCCCTTAAAGGTGAATTAACCCCAAAAAAAAGGTTAATTAAATATACAAGGGCTTTTTTTTTTTTACCACTACTATTCCTTTATATTGGCTCTTAAAATGTACAAATGCAGCCATTTAGATTTTGGATGAAAGGTTTAGTACTGGGAAACACTTTTTGAAAAATAAAAAGTGCATTTTATATACAACTATATAGATCAGACCAAAATGAGGGACAAATGAGGGGGAAAGAGGGACAGGCGGACATTGCTCCAAATCAGGGACAGTCCCTCGAAATCAGGGACAGTTGGTAGTGTAGTGGATATTAGCTTATGCCACGTTTTTATTGCTATCTGTTTTCCCGCTGGAGTTAATTTTCCCTCACTTCCTTTCCCGGGTAGCAAGCAACAATGACAGGGACAGCAAGTGAGGGGAAAATGTCTGCAGTGGGGACAACAGACAGAAACAAACCTGTCAGAGAACAAGATGCAAGCATCACAGATCTATGACATTGCAGAAATTTAGTTCCGACTTAAATCTGTTTTATCCTAATGCGGTGTACACACGGTCGGAATTTCCGATGGAAACAGTCCGATGGGAGCTTGTCAACGGATTTTCCGACCGTGTGTATGCCCATCGGTCTTTTTCTGTCGGAATTTCCGACGGACTTTGAATTGAGAACCTGTTCTCAATTTTTTCGACGGAAAACCTTTCTATCCGATTTTCCGATCGTGTGTAAGCAATTCCGACACGTAAAATTCCGACGCATGCTCGGAAACAATTCGACGCATGCTCGGAAGCATTAAACTTCCCTTCTATAGTGCTGTCGAACGTGTTTTATGCCGCTGTGTTACAGACCGTCGGAATTTGGTGTGACCGTGTGTAGGCAAGACAGTTTGAGCGAAATTCTGTCGGAATTCCGACGGGAAAACCATCAGAGCTTTTTCCGACGAGAATTCCGACCGTGTGTACGCGGCATAACAGTTTTTTATCCAATTGCAGTGACTAGAGGAGATTTCCTTCACTTAAGAGAATTTTTTTCTCACTTCCTTTTGTGACTATGGGACAGGTAATTTCCCCAATAGAATAAATATGGCAAAAAACTGACAGGGGTGTTAACCACCATTCTATCCCTCTCTCTCTTTCTCTCTCGCCTCTCTCTCTCTCTCTCTCTCTCTCTCCTCTCCCTCCCTCTCTCTTTCCCCTTTCTCTCCCCCTCTCTTCTCTTCTCTCTCTCTCTCCTCTCTCTCTCTCTCTCTCTCTCTCTCTCATCTCTCTCCTCTCCTCCCTCCCCCCCCTCTCTCCCCTCTCTTTATCCACTTATAGACCGGACCAATTTGCAGGCCCAGGCTGTGTCGCTTTAACTGACAATTGCGCGGTCATGCGACGTGGCTCCCAAACAAAATTGACGTCCTTTTTTTCCCACAAATAGAGCTTTCTTTTGGTGGTATTTGATCGCCCCTGCTGTTTTTATTTTTTGCGCTATAAACAAAAAAGAGCGACAATTTAAAAAAAAAAAAACGCATTCTTTTTTATTTTTTGCTATAATAAATATCCCCCAAAAATGTATAAAAACATTTTTTTTTCCTCAGTTTAGGCCGATACGTATTCTTCTACATATTTTTGGAAAAAAAAATTGCAATAAGCGATTATTGATTGGTTTGCGCAGAAGTTATAGCGTTTTCAAGATAGGGGATAGTTTTATAGCATTTTTATTAATAATTTTTTTTTATTAGTAATGGCGGCGATCAGCGATTTTTATTGTGACTGCGACATTATGGCGGACACATCGGACATTTTTGACACATTTTTGGGACCATTGTCATTTATACAGCAATCAATGCTATTTAAATGCATTGATTCCTGTATAAATGACACTGGCAATGAAGGGGTTAACCACTAGGTGGCAGTGTAGGGGTTAAGTAGGCCTAGGGGTGTGTTTTCTTACTTTGGGGGGGCGTGGCTGTCAGCTAGTGAATGCTGATCTCTGCTCCAAACACAGGGAGCAGAGATCAGCGTCACTAGTTGCTAGGCATAATGGCGAGATGCTGTTTATTTCCGCATCTCCCCGTTCAGCCTTCCCGTGAGACGATCGCGGTTGTCCCCGCAGCGATCGAGTCCGCGGGACCCGCGACCGCCCTCACGGGGGGTCCCGACCAGCGTGGGAGAGCGCCGCTCCCGGCGTGCTCCCGGCGCGCTCCCGAGGGCACGGCGGCATTTAAAAAGGGACTTATATATACGCCCTTATGCCTGTCCGTGCCATTCTGCCGACGTACATCGTCGTGCGCCGGTCGGGAACCGGTTATACTCTCTCTTCTCTCTCTCTCTCCCCTCTCTCTCTCTCCTCTCTTTCTCTCTCTCTCCCCTCTCCTCCCTCTCTCTCTCCTCTCTCTCCCCCCTCTCTCTCTCTCTCTCTCCTCTCTCTCCCCTCTCTCCTCCTCTCTCTTCAATCTCTCCTCTCTCTCCCCTCTCTGCTCTCTCCCCCTCACTCCTCTCTCTCTCTCCCATCTCTCCTCCTCTCTCTCCCATCTCTCCTCTCTCTCCCCCTCTCTCTCCCCCTCTCTCTCCCCTCACTCTCTCATCTCTCCTCTCACCCCCTCTATCTCTCCTCTCTCTCCCCTCTCTTTATCCTCTCTCTCTCTCTCTCTCCCCTCTCTCTCCCCCCTCCCTCTCTATCTCCTCTCTCTCCCCTCTCTCTTCTCTCTCTCTCTCCCCTCTCTCTCCCATCTCTCCTCTTTCCCCTCTCTCCTATCTCTCCCCCTCACTCCTCCTCCTCTCTCTCCCCTCTCCTCTCTCTCCCCTCTCTCTCCCATCTCTCCTCTCTCTCCCATCTCTCCTCCTCTCTATCCCATCTCTCCTCCTCTATCTCCCATCTCTCCTCTCTCTCCCCCTCTATATCTCCTCTCTCTCCCCTCTCCCTTGCACACAAACACACACACTCTCAGGTTCAACTGGACAAACCGGTGTCTTTATTCAACCTTACCAACTATATAGTTGGAAAGGTTGAATAAAGACACTGGTCCATCCAGTTCAGCCTGAAAGTGTGTGTGTGTGTGTGTGAGAGAGAGAGAGAGAAAGAGAATGGTGGTTAAAAACAATTCAGTTTTGTTTTTTTGCACACACTAGCATTCGACATGAATGCTGCAAAAAAATTAAAAAATCTAAAAGGTGGAAAAGCAGACAGAATCAATATACAGGTAGAGTAAAAAAAAAAAAAAAATGAACGTGATCACCTTATCTCTGTAAATATATAGGAATATGTACTGAACCTCAGCTTAGGTGCAAATATAAACCCACTGTAATGTCTATTTTATCACGGTCACGGGATGTATTTGATATGTGCAAAGAGAGATCACACAAATACTTACATAGTTACATAGTTAGTCAGGTTGAAAAAATACAATACATCATACAATCTCATATACCCAATTCTATACCCACAGTTGATCCAGAGGAAGGCGAAAAACCCCAGCAGAGCATGATCCAATTTGCTAAAGCAGGAGAAAAAATTCCTTCCTGATCCACCGAGAGGCAATCGGATTTTCCCCGGATCAACTTTACCTATAAGGCCTCATGCACACAGACGTTTTAAAATATGGGCTGTAAAGCTAGTACAGACGCCAGGAAAAAAGCAGTGTTAAAAACTCGATTTTTTTCCGTGCCTTGCATTGAATTCAAGCCACGCTAGCTTTCAGCCTTGTTTCTCTGTCTCTATTCAAAATCAATGGTTCCCTATGGGAGCCCATTGATTTGAATAGAAGTCGTACCAGAAGTCAAATCAAGATGATCCGACTTGTGGTGCGACTTGTGAGCTGAGGATCTTGAAGGGGAACCCCGCAAAAATTAAAAAAAAATTTTTGCGTGCGGTTCCCCCCCCAAGACGATACCAGGCCCTTCAGTCTGGTATGGATCTTAAGGGGAACCCCACACCGAAAAAATGGCGTGGGGTCCCCCCAAAGATCCATACCAAACCCTTATCCAAGCACGCAGGCCCGGTAGGTAAGGAAAGGGGGCGAACACCGCCTCCCCCCTCCTGAACCGTACCAGGCCACATGCTCTCAACATGGGGGGGGTTGGTGCTTTGGGGCAGGGGGGCCCTGTGCCCCCCACCCCAAAGCACCTTTTCCCCATGTTGATGAGGACAAGGGCCTCTTCCCAACAACCCTTGCCCGGTGGTTGTCGGGGTCTGCAGGCAGGGGCTTATCGGAATCTGGGAGCCCCCTTCAATAAGGGGGCCCCCAGATCCCGGCACCCCACCCTATGTGAACGAGTAAGGGGTATATCGTACCCCTACCCATTCACCTGGGGGAAAAGTGTCAATAAAAAAAAAAACACACTACACAGGTTTTTAAAGTAATTTATTAGGCAGCTCTGGTGGTCTTCTTCCGACTTCGGGGGTCTCTTCCGACTTCTCCGGCCTTATCTCCCGCTCTCTGGTGCCTTTTGCACGGCTCCAACGATATCTTCTTTCAGCTCTTTTACTAGCGTTGTCCCGGTCTTCTCCTCCGCCGCCGTTGTCTTCCCTCTTCTCCGATGTTGACAAAAAACAGGAAAAATAGCCCTGGGACTTTAGATGAGGTGAGAGAGGTTTAGCCAATGTCCACAGCAAACACTGAGACAAAATCAATTTATTTGTTTCAAAATGTTATGTAACAGAGCGGGAACAACAATGATTGTGAGTTACCCGGCATAGTGGCCAATGTACACAACACAGATGAAAGTAAATATACAAAGATTTATTACAAATGTTGTACATCCATGAGCAACAATAAAGCTTAAAAGTTGCTAGGTCAGTGAATACACATACACAATAAGAAAATAAAATGTACATACATGTGGACAGAGAAGTATGTAAACATAATACAGACATCAATATTACCCAGCATGTACTGGCATAAAACAAGCATCAATAAAGCCCTATGCATTTCGCGAGACCCTGCTCGCTCTTCAGGGGCGGATGCATGATTGTTGTATCTGCAATGTTAATAGTAAGATCAATCTATGTATGTTGTTGATAAATGGGGGCAGGCGGAATAATTGGCAAGAGAGGTCTGAAACAGACCTCATACTTACCGAAGGTCTGAGATAAATCGCCAAACGCTGGATATCAAAAATGGCAGCCGTGTAGTGCATCCAGCTCGGGAGCTGAGGGGGCGGAACAAACAAAGGCCACAACAGGGGAACATCCGGAGGGTCAGCACAGTCTGGATAGGGGTGTTTCTCACTGCAGGTTTCCACTTAGCCCCTAAGAATCATGTCTTGAAAATGTCTGCAAGGATGCACATATATCAGAGGGTATCATAATTGCAGAATGAGCTTAATGTATAAGGTTCTAAAATCTAATTTATATATACAAAAGGATGTAAATAAATTAATTAAAGCGGTTCGGCACACATTTCATTTAGTAAATCTCTTTGCCTTCCAAATCAGGCAAAGAGTACTAAATGAAATGTGTTTTTTTTTTTTACTTACCTTGTAATCGATGACTTCCTGTCTCCTGTCTCTTCGGGGGTGGGCGGGGTCTGTGCGGGGATCCTCGTCACGCCGCACTGTCTCCTGGGATCTGGTGTCATTGATCCCAGGAGTCAGTGCGGGCATCTTCCGAAATCTCGCAAGATTTCGGCCACATCTTCCGAAATCTCGCGAGATTTCGGACACATTTTTGCGAGAAACCGCTTTAAGCTTATTGGAATATGTTGGTAAGAAGGACTGAAATATGGAATATGGTAAATGCATGAATGCAGACCAACATAGTTATAAAGCTGGTATGGGCAGAAAGACTACGGGGCAATATAGAAATTATATAGATATTACATGTGTATAAAGACAGTGTAACAAACCCAATGGGTGTCAAGAAAGTAGAAAGGTCGTACCTCAATGGAGTGAAAAAACCAAGGGTTGTCAGTTTGTTCTTAGAGATGTAACTGCTCTATCCAATGGTCAAGTTGTAAAGCAAAATCCCAGCCGTGCTGAACGTCTAGATATACCCACAAGGGCTTGTAGGTGACGTTCCCTCTTCTCTGATGTTGACTCAACGTTCTCTCCCGCTGTAATGCGGTGTACGCGGTGCGTTGCGATTTATATAGGCATGGGGGCGAGGTCACCGGATGATGTCACCCGGTGACCCCGCCCCCTTATGACGCCACAGCCTGGGGCACGATGGGACTCTGACGTCATAAGGGGGCGGGGTCACCGGTGACATCATCCGGTGACCATGCCCCCATGCCTATATAAATCGCAACGCACCGCGTACACCACATTACAGCGGGAGAGAGCGTCATGTCAACATCGGAGAAGAGAGTAGAGAGAAGACAGAAGACAACGGCGGCGGCGGCGGCGGTGGAGGAGAAGACCGGGCCAATGCTAGTAAAACAGCTGAAAGAAGATAGCGCTGGAGCCCAGCAGAAGGAACCAGAGAGCGGGAGAAGAGGCCGGAGAAGTCGGAAGAGACCCCCGAAGTCGGAAGAATACCACCGGAGCTGCCTAATAAATTACTTTAAAAACCTGTGTAGTGTGTTTTTTTTTTTTATTGACACTTTTATAAGTATAATCATTCTGCAAGGTGGAATAAACAAATTTTTAACAAATTTTACTAGCTTATATTCGCGGTAGGGTTTATATTTCAGCCCTCCCCGAGAATAATGCTAGGTCTTATTATCGGGGTAGGTCTTATTTTTGGGGAAATACGGTAATTAAGTAATGACAGATAATAAATGTTATATTATTAGAAAAAATAACAAGAATACTTAAATAAAGATGCTGTTTCCGCCATGGGTCCCCTCACTATATGGCATGGTGCCGATGAGCAGAATCAGACGCTTGCAAACTCTGACACAAGACAGTTATTGCAAGTTCTAGTTGTAGTATATATAGGACTTGAATGTAAGGAAATAGTCAACTCCCACTGCAAGCAGCAATATGACCTTTTAAGGACTTGGTCAGTTTGCAATGACATTCCTTTGGTGTAAGTCAGCTAAGGTAACTAGACTTTGGAGGCTTTCTAGATATTGAGACAAATTTAAAATAAATGTATGTTTTTTTTTTTTTTTAGACTCATACGTACCTAGGTGGATGCAGCATCGGTCCAATGCTGCATCTGTCACCCGGCACCTCTAACATTGAGAACCGAGCGATCGAACACCGCAGATCGCTTGGTTCTCACAGCTGTCGACAGCCGTGAGCAGACTGTCAATGAGCAGCTCTCTGCTCTACCCACCCACTCTCAGTGGAGCGCTGGGCTGTGGAGGGGGGGAGTGGCCAGCTCAGGCTCTCAGTGGCTCGCTGAGGGGTTGAGCCACGTGACGGTCCAGGCTTGTGGGCGGATCCAGACTCTATGGTCATGATGACGCCCGAGCCTGGACTCTATGACATCAGTAGACAGTAGACTTCAGCCCGCTCTCTGCTGAAACCGGGGCACAGGAGTGCAAAACGATCTGCACTCCTGCACAGGAGCTTCGCCTGTACTTCTCCTTTAGGAAAATATAAAATATGCAATTTCCCCATCAATGCCCTAGAAAAAAAAATTATTTGCAGAAGAGATTAGAACAAACGCTCAACATAGCAAAGGAATAACAAGCTGACCGACCAGTTGTAGCTCTCTAATGTCATCATGTACAATGTAGGAGCAGTGGTCCTGCATTGTATGTGCAGACAAGGGCTTGCTTACATCCTAGGAATGTCAGAGAGTGCTGAGTGCAGGGTGTGTGATGATAATGCAGACTGGGCATCCCAAAAAGGTAGCCATGCTGTTTGAAATTCATATGTCATATGTCATGTCAGCCATGACATTTATTTTTTAGCGGCAGTGATCCCCCCTTTTCAGGACTTATACTTATACAAATAAACTTTAATCTGCATTCCAGAACATCCTTATCAGTCTATTGAGAGGACACTGCAGACACTCTAAACACTATTAAAGTGTTACTAAGCCCACAACTTACTAAACACAAAAATCCGTCTGTATATGCAGTAAAGCATGCTTGTTATACCCACTGAGGAACCTAAGGGGTTAATCCTGCGCATTGTGTAAAAAGGCTGTTTGATCTCGTTTTCTCTGATCCTCCCTTTCTTCCGCAGTCCCCGATCTATCTCCTAATAGAACAGAGCCTTAGGGACACTCTGTACATGCTCAGTTTGGTGTGTATTGCCGGAGAGTTTTTTTTGTTCCCTAAATATCGCATGCGATTCTAAAAACTGTCATTTCACTATGCTGTTTTGAGGTAGTTACTGTAAAACACTGAAAAGGCTCTATAAATACTGCATAAAAAAGGCATTAAACTCAATCGTATTATTACATCTGCTGCAGGGACCGCACTGACTTGAGTTGACATATTTCTACAGTTTAAACCATTTTACCTCTTTATGATCAATAAAAACTGACAGTTCTAATTCTTCTCCACTGTATCCATCCCACTGGACATCGCATGAGATAAAATACTGCATGGTTTCATGACATAAATACTGCATATTTTGGAAAAATACCCCATGCGGTATTTTAGAAGCATTTTTTTAGTAAATACAAAAAAATGTTTTTATAGATAATATATTTTTTGTTTTTTGAGTTTCATTTTGGGCACACTAAAATATCGAGCTTCTAATGCACCTCCTTTTGTAGGGTATATGGGAAAATGCTCTTCCTTAAATTCTGATACTTAAGGAAATATTGCCATGTTTTTTTTTGTGACAAGGTCTCCCACTTATGGCTCTTACACACGATCCGAATATCGTACGACAGATCGTACGACCTTTTTCGCTTAATAGTCGCAAGAAATTGAATAGGACAATAAAGTCACGAAAATTCTCGTACGACAGGAAAAAAAATCAGAAGTGATGTTGTGTGTTGTAATGTATTTGTATTGTATTTTCGGACGACTACTGTACTGACTAAACGAAAATCGTACGATCTGGAATCGTACGAGGAAAATTTTCGTGCATGTCCGATCGAATAATATCGGATGAACTGTCGTGATCGGCTGTCGAAAGTAGTGTACACACGAATCCGAAAATCGTACGATTCTTCCTCGGGCGACAGTTTTCGGACGATATTTGGATCGTGTGTACGGGCCATTAGCATAACATTTATTCACACAATATGTTTTGAATACATTGTATGTGATACCGATTGTAACTTTATTGGAGTAGTCATGTTAGACCCCATCACTTGTCTTAAATGGGTTTGTAAAATAAAACTTTTCTTTTATTTAATTGTGTTGCCTCTAGTGTGGTACGAAGCCTCTTGTCTCCTCCTTGTGGAAAGGATTTCTCTTTTTTGGTGTTCCTAGTATATGTTTGGGATTTGGCATTGAACGCTCACTCCTCGAGGTATGGTACATTATTTCTTGTCTTGCAGCATTTAAATGGGTCTGTTTACTTTAAAGTGACTCAAGTAAGAAAAACTTGATCAAAAAGCTCTTTACAAAGTACAAAATTAAAGGCCTCCCATTTAAAAAAAAAAAACATGTTCTGCAGGACTTTACCTTGGTCCTCCCGCAAAGTCCTAAAACTACCTTTTTAGCCTGTCAATGAAGCTTCCTGTGATAGTGTGGCAATAATAATGCACTGCTCTTGAATTCAGAGCAGAGTTGCTGCTCCCATGTAGGCTGTGCATGTTTGTACTACAATGTGGTGAACAAATATTGCAGGGGGCATGGCTATGTGCTCTGCTTTTTCACAAGTCTATGGACAAAACTAGTCCTGCCCACTGCTTTCTGGATTGACAGTGCTGCTTGTGTTGCTGAACCCCCCCCCACTGTGAGCTGCAGTGTCTGGGAGGGAGAGCATGTGATGCACAAATGAAGGAGGATTTTGCTCATTCAGGGAAGGTAAAATAAGTTGTTTATTCCCTTTAGACCAGTGTTTCTCAACCTTTTTTCAGTCGAGGCACCTCTTAAAATATGGACAATCTCAAGGCACCCTTTAAAACTATGGACAGTCTCGAGGCACCCTATTCTAAAATATAAAAAACTATACTAATAGCTTTACACAATGTAGCAACATCCACACAAAGGACACCCAACATTAGAGGTGATTATTTTTCCAAAGTAAATACACTTTTGCACACTGATACTCACTAGTATTCCAATGTTTCTCTTCTCCCTCAATTTCTTTCCATAAGTGAGCTAATGTCACCCCCAGTGCTGAGGGAGCGGGGCACAGGAGGGTCAAACAAGGATGCTGTGGAGGCAATATACATCCTTCTTATTAACTGATGACATCACTGGTTATAGGATGCCGGTGTCTAGAAAGTCATAATGGTGCACCTGCTGGCTTGTAAACATTTTTTGATAAATTTTTTTTATGCATTTTGCCAAGGAACCCCTGAAGAAATCTGATGGGCACCCTGGTTGAAAAAGGCTGGTTTAAAGCTATGCAGCCTGAAAAATCTTCTGCATCTGACATTGCGAGTGTATAATCTTGGACTTTCTTTGTGCTCTGTGGTTCCTTCCATCAGCCCCACATTACTAAAGGACATGGTAATGACCGGGGCGGGGGGGGTAAGTAGAAATCTCTGGACCCTGTAAAAAAAATTGTAATGGTCCCAACAGAAGTAAAAACACGATTGTGCAAAATCCTAATTATCATGGCAGGTGACAAAGGACTGATGGTGATAATGAAGTAACTACAGTACAGCATACAGAATAGGTCAGCGTGAAATATGAAATAAACAGCACAGCATACAGAATGAGGCAGTGCAAAAAAGGAATGCATAGCTTCCCACAAAGAGTGTAGTAATAGAAGACTTTCTCCATAGACTTCTGTGTTGATAGATGACAGCAGCAAATGGGCGAGCTGTCAAATCCTGAGCGGGCCCTGCTCTGATGGAGGTCTGGATGGGGTCTTGACTAACAGAACAGAAGATCTTCCTCCTGCCAAACACTTCTCATCTCTGGGGTCCCAATTGGTTTGTGCATATTTAATAAAGGTACAACACGTTTTGCGGAATGATGCATTGCGAAATAGAAAATATATAGTATGGCATACAGCGTGAGGCATTGTGAAATAGGGAATATACCGCATCACATATGCAATGGGATAGTGAGGAATAGAGAACGTACAACAACTTAGTGTAAAGAATGAGGCTTGGGGGCATAGGAAATATTCAGAATAGCATATAGAATGAGGAGGTGCTGAACAGGGAATAGACAGCGTGGCATACAGAGGGGGTGTGGAATAGGGAATGTAATCCATTGCATATAGACTAAGAGGGTGCCAAATAATGTACAACATTGCATACAAAATAAGGGAACATACAGCAGTTGGAGGCAGTCGAGAGTAGTTAAAAAGTACCTTGAAAATGGCTTAATTCTGCTGCTGCTGCTCTTGCTGACCCCATCCAGACCTCCATTAGCACAATACCTGCATAGGACTTTACTTTTTTACTTTTTGATATTGCTGGGTGTATTGCCAAGTATGTGGTGCTTTCTAGTGTGTCCACAATAACCAGAAACTATATGTTAGAGCTTTGCAGCCTACTTTACCTTTAAATAAAAGCAATGTTCAATTAAATAAATGATTGCCCATGCAGGGGTACCTGCCATCAGTACAAACATGAAAATAAATGATGATTAGCCTTCTGGGTCTCTCTTGCAACAGTGTTGCTCAGGCCTCAACTTCAGACTTATGGGTTGGTCTCTTGGACTGCTTCACAGTACCCACTGTGCTCAAATACAGTCCATGCACCCCTCACATGCATCCTCTGCTTATTACACCACAGCTCCCTGCTGCATGGGCTCACACCCTGGCCTCTTAATAGGGAACCCATCTAAAGCCCTCCTGTCTCCCAACCTGGGACCTTCTGGCTTTAGGGTGGAGCACACGTCTCTGCTAACAGGAGCTCTGACCTGCTGTCAGGCCTTTAATTGTAAAGGCTGTGCAAACCTGCACACACATCTTGCTGGTCTCCGGGAAGCCCTGGACACAAGGGTAGGGTTTTTTTTTTCCTCCCAAAGCTCTACATGGCCCCTGGACTCCAGATCTTAATCCAGGAATTACAAAACCCAGGGAAAGATGCAAGATCAACTTTTGGGGGGCTACAGAACTTCTGTAGCCCCCCACTCAGTAACTGTGAGAAGTGAACCCTATGTCACCTTTGCCTATTCTTACACAGTGAGAATCTCTTTAAAAAAAAATGTAATCTAATGACAAAATAGCTGTAAGTAGATAATTGTGTTCCACCTAATTTAACATTTGTTGGTTTAATTATATAAGCTCACAATGATGAGCAAATATCACAAGGGTCACAATATAGGATTGGCCTTTAAGACATTAGTGTAATGCAGCTTACACGGTATATGGCATGATGTGGTAGAAATTCTCATGGGTCAGATATTTAATCAATCATTTAATCAATCTTTACATAAAAAAACAGAGAAAGTGCCATTGTGCATGTGCTATACATAAAATTGCCCTTTAGTGTGCTACTAGTGTGAGAGCAGGTAAACTATAGTCTGACTCAGGGCTAAGCCTGAGTCATGGAATTTAGGTCAGGGTTTACTAAAGTTCAGGGCTGGGTGACTCATACAGGCAGCTCTCTGGTACCTCCCTCTGGATCTGAAAGTTTGGAGAAACTTCTAAAAGTTAGAGGGTGGAGGCTAGCATGCCTTGCCAGTAGAGAGTCGGTGGAAAATGGAGATGCAGTGCTGAGGGAGACTGTCGGTGGCCCTCGACGGACCACTGCTCTACCACGGGCTGGGGATCAGGTGGCTGGCCTGGAAGGATCCTACCACAGGAGAAGTTGGAAGGAGGCTTTCTTGAGAGGCAGTGGGAGCCAGGAGGATAGTGTGAGTACTACAGCACGGCGCAGGGACTTACAAGGGGAGAAACTGCCACATGTAGCAGGTCTCTCTGGAAAATAGCGGTGTGCTTAAATCTTCCCTGCCTTGCTCAGGGAGATCTCCAGAAAGTCAGTTGGGCAGTCTGGTGAAGCAGCCAGGAGGGCTGGTGGAAAAGCAGCCAAGTGTACTAGCATTTCTCACAGTGGTAGAGCTGGGACCGGTGTCTACAGGGGAGCGGAGGTACTCCAGGATTTAGTTCATACCACAGTATTCTACTTACCAAAGGGACTGAGAGGAAGTTGCCCCTGGTTTTGTTACTGTCAAGTTAAACATCCCATAATTCCCCTACCTATCCAATTTATTAACCCTAATAAAACATAAAACCAAAGCTCAAGGACTGTTTACTGACTCTGGGTGAAAGCTGAAAATGTTATGTGCCTGGCTGTGCAGCAGTGGGGAACCCTGTGACTTGCAACCACTACGGGGGTAGTGCTACACTGTGTTATATGTGTAGTTGAAAAAGTCTCTACTCTTTTAAATTAATCCCACTTAAGTTTAAAGTGCAATAAGGTTAAACAAGTAGAAATGGAACGAGCTGTGGAGGTGGATACACATTCGCTATGTCAACTAGGAAAGATTTGCAAGAGAATATGACAATTTTTTCTTGGGTCATTAAAATAATGTGCTTTAACATCCTTCTTATCTCGCTGTAGTCACAACAATGTTTGTCATTTATCCATATTTTAGAATACATTATATACACTTAGATGGTGTGTGTATATATATATATATATATATATATATATATACTTACATAGCCATTCAACATATTATATAACCATGGGTCGATGGACGTATTCCCTGTAATTTATTTGAAGTAACTTTGACTGGCCTGTGGATTTTTTTTAGACATTTCATTACAGCTACTTGTCTTTTAAAATGCACCCACTCACATAACCTTCCTGCAGGCTAGATCTTTTTTCATTTTTCAGGGTTTTTCAATCCTCTAAAGAGGCTTTGTTTAACAGCCTGAGTCACTGGAAAAGCTTGAGGCTTCCTGCTGCTTTTAGTTCCCATTAAAGAGCAATATGCCAATATAAATCGTCTGCCTGCCATATTTTTACCATTTTTTTCTAAAATTATTTTATAAAGTTTCCCAGACTTATTTAAGGAGAATGGAATAAAAACTGCAAGTCAGCAAAGTATTTTGGTATGAATCAATAGAATGGGAAGCAGTAATGGATTCATTATTCCTTGGGCCCAGACAACTTTAAGGCTGGGTTCACACCGGTTGCGAATTGGATTCGGATTAGCCGCATCCAATCCGCAATTGCAGGAGAATGTGACTGTCTCTCTATGGAGCCGGTTAACATATCTCTGCTGCGGCTCTGGTTTGAATTTGTCCAATTCGCAATAGCAGGAGAATGTGACTGGCTCTCTATGGAGCCGGTTAACATATCTCTGCTGCGGCTTTGGTTCGAATTTGCACAGGAGTCTTGTGGTCCGTTTCAGGTCCAAATTCAGCCAAAAATTTGGGCTGAAATCGGACCTGAAACGGTGAACGGGGACGCACCGGACCCCTGCTGTGAGCCACATGCAAAGATAGTGTGAACCCAGCCTAAAACTCAAAATGGTCTTTAAACATTATGGTAATCAAAATTTGCTATTTCATCTGGGAACTTATACAGTAACTCATCAAAAGTGCAAATTTGACTCTGCAGTTTGTCCCTTTTGTAAAGGCACTAAATTTATGTTCGTCATACAAAGGGTGTTTTAAATGTACTACTACAAAAACAAACACAGACTTGAGGGGCACTTTGGGGAAGGGGGGGGGGTAGGGTGACACTGTGAGGGCTATTGTTTGTGGCTGGGGGCACTACAAATGGCTGGAAGGGTCTGTAGGGGAAGGGAGCAATATATAGCAGATTGACAGTTGCATGTAAGGCCCCTTTCACACTGAGGCGGTTTGCAGGCGATATTGCGCTAAAAATAGCGCCTGCAAACCGGCCTGAAACAGCCGTTGCTGTCTCTCAGGCTTTCACACTGGAGCGGTGCGCTTGCAGGACGCTGAAAAATGTCCTGCAAGCCGCATCTTTGGTGCGCTGTAGGAGCGGTATATTTACCGCTCCTATAGCGCCCCTTCCCATTAAAAACAATGGGGCAGCGCTCCAAACCCGCCCGCAAAACGCCGCTGCAGCGGCGGTTTGCGGGCAGTATTAACCCTTTTTCGACCGCTCGCGGGGGATAAAACTGCCCCGCTAGCGGCCAAATAGCGCCGCTAAATAAACGGCAAAGCGGCGCTAAATATAGCGCCGCTTTACCGCCAGCGCACCCAACGCCTAGATGTGAAAGTAGCCTTAGTCCATAGCTCCCAACTGTCCCTGATTTCGAGGGACTGTCCCTGATTTGGAACAATGTCCCTCTGTCCCTCTTTCCCCCTCATTTGTCCCTCATTTTGGTCTGATCTATATAGTTGTATATAAAATGCACTTTTTATCTTTCAAAAAGTGTTTCCCAGTGCTAAACCTTTCATCCAATTTCTAAATTGCTGCATTTGTAAAATTTAAAAGCCAATATAAGGAAATAGCAGTGGTAAAAAAGCACTTGTGGAGTTAATAAAACTTTTTTGTGGTTAATTCTCCTTTAAGTGGGTGTAGCAGGGGGCGTGTCCTAAGCCTACATACATTTGCTAGTAGGTGTCCCTCATTCCCATCTCAAAATGTTGGGAGATGTGAGTTTATGCTCAACTGCAGATCAAAATAGATGTAAAGATGACACCAACTTTAGTGGATAGGAGTTTAGTTCCACTTTAAGTGTCCACCTGGGCCTTATCTTTGCATAAACATTGTTGTGTCACAAACAGCGGAGGTAGCCATTATTCCCAATAACACCTTAAACATTGATACTCTTGACAGGTGATTATAAAAAAAATAAATGAGGCTCCTCTGCAGCTGCCCTCAGCAATTCTTTTTTTGACATTCACAAAAACAACTGTCACTGATACATAATTATCTACAGCAGCTCAGGGACACATAGAACAGGATATGTGCCTTCTTGGACTGTATGCTTAGCAGTGTGCAGAGCACTCCTTAAAAGTTGGCCATACACTATAAAATTGTATTGTACAATGCATGTACAACAGTGCATTAGGGGTGCAGGGGTGCCGCCCCCTAATCCATGCATCCGGCCCCTAATCCACATGCAGGGTGCTGGACGCATTGATTTCAATGGAGCTTTTTTTTCAGAAGCACATGATTAGAGCCAGAGACTCTAATTGGCTTCAAAAAGGGGTGGGCTCGGGGCGTAGAGCACTGTGCCCCGAGCCCATCCAGTTGTATGACATTGGAATATTAACATTTGCTAATGTCTTCCTGTTTCTCCTCCTGGCTAATTTAGGAAGCAGGTCCTGAGTCCCAATTGGCCAGGAGTCTTAAGATCCGATTGGCTGTAAGTCCTAACTCCCGATTGGCCGGGAGGAGAAGCAACCAGACTCGGGAGGAGACGCAGGAGGGGGAAGCTGCCACCTGGATGGGATAAGTGCAGGGGCTCGCTGGGGGCCTGGAGGGTGGCGAGCGATCGATCGATCGATAGGGGGGGTTGCGGCACCCGAGTGAGCGAGCATCGGGGATGGGAGGGTTATGTGGTTGGCTGGCTGGGCTGAAAAAAATTGAGCACCAGCCACCACTGATGTACAATCTACCAAAACAATATAATATGAGGACAAACCTACAAAAATATTTTCAACATGTATCCAATTAGGCCGGCCCCTGTACTGCATAGTTGATGTATAGTCAAGGAGATTGTACAATCAGATGGTACAGTGTATAGTCCCCTAAAAGTGCATTGCGAAGAGAAGAAAAGGATGTGTGGCCTAAGTAATGATCTGCAAGCACCCTTATGATGTGACGTCACCACTGCCAGCCCTGGCAATGCATTATGTCATCACACAGAGGTGTAGCAGATTGATGTGGCACAGCCTGGCATGGCCCTCCAGCATTACAAAGCACTGTGAATGAAGGTAAAGGTGCTATAAAGTAGGGCTGGGGAAAAAATCGATTTAAATCTTGAATCGAGTTGAGAGGTCAAATCGATAAAAATTGTCAGCAAATCAATTTTTTTTTTTTAATCAAGTTTTTTTTTTTTTTAAATAGCAGATTTTTTTTTTGGGAGAAAATCACCCAGCTCTACTATGAAGGTGGCTCTAGACACCGACTTAAGGCTTTGCAACCTAAATGGTTAAGAACCTTTATTATGGGGAAAAAACATATAAAGCCCTCCTCTGCTATTTCAAAAATAATGTAATAGAACTAGGATCTCAATTAGTTCCAGGTTCTTGGTAGATTATATAGTAACATGATCCAGTGTTCTAGGTCTACCGATCATTCTGACAAGTGGTTTCAGAAGTGGCAAACAAAATGTATTCTTATTTCAGCACTCAGTTTGAATTGCCTAGGTTTGTGTCAGGTTTACTTTAGTGGCTATTTAAAGAGGAACTGCAGTCTGCTTCCCTCCAACCACTTTGCATATTATTTTATATATACTGTGATTCTGTACTTGCCAAATATGCTGCAGAACTTTCCCTCCACTAAGTCTGGCTGCATCCATTGTAACTGTGGGCAACTGAAGCTGTTGCCTGTTCACTTCCTGGATTTACACAGACACACAGAGGCACACCTCCAGCTCTGCAGCTCTCATTGGCCCTCTTATGACTCTTCCCCCCTCCCTTCCTGGCAAACTCTCACAAGGGTGAGAGAGAGAGAGAGCTGTGCATGATGTCATAAGCCTAGGTTTTTTATCAGGCAAGAAATAGGAAGCAGGCTGTATAAGGTATTTACTGGCAGAAAAAAATGTTTTACCATCCAAAGTTAAAACAACAAGGGCAGAGGATTTAATGGCAAGATGAAAAATTACTGACGTTTCTCTTTAACCTGGGTGGCAAAGGGGCAGTAAAAACATACAGTTGATCCACATTTCTACTGCCATCCAACCACCCACCTGAATCCTAACATTGCAGCTGTGCCCGGATAGTTTAACACATTATTTTGTCTTGCAGAGTTTAACAGGTGCCACTGTTCAATAAAGTCAATGGGACCACGCCACAAATGCGAGCCAGATGCCTTTTTAATTTTTTATTTTTTTTATCATCATATGACAGACCAAAAAAATAATTTTCAAGTAGAAAGTAAATACGTTTATTGTTTTTTCAAATACCTGTGAGAAAAAAACCTGACAAATGTCTACAGCTTGCTGTTGCATGGTAAATGGTCAGACATTTTTATTTATAAACAGCCTGACCTTTCCAAAAAGTATAACACTTTAATGCATTTTCCTGACGCCAACATGGCAGCATACTAGTGATAGAGATCCGCCTCTTGACCACTCCCTCGGAACCAGTGAATAGCATAAAAAAAGGACCAGTTGGCCACCCCCCTATTCTTCTTTTTTTCCTCATGCCTCCAAGCCCCAGTGAAGAGTACGCAGTTCTATGTCCCCACCTCTGCCTCAGTGCAGTTGCCGTCTGGGTTTAGCCTTTCCCAGTGTGAAGTCCCAGCGCTCGGGCTGCTAAATGTGCGAATAGCCTGGGAACCCCTTCTGTGGGTCTTAATGGGGCCCCTGCAGTGTTTCCTCATTAGGAACTAAATTTGCCATCATGTAAGTGTCTGTGCGCTGTGGCTTGATGGGGCCAGCTAGTTCATTCCTTTTCCTTTTTTTTTGGTTCCTTGCACCATACAGGGCTGCCTATCCCTTTTATTCTTTCTGTATTCTTACCTTGGTCTGTTTCTCTTTTGAGTGCCTCTCATGTCTCCATTTTTGTTAGTGTTCTGTTCCCCTCTTGTTTTCCCATGTGGGGATCTAGACCGCGCTGCCAGGGGCATCCCAGGCCTCCCTATAGGGAAAGAATGCCCGCCCAGTGCTGGTTTTCTTTGGCCAGGGCACCCTTGATGACATCATTGGGCTGTGTCTGCCATTGGGAGTTCCGACAGCCATCTTGCTTATAGGCAAAAGCTCCCTCTTGCCAGCAAGAGTTCTCTCGGTGCCCCCTACTGCTTTTTAACGGGTAGGACACCAAAAAAATTAAAAAATAAAAGAGAGAGAAATGCATTTATATTAATTTATTTATTTATTTTGGTTTAAAAAAAAAAAAGAGAGAGAAATGTGTGTGTATATATATATATATATATATATATATATATATATATATATTATATATATTAATTTATTTATTTATGGTTTAAAACAAAAAATAATGATGATGTAGATCCATCATCAATCACGATGCCCCCTGCACCACTGAACCCCCCAAAAAAGCTCTGCCCGCGACGAAGGCTAACCCAGACTGCCTGCTCCACCGTTTGATAGCTCTTAAATAGATAAGGGGTGTCATCTGGTGGCACCACCCCCATGTGACGTCACTGACCCAGCATGCACTGATTAGTGACGTCGCTCGGGCGGTGCCACCAGGTGTCGTCGCCACATGGCTCTGCCCTTACCTATTTAAGAACTGTCAGATGGGGCAGCAGACAGTGGTTAGCCTATGTCATGGGTGGATCTTTTTGGTTTAAATTTAAGGGATCGTGGTCTGGTATGGTTCAGGACAGGGGGAGGGGGGGGGGGGGCTCGCTTGTCTTCCCCCTATCCTTACCTGCCAGGCTGCATGCTGGGATATGGGTATAGTATGGATTTGGGGGGGGGGGGGGCACGCTGTTTTTTTAAGTTTTATTTTGGCCATTTTTGTATTGCTGGCAATGGCTTTCAGCTGGGAAAATCAATTTAAATGTCATTTTATTCTTTATATATGTCAGTTTTGCTGCAGCAGATTCTATACATCAGTGGTCATCAACCCTGTCCTCAGGGCCCACTAACAGGCCAGGTTTGCAAGATAACTGAAATATATCAGGTGATATCATTTGCTGCTCAGTGATTGCAGTATTCTAGTCTGCATCTCCCCAAGGATATTACATAAAACCTGGTCTATTGGTGGGCACTGAGGACAGGGTTGATGACCACTGCTACACATGGTACAGATGCGCCACTTTACAGGCAAACTAAGGGGACCCACCCCCCCAGGCACTATATTTAAAGGGCATTTTCCATTTTTATTGTTTCACTTTAAGCATCATTAAAATTGCTGCTTTTGTAAAAACAATCTTTTTTTAAAATATTTTTGCATTGATACATGTCCCCCAGGGCAGTACCTGGGCCCCCATACCCTTTTTATGGCCAATAACTTGCATATAAGCCATCAAATCTTTCAAGTTTGGGTCCAATAGACTTTAATAGCGTTCACACCTCTGTCTGAAAATTTTACATGTTAGGGAGTTCTGGTGCAAACGGAACCGGGGTTTTTTCGGCCCATCTCTTACCAATCACAAGATGTGGTGGCTATATTAGTTTTCTTTTTTTAATGCCTTTTTCCCTCTGTTTTCACCTGTAAATCTGGACAGTAACACACCTCCTGTATTAAAGTGCCCCCACTCTGGATAAAGGAGCACCATTTGGAAAGCAGCATTGTCATTCTGGGAGGAGGGGGAGTGTTAGATGTACTAGCAGATTTATATACACTGACAAATTGAAGCTGAACCCCAGCTAATACTTGATAAGCGGTTACAGCAAACAGTTTTTTCCTTTTGGGATAAAGGTTTTACCTAAATAAATAAAAGCAGATCATTGTAAGCACCCCTCCTAGTGTTAAATGGTTTGTCTCATCTCTGTAACTGATACATTCTGCTGGAGAGCTTGTTCTTTTGAAAAAGAACAGACTTACTGGCTGGATTGGTAAGTCTGCCTTTTCATTCATAGATCATACTTTATTCATAGAACCAGCAGCCTTCTCTATGGAGCTGTTTCACATACCTGTGCGCCGAACGCGTTTACTGTTAAAAAAAAAATTCATGTGCATTTTTCAGTCTGCTTCAGATTCGATGCCAAGTAAAAATTTGCACCTGAACCAGTGAACAAATCTGCATCAAACTCCTCACGCTGAAACCACGGCCGGACATGTGTAAACTGAGCCTTACTGTTTTAGGAGTCCACATGACTAATAGTCCCTAAGAAAAAAGAATGTAGACTTGCAGCATTCCTGTGAACATTACTGTAGACAGATCTATGTCATATAAACACAGATGAAGCCCTACATCCTTTGGTTCTCTACAGATGTAAATCTCCTGTTTGGCCACTAGCTGTTCTTATAGCAAGTATATGAATCCACCAATCCTAATGCGTTTATGTGTATATGTGCATCATTTATGCCAGTATACACTTCTCCAAATGCAGGTTTGTGGCAGTTTTTAATGCTCCTTAATGCAGCTCTAAAATGTAAACACTAAAATGACCATGGTCACCTAGACCAACATAGAGTTGCGTTCAAAGAGGGGTAATGCCCCGTACACACGGTCGACTATTCCGATGGAAAAAGTCTCATTGGATTATGTTGTCGGAAAATCCGATCGTGTGTGGGCTCTAGCTGTTTTTTTCCGGAATTTTTTTTTGGAATTTTCGACGGAAAAAATTTGAGAGCAGGATCTCAAATTTTCCGACAACAAAATTAGACTTTTTCTGATCGTGTGTAGAGAATTCCGACGGACAGAGTGCCACGCATGCTCAGATCAAAGGAAGAGACCAAAGCTATTGGCTACTAGCCTCTACATAGTTCCGTAGTACGCAATTAACGTCACCAAGTTCGGAACGATCTGATTTTCCGACAACTTTGTCCAACCTCACCAGTTTCGGACAAAATCCGTCTGAAAAAGTCAGACGTATTTTGTGGTCGGAATTTCCGACCGTGTGTACGGGGGCTAAAAGGAGGTAAAACCCTCCACTCCCCCAAATCCTAACATTAGCAGACACTCAGAAGGTGGAAGTTATAATTACATTTTCAGTTTCATCCACTCTGAGCATGTATCAGCAAGTGTGCTCTTTTAATTGGTCCTGTGCTACTTTCCGAGACCCTCAGCATGGGTATGCAGGCATTCTGCAAAAAGAATATATTTCCATTAATGCTGTAGGAGTGGTCTTCTCTCTGTAGTCCTTCACCAATTTTCCATTTAAAAATAACATTCATAAAATATAAACTAGTAATCAGTGACCTCTAGTGGCTAAGAATTATATATTTTTTTAATTATTATATATTTTTTTTCCACAGCTGAGACAAAACTTATCATGTCACATGCATGCATCTAAGCAAAAATGTTCTGTTCTAAGTAAGAATTCAATTCTATTAAACACAAAACCAAAAATTGAATATATTGCAGTTTACCAATCATTAAATATGTTGGCTGCATTAGTTGTTCTTCCTCTGTTTCAGCTTCAATTGTTTAGTGTATCTAAATCTGCTAGTCCATCTAACACTACACTTCATCTATTCTAGACTGATAATGATGCTGTCAAAATGTGCCCCCTGTGCTCTTTCATCCAGAGTGTAGGCACTGTAATACTGGGGGAGTGTTACTGACCAGATCACCAGGTGAAAACAGAGGGGAAAAAGCCTAAGAAAAGAAAATGAATGCAGCCACCACATCTAATAATTGGTAAGCTGCAATATATTACATCTTTGGTTTTGGGTTTAAATTAGCTTGACTCCATATGAATTGACACTGGTTAAAGCTTAAGATTTGTAAGAAAAAAAATGGAACAAAGGACATTGGTTACAGTCAGTAGGATGTGTCCCTTGTGCTGCTGGCTCTTCTAGAGCCGCCATCAGGGGAGGTCCAGGCCATACACTTGTAAGTGTAAGGGGCCCGAGCTACCCAAGGGGCCCGGCCGGGCCCACACCCCCATACAGCAGCATAATGAATGAAACTGTGGCCCACAATATAGAATGATACAAACACAAGTCACCGCCGGATTCCTCCTTCCCGTGTCGTCGTCGCCCCCCGCCCGAAGGTGATCCAGCGCTCGCTCTGCTTCCTTCCCTGCTGAGGTGGAGCTTGCTGCTGCTTGCTAGGTTACTTACTGGTTACTAGTATTGTGAGTGGGCGGGACTCTGGGAGGGGGTGTGGTCAGCCTTGTCAGTGGACCAGCCCTCTTTGGTGCATGCAAGAGAGCAGCGTGGAGGGTAACTCACCAGTGTCTAGTGGCGTGCTGCTGTGCTGTAGATTGGAGTGGACCAGTGAAAATGTAAACGCGGCTAAACGGACATTTTTAGATGTCGGTTTCTAGGTGTCAAGTTTAATTGCTCAGGAGAGGTTAACCGCTTCAGCCCCGGAAGATTTTACCCCCTTCCTGACCAGAGCACTTTTTACAATTTGCCACTGCATCGCTTTAACTGACAATTGCACAGTCATGCGATGCTGTACCTAAAGGAAATTTACGTCCTTTTTTTCCCCACAATAGAGCTTTCTTTTGGTGGTATTTGATCACCTCTGCAGTTTTTATTTTTTGTGCAATAAAAAAAAAAAAGGAAAGCGCAACAATTTAAAACAAAAAAAAAAACAATATTTTTAACTTTTTGCTATAATAAATATCCGCAAAAATGTTTTTAAAAAACAAATTTCTTCATCTGTTTAGGCCAATATATATATTCTTCTACATATTTTTGGTAAAAAAAAATGCAGCTGATTTTTATGGAATCCAGAGCTCTATCCTCTAGTGCCATTTCACCCGTATCAGGGATGGCTGATTCCCGGTCTCTGCAGTTGCTCTCCACGGCCTCTGGGGCCCCACCTGTCTCATCTGTCTCACCTGCCTTACCTGCCTTACCTATTTCTGAGAACTCTGCTTCTAAACTAAGTCTGGGTCTACCGATGGAATTGGGGCCCCCCTCTCAGCTTCCTGCACTTTGGGCTGATATAGATCTGCGAGCGCTGTTATTAGCACTGCCGACCAAAGCAGATATTGCCAATCTCCCTACCAAAGCAGATATTGAAAATATAATTGGTCGTTTAGAGGAGCAACATAAAAGAGACTTTGCTGAAGTTAGACAAGAAGTGCAGGTTCTCTCATCTCGGTTGACCACAGATGAGACATCCCTGGAATCCCTGCAGCAGCGAGTTGCTACATTGGAAAGGATACAGGATAACCAAACGCAGACATCAATATTGATGCAGCTCCGTTTAGAAGAAATGGAAGACAGAAGTCGACGTAACAACTTGCGGCTTCGAGGATTACCAGAGGCTCCGGGACCGGAGGATCTAGCTGTGACTGCGGTCACGATTTTTCGTGAATTAACAAAGGAGGCTATTCCGCTCGACCTAGAATTGGACAGGATACATAGAGCTTTAGGACCGCGGCAGCCAGACCTCAACAGACCGCGAGATGTCATATGCAGGGTCCATCACTTTATTCATAAAGAGATCATAGCCCGAAAGGCCTGGGAGGCGGGCGCTGTTAATTTTAACGGTGCCTCGATTAAAATCTTGCCCGACCTATCGAGGGCCACGCTTTATAGAAGAGGACTCTTACGCCCGGCTTTGGATATAGCCCGTCGACAGGGAGCAACGTATAGATGGGGTTTCCCCCTCTCAGTGACTTTTAGGAGAGGTAAGAAATCTTTTACTCTCCGTACATCAGGCGATCTACCGGCCTTCTTCGATTTTATGGACACTGATCCGATTCAAATACCAGATTGGCTCCAAAATATTTCACAACCGAGGGGCCGACTAGGCATCCCAGGTCATCATGATCTACTGGATCCAACTGGTATTATACTAAAGGACAATTCAGTCCCGGTCTCGGAGAGCAGCGTGGTGGCCAGGTGAAGGGCGCAGACGGCAACCCCGGATGGACTTAAGTGAGTTTTGCACCATACCAGTGACTTTTCTTTTCCAATTGTTATTTTTTTTGTTTTTAATTTGTTTATTTTTTGGGTTTTTTTTTTTCTTAATTTTTTTTTCTTCCTATCCCTTTTTTTTTTTTCCCTTTCCCCGTATGGGGGAGAGTTACCCCTAAGGGGTCCCCGGGAGACCACCAGGGACACACGGACATGTATTCAACATGGACATATGTTTGAGACCTGTCTACGCCATCTAGGCTAGCGATTCTGATTTAGAGTCTTTAAACTAGAAGGGGAGGGGAGAGAGGGGTAGGAGATTAGTCTTTATATGAGGGCCCACTTTTTGATGTCTGGTTCTTAAAATTTTGGTTCTTTTTTTCTCCCTGTTGTTCCTGTTCTTTTCTTTTGTTTCTACTCCTCCCCCTCCCCCTTCCTGATGGGGCGCAAGCTGGCGGGGTGAGGGGGAGGAGGGGGTAGAGACAGAATACTCTCTCCCAATCTCTCTTCCCTCTCTTTTCTTTTTTTTTTTTTTTTTTTTTTTTTTATTGAGGGGAATCCCCAAGTGACCCCAGGGATATATGGATATGTTCTGGAGTTGGACATATGTTCAAGACTTATTTACGTTATCCTGGTGGCCGGAGTGGCTAAAAGGGAGGGGAAATGGAGGGAGAGGAAGGGTAAAAGGCACAACTTAATTTTTGTTATTTTTTCTTTCTCTTTCTATAAGATGTCCTTAAAAGTGAGGAAATTTATTTATTTATTTATTTATTATCTTTTTTTTTTTGGAAACAATTAGGGTGTGTTATTGTTTACCTACTACCTATGTTTACATATCAAAGTGCCGTAGTTACTCAAAGGAGTTCCAATTGGGACTACGAGAGTAGGATTGTAATATATTGAGGTTATGTTTCCATGTCAGGGGTTACAGAGGATAGGGTGGGGGTATCATAGCCATGTTGGTGCTTAACGTGTTACCTATTTTCTATATATATGTGATTTGTTTTGTTGTGTTTTTATATTTTGTATATATATTGATTTTTTTTTTTTGTTTTGCTGTGTTTTGATAAATTAGGTATGCACGATCGGACACGTAGGATGCTTGGAGGTTTTTTTTTTTCTCTGCCTTTTTTTTTACTTGCTGGTGCAAATAACAAAGCTTTTCCGGGGTTAGGAATAATGCATACCGTTTGTTTATATGATTATATGATGACAGGGTAGAGGTGGGGGGATTAGGGAAGCTCTTATGGAGCTTACCCTATTAAAAACCCCCACATAGGTTGTCGCACAGTCCCCCCACTTTTTTTTTTTTTTTTGGGGGGGTAGATGCGACTATATTGTTTGGTAGTAACCAATTAGTTGTTTAGAGAGGGGAGAAGGGGAAGGACTGGGTCTACGTTCCTCAGCCCAGTGCTCTCCCCTTTTCCGTTTTTTTTCTTTTTTTTGTTTTGTTCTTTTTTTTTTTTTGGTGGTGCTCTGGTAATGGATAGCCTTAAGGTACTTTCACTGAATGCCAAGGGGCTAAATACCCCTGAGAAACGGAAAATGTTGCTACATGACCTGAAGACTTCCCATACAGATATAGCATTCATACAGGAGACCCATTTTAGGGAGGATAGGATACCTATCCTCAAGAATAGATTCTATTCAGTGACATTCCATGCCACTAATAAGAAGGCAAAATCCAGGGGAGTATCGATCCTTCTATCCAGTAAACATTCCTGGGTAAGTAAGGAAGTATTGCTGGATGAAGGGGGCCGTTACGCGTTTATAAAAGGGACCCTTGGAGGGGTGTGTCTTACCCTAGCAACGATCTATGTGCCTAACGAGCACCAGGACATTTTTATTCGGCGAACTTTGGCCAAACTGTCAGACTTTACAGAGGGCCAGCTGATACTGGGGGGGGACTTTAATGTCTCCCTGTCCCCTAAAGTAGATACGTCCTCTGGAAAGTCATCGATTCCTATTGGCTCCCTAAAACGGATTAACCAAGCAATATATAATGCCCAATTGATTGATGTGTGGCGTTTGCAACACTCGGGCGAGAGAGATTATTCATTCTATTCCCCCCCCCCCATAAGGTCTATTCGAGAATAGATTTTTTCCTGATTCCCCATGCTCAGTTGCACGCAGTGTGTGAAACCTCGATCGGATTGACTACATGGTCTGACCATGCTCCCATACTAATGACCTACGCTCTGTCGCAAGACACCTTTCGGGTGTCACGCGTCTGGAAATTAAATGAAAGCCTTCTACAGGTTCCGGAAGTGATATTAGAAATTACAAAAGAGCTGCCTTTATATTTCCAGACGAATAGAACTCCGGACAGTAGCCCAGGCATGGTATGGGAGGCTCACAAGACCGTTATGCGAGGTATTTTTATCAAACATGGTTCTAGACTTAAAAGAGACAGAGAAAGGCAATTAAATTCGCTTTTGACCAAACTCCAAGATACAGAGTCTAAACATAAACACGCCCCCACTCCTGATATAGAACGGGACTTGGCTGGGATATGGGTACAAATTAATGATCTTCTACAATATAGGGCTAAGGCGGCTCTACAGAAATGCAGGAAAATCAGTTATGCATACGGTAATAAGTGCGGGAAAACATTAGCTAGGTCGATCAAGGAACAAAAACTCAGATCATATATACCATACAGTGGTGTGAAAAGGTGTTTGCCCCCTTCCTCATTTCCTGTTCCTTTGCATGTTTGTCACACTTAAGTGTTTCGGAACATCAAACCAATTTAAACAATAGTCAAGGACAACACAAGTAAACACAAAATGCAATTTGTAAATGAAGGTGTTTATTATTAAAGGTGAAAAAAAATCCAAACCATCATGGCCCTGTGTGAAAAAGTGATTGCCCCCCTTGTTAAAACATACTATAACTGTGGTTGTCCACACCTGAGTTCAATTTCTCTAGCCACACCCAGGCCTGATTATTGCCACACCTGTTCACAATCAAGGCATCACTTAAATAGGAGCTGCTTGACACAGTAAGGTCCACCAGAAGATCCTTAAAAGCTACACATCATGCCGAGACCCAAAGAAATTCAGGAACAATTGAGAAAGAAAGTAATTGAGATCTATCAGTCTGGAAAGGGTTATAAAGCCATTTCCAAAGCTTTGGGAATCCAGCGAACCACAGTGAGAGCCATTATCCACAAATGGCGAAGACATGGAACAGTGGTGAACCTTCCCAGGAGTGGCCGGCCGCCCAAAATTACCCCAAGAGCGCAGCGACGACTCATCCAAGAGGTCACAAAAGACCCCCCAACAACGTCCAAGGAACTGCAGGCCTCACTTGCCTCAGTTAAGGTCAGCGTTCATGCCTCCACCATCAGGAAAAGACTGGGCAAAAATGGCCTGCATGGCAGAGTTCCAAGGAGAAAACCACTGCTGAGCAAAAAGAACATCAAAGCTCGTCTCAATTTCTCCACAACACATCTTGATGATCCCCAAGACTTTTGGGACAACATTCTGTGGACCGATGAGACAAAAGTGGAACTCTTTGGAAGGTGTGTGTCCAAGTATATCTGGCGTAGAAGGAACACTGCATTTCAGAAAAAGAACATTATACCAACAGTAAAATATGGTGGTGGTAGTGTGATGGTCTGGGGCTGTTTTGCTGCTTCAGGACCTGGAAGACTTGCCGTGATAAAAGGAACTATGAATTCTGCTGTCTACCAAGAGATCCTGAAGGAGAATGTCCGACCATCTGTTCGTGTACTCAAGCTGAAACGAACTTGGGTTCTGCAACAGGACAATGATCCTAAACACACCAGCAAGTCCACCACCGAATGGCTGAAGAAAAACAAAATGAAGACTTTGGAGTGGCCTAGCCAAAGTCCAGACCTGAATCCTATTGAGATGTTGTGGTATGACCTTAAAAAGGCCGTTCATGCTCGAAAACCCTCTAATGTAACTGAATTAGGACAATTCTGCAAAGATGAGTGGGCCAAAATTCCTCCAGGACGCTGTAAAAGCCTCATTGCACGTTATCGCAAACGCTTGGTTGCAGTTGTTGCTGCTAAGGGTGGCCCAACCAGTTATTAGGTTTAGGGGGCAATCACTTTTTCACACAGGGCCATGATGGTTTGGATTTTTTTTCACCTTTAATAATAAACACCTTCATTTACAAATTGCATTTTGTGTTTACTTGTGTTGTCCTTGACTATTGTTTAAATTGGTTTGATGTTCCGAAACACTTAAGTGTGACAAACATGCAAAGGAACAGGAAATGAGGAAGGGGGCAAACACTTTTTCACACCACTGTATATTATGTCCTTAAAAGACCAGAAGACAACTCTTCCCTCAAAGATCTCGGAAGTTTTCCGGGATTTTTATGCGTCCCTTTATAACATATCAACGGCGACAAACTCTCAGTCGTTGATAGAAGAATTTATACAATCAGCTAAGATGCCCACTATTACGGCTGAAATCAAAGTTGAACTAGACAAGCCGATAAGCTTGGAGGAATTGACATCAGTGGTGAACTCTACTAAACTGGGAAAAGCACTGGGTCCGGATGGACTTACCCTGCAGTATTATAGAACCTTGCTTCGTAGCCTAGGACCCTATATGGTAGATTTATTCAATGAGCTGGGCAAGGATAAACCCCTTCCTAGCGATACCTTAAAAGCTTACATATCGGTTATTCCGAAGGAAGGTAAGGACCCGACCTTATGTGGCAGCTATCGGCCAATCTCTCTGTTGAATGCAGATCTTAAATTGTTTACTAAAATCCTAGCGAACCGCCTAGCAACTCATTTACCAGATCTGGTGCATTTGGACCAAGTAGGCTTTGTCCCTACTAGGGAAGCTAGGGATAACACGATCAAAGCCCTAAATTTGCTTCATGTAGCCAGAACTTCCTCTATCCCCTGCGTTTTCCTTAGCACAGATGCGGAAAAAGCATTTGATCCAGTGAATTGGCACTATATGTTTTCAGTCCTTCGACATCTGGGACTAGGGGACACTATTATTCAATGGATTTGGGCAATTTACTCAAAACCTACGGCCCAGGTCAAAGTTAATGGGGTCCTTTCTGACTCTTTCTCTATACAGAACGGTACTAGACAGGGATGTCCGCTATCCCCCCTGTTATTCACCTTATCCCTGGAACCATTCTTAAATAGAATCAGATTGAACCCAGATATCCAAGGCATAAGGGTGGGAGGAGAACAATATAAAATATCAGCCTATGCGGACGATATGCTTTTTTCCTTGACAAATCCCGCCATCTCGCTCCCTAATTTATTACGGGAGTTTGAGATATATGGAGCACTTTCTAATCTGAAAATTAACTTTCATAAATCAGAAGCTATGGGGATAGGGATACCTCCTCGCGTGTTAACTACACTCAAATCTAGCTTTAAATTTAAATGGACAGAGACAGCCCTGCAGTATCTAGGCACTTATATACCTATGGATATGTCACGTATTCTCAAACTGAATTTCTCCCCGCTTTTAACTAAGATCCGTATGCTGTTAGAGACCTGGAATAAGGGCTTGCACTCATGGTTTGGTAGAATTAACTTATTGAAAATGTGTATCTTACCAAAATTTCTTTATTTACTCCAAGCACTACCAATCAGACTTCCTTTATCTTACTTTAAACAAGTTAATTCGCTTTTTATTAAGTTTGTGTGGGCCTACAAGAAACCAAGACTTTCTTTTCATTTAATGACCTTACCCAGGCAACATGGTGGCTTGGCTCTTCCGAATATCTTAGTGTACTACCAGGCAATACACATAGGCAGAATCATTGATTGGTGCCGTCACGGTCAATTTAAACTATGGACCCAGATAGAACAAGCTCAAGCACCCATTCCTTTATCAAGGGCCCCGTGGTGCTATGAACATCTTCAGTCATTGTTGAAAAGCCATCCTTTAATAGGTACGACGCTTCGGATAGGCTCCGTAGCTATTAAAAGACCCTCCATTTCCTCTGTGGACTCTCCTTTGTTCCCTATTTTGGGGAACCCACAGTTCTCTCCGGGTATGTGCCTACATAAGTTTGGCCATTTATATTTCTCAGATATGACCCAGGCATCTCATTTTTCTATAAATGGCAGATGGCCCTCAATTGAGGAATTAGTGAGGGAGGAAGGCCTTTTTAAACTGAATTTTTGGCCAGCACTTCAGTTAAGACATTTTTTGGACACTATACCTAACCCAGGAAACTACATTCGCCCTTTGACGAAATTTGAAGAATGTTGCTCAGGGGAGGGCATTATAACACAGGTTTTGTCCAAAACATATTCTATGCTGAACTGCCCGGCAGTCTTACCACATCCGCCGTTCTTGGATAAATGGGAACAGGATTTACAACGAAAATTTACACCGGCTCAAATCCAGAATATACTAACCCTGGCTTTGAAGTCTTCAGTTTGTTCAAAAACTCAGGAATTTAACTATAAACTACTGACACGATGGTACCTCACTCCACACCTTTTACATCAATATTACCCGGAGACTACAGATCGTTGTTGGAGATGTGAGGGAGATAGAGGTACGTTACTCCATATATTCTGGTCATGCCCTAAATTGAATCACTTCTGGACGACAGTCCAAGAGGTGACTCAAAAATGCACGGAGTATAAGATTCCTGGTGATCCGGCATTTTTCTTACTCCAGGTCTCGAATATTCCGGTTAAATGCTATCAAAAAACTATTATAAGACATCTTCTTTGCGCTGCAAAGTCCTGCATCCCACTCTATTGGAAAAAACAAATACCGCCAACAGTGGCCGATTGGTTGCGTAAGGTAGTAGATATCTGTGGAATGGAGGACTTGTTAGCAGTGGAGAAACATGAACGGGACAAACACTCCTTGACTTGGAACGCCTGGAAACAGTTCATTGTATCCGAGGAGGGGATAGCCCTCCTTAGATAGGAGAGTTATAAAAGAGTGCTGTGCCCTACGGTTTAGGGCTGTCCAGAACCAGTGACACCTAATTTCTCCCCCTCCTTTTTTCTCTTGGGAGGGGGGCTTAATTTATTTATTTATTTAAAATTTTCTGTTTTTTTTTTTTTTTTTTTTGGTTAAATAAGAAAAAGGGAAACGAGCGAGGTTGGGTTTGGTATTTGAACTTATTCTTTTGGTGTTTTTTTTTTTTCCTTCTTCTCTTCTCTCCATATGTTGAATTAGGAAATAACAGGGCGGTAGGCGAGTAGCTTTTTAAGCGACCTCGCTGTTCTGTACCATTATATATGAGAAGAATAAGATTTTAGTTGTGATTTGTATGTTGTTTTATCTTGGAAATGTATTGTATCAACCTGATCTCGCACGTGTGGGGTGCTAATAAAGATTATATTTAAAAAAAAAAAAAAAATGAAATAAGCGTATATTGATTGGTTTACGCAAAAGTTATAGCGTCTACAAATTATTGGAAAGATTTATAGCATTTTTATTATTTTTACTTTTTTACTAGTAATGTCGGCGAGCTGCGATTTTTAGCGGTACTGCGACATTGCGGCAGACAGATTAGACACTTTTGACACATTTTTTTGGGACCATTGACATTTATACAGCGATCAGTGCTATAAAAATGATTACTGTGTAAATGTCACTGGTAGGGAAGGGGTTAACACTAGGGGGCGATCAAGGTGGTAAATGTGTTCCCTAGTTAGTGTTTCTAACTGTATGGGAATAGGGCTCTTTAAGGGAACAAAATACCCATACGTTGTTTCGCGCATCCGTGCCATTCTGCCAATGTTAATTGGTGTGAGCCGGTCGGCAAGTGGTTAAACAACGTTCCGTGTACATAAAGCCTTAGGCCCCTTTCACACATGCGGACTGTTCAGGTCCGCCTGTCAGTTTTTTTAGGTGGACCTGAATGGACGCTCCATACAGTTCTATGGAGCGACGGATGTCAGCCGTGACATGTCTGCTGACATCCAATCCGCTCCGATCTGCTAAATCCAGATGGATGGTGACCCTATTTTCCATTCGTCTGACGGATTGGATTGGATGAAAACGGACAGGCAGATCCGTTTTCATCCGATTCCCCATAGAGGAGAGTGGAGATCTGACAGGTCCGTACGCACAGTGAGCGGAGACGGACCAGTCATCTACGGGCTCAGCAGGGATCAATGGAGCGATCATTGTTGAGCAAGCGGAGTCCGTGAAAACGGACATTAAAGTGTGAAAGGGGCCTTAGAGATAAAGGTTTTAAATTAATAAATAAAAGCTGATCTTTCTAAGCACCCCTGCCAATGTTAAATGGTTTGTCTCATCCCTGTAAACTGATACACCTGGAAGAGAGCTTGTTCTTTTGAAAACCAAACAGTTTAGTTCCCAATATAACTACCCAATACAACTACCTATATGTACTAGCATGATTCTACCATATACTTATATTTTGTTTACCGGTTTGGTTCGCATCTCATTTAAAGTCCCAACCTTCTTCCTTTCTCCCCAAATTTATAGGGATGGAGGCACTGAGTGATACAGGCTATGTGCTTCATTTGAAGCCCCATCAATTTCCTTTTTCAATAAATTAATAAATAAAAGCTGATCTTTGTAAGCACCCATGCCAATGTTAAATGGTTTGTCTCATCCCTGTAAACGAATACATCTGGAAGAGAGCTTGTTCTTTTGAGAACCAAACAACAGACTTACTGGCTGGAGCACCGGATGAAAATAAAAGGAAGAAAGCCTTAAAAAAGAAAATGAATGCAGCCACCGCATCTAAGAATTGGTAAGCTTCCTCTGTTAAAAAAAAAAAAAAGAATTGTTAAGCTGAAATATTATTTAATAATACTGCTTTAAAGCCGAGTTCCAGCCTGGGGAAAAAATAAATAAAAGTCAGCAGCTACAACCACTGCAGCTGCTGACTTTTAATATATGGACACTTACCTGTCCAGGGAGCCCGCAATGTTGGCACCCCAGCCGTCGCCATCTCCGCAAAGGGAAACCGTCAGACAGTTCCCTACTGCGCATGCCCAAAGTGCGCTGCGCTTTCTAATTGGCCCGGCAGCGGAGGAAGGAAGAGGGGACCGTCTCCGGAAGTCCAAAAAAGGTCCCCGTTCCCCCCTAACCCCTGAAAGGTGCCAACTGTGGCACCAGAGGGGGAGGGGTAGCAAAATTTTCGGGTGAAACTCAGCTTTAAAGTGGCTCTAGCTGCACATTTTTTACCTTAAAGCATTTTCTGCATTAAGGTAAAAAATGACCCATTGCTTGTATCGCCCCCTCGCCCCCCTGTATACTTAAATAAGCCTGATCTGAATCCAGAGAAGTGCACATTTGCAGCAGCTCTCTCCTCTCTCCCTACACACAGAGGCAACAATGGGAGCCATTGGCTTTTGCTGCTGTCAATCAAATCCTATGAGCATAGAGCCAGGGGTGGGGCTGAGCCATGCTGTGCGTGTCAATAGATGCAAACAGACTGGCTTGGTGGCACACCGAGAAGAAGAGGAGCCCAGAGCACCGACAGTGGACCTGAGAAGACGAGGTATGGGGCCGCTCCGTGCAGTACCATTGCACAGAGCAGATAAGGAGAACATGTTTGTAACAATTTAACCCGCACAGCACCAGAACATTACGAGAACAAGGGTAGTGGGGATCACAGGAGGATGATTTCAACTAAATCTGCAGTCAGCAGCACAAGGGAAAAGTAATATTCCTTGTGCTGATTATCCCACTTCCAAGAACTGTTTTTTAGTGATAAAATACTGTACGTGTTTATAACTATACTTTTGCTGTATATTACATGTCAGAAATGTATTCAGGCAGCAAAGTTAATTTTTGGTCCATTTTGAACTAAATGTGAACCATAAATCGTTTTAGCAATATGTTAGACATAGTTTCATAGTTAGTAAGGTTGAATAAAGACATCAGTCCAACCAGTTCAACCTGAGTGTCTACAATTGTCCCTATCCCTGTACATTGCACACTCACATCGGTTCCTACCCTCAAGGAGCCCACAATCCAAGGTCCCTATTCATATACTAGGGCCAATTTTTGGACAGAAGCCAATTAACCTACCTGCATGTCTTTGGATTGTGGGAGGAAACCGGAGTACCCGGAGGAAACCCACGCAGGCACAGGGAGAACATGCAAACTCCAGGCAGGTATTGTGGCTGGGATTCGAACCAGCGACCCGTCTTACTGCTAGGTGAGAGTGCTATCCACTACACCACTGTGCCTGATTTTTCATAAAGTGGTATTAAACCCAAATCCCCAAATTTATTACAATATATTGCAACTTACCAATCCTTAAAGTGGATGTAAACCCACTCTCATCCTTTCTAAACTACTGCAATATTCGTTATCTAGAAGGATATACATGCCTCCTGCATGTATACTTATCTGTCAAATGTCTCCCCTCTGTCTGCTATGAGACCCGAAAAACTGCAGATTCTGTGGGTGGGTCTGTTTTCCAGGGCTCAGTGGGTGGAGTCGTGATGTCAGTAGACTCCCCGCCCACCTCTACACTCCCCTTATCAACATGCATTTTCTCCTGTGTATTTCTTACACTGAACTTCTGCTATGATCACTAACATCCAGTCAAAACCCAGAAACGTCCCCACATGACTTCAGCATGCCAAATCATGCTGAGGTGTGGAACAGCCAACCCTTGCAGAGCTGCTGAAGAAAGGAGTGGGGTGGGAATTAAAAAAGAATGCATGTCTTAGGCTAGTGCACGAGATATGTAAATCACCTGTCAATCACAGCAAGGGGGAAGAACGGACAAAGTTTTCACAGTTGAAAAAAGATATGAGGATTGCTCAGAGCTGGATTAACTCTCTGTGGCAAGACTGGGCACAGCTGATCTGAAATCCCATACTCTAAATTTTTGCCTGACAAAAAACAAATTAAAACTTCGGGTTTACATCCACCTTAAAGCAGAGTTCCACCCAAAAATCGAACTTCCACTTTAAGCACTCGTGACCCGCTGACATGCCACATTTGACATATCATTTTTGTTGGGGGGGGGAGTGGATACCTGGTTTTGAGAGGTACCCAGCTCCCACTTCCTCTCCTGGCTCCGCAGCGCTAAGCGGAAGTTCACCTCTCTCTCCTCCCTCCCTGCAATCGTCTGGGACACGTCACAGGTCCCAGAAGATTGCCCGGCCATTCAAGACAGCGCAGCGCCATTCGCGCAGTTGCGTGCCCAGCTGTGAAGCCGCAAGCTGTCACAGCCAGGCACCCACACTTACAATGCCAGCACTGCAGAGAGGAGGGGGAGAGTAGCGAGGCTTCGGGAAGCCATATCACTGGACTGTGGGACAGGTGAGTGTATGTTTATTTCAATTACTCACTTAAATACACTTTTTGTAGCTGCTGACTTTTAAATGGGTGGAACTCTGCTTTAACCACTTTAGCCCCGGAAGAATTTTTCCCTGGCGACGTGGCTCCCAAACAAAATTGACGTCCTTTTTTTCCCACAAATAGAGCTTTCTTTTGGTGGTATTTGATCACCCCTGCGGTTTTTATTTTTTGTGCTATAAACAGAAAAAGAGCGACAATTTTGAAAAAAACACATTCTTTTTTTAATTTTGCTATAATAAATATCTCCCAAAAATATATAAAAAAAAATTTTTTTCCTCAGTTTAGGCCGATATGTATTCTTCTACATATTTTTGGTAAAAAAAAATTTGCAATAAGCGTTTATTGATTGGTTTGCGCAAAAGTTATAGCGTTTACAAAATAGGGGATAGTTTTATGGCATTTTTATTAATATTTTATTTTTTTACTAGTAATGGTGGCGATCAGCGATTTTTATCGTGACTGCGACATTATGGTGGACACATCGGACATTTTTGGGACCATTGTCATTTATACAGCAATCAGTGCTATACAAATGCACTGATTCCTGTGTAAATGACACTGGCAGTGAAGGGGTTAACCACTAGGGGGCAGTTAAGGGGTTAAGTGTGTCCTGAGGAGTGTTTCTAACTGTGGGGGGGTGGGGCTACGTGTGGCACTTCACTGATCTCTGCTCCCAATCACAGGGAGCAGAGATCAGTGACACTGATTGTTTACATTAGCATCGCCCCGTTCTTCCTCTCCGTAAGACGATCGTGGGTATCCCTGCGGCGATCGAGTCCGTGGGACCCGCAACACGACTCACAGAGATTGCCGTGGGCGCACGTGCGTGCGCCCGCAGGCCGCCTCCTAAAGGGCAACGTACAGGTACGTTAGTTTGCCTGTACAAGCCCTTCTGCCAACGTATATCGGCATGAGGCGGTCGGCAATCGGTTAAAGTGGTTGTAAACCCTTACATATAACCAGTGAAGTGGCTAGCCTCAGGTGATACACAGAGATGAAACAAATCCTCTTATAAGAGTTGTACTTGTTTATCTGCAGCCATCTGTCCTGTAAAGTCTTGTAAACCTCAGAATTTACAAAGAATCTATCAGAATCTCTTAGCATCACAAAGCAGGAGTGGGGATCTGAAGTCACACACTGCATAGCTTAGGGAAAAGAAGTCTGAGCTCTGATTAGGGGGAAGGGACACAAACACCCCTCCATTCACTACACAGAAATCAGCTGTAGCTGTCAGTCCCAGGCTGTGTGCTGGAGTTCTCTTCCACCTTCAACTTTTTTCTCTTGGTGTGGGGAAAAGTGCTCATAACAGAGAAATGAGATAGCAGAGAGAAGTAACACTCAGAGCTTTGGATATTGACAAGTACACAGTATAGAAGAATGTGCTTTGTTCAGATTTCATGTCATGTGTTTCATGTCAAATTCCGCCGGCAAAAGTCTGATGAGAGCTTTTGGTCGGAAAATGAGACCGTGTGTATGCAGAATTCCAGCCAGCAAAAGATTAAGAGCAGGTTCTCAATTTTTTGGTCGGAAAAAGTTTCGATCGGAAATTGCGATCGTCTGTACCAATTACGACGCGCAAAATTCCTACACATGCTCGGAAGAAATTTGACGCATGTTCGGAAACATTAAACTTAATTTTCTTGGCTCGTTGTAGTGTTTGTAAGTCACTGCGTTCTTGACGGTCGAAAGTTCAGCAAACTTTTGTGTGACCGTGTGTATGCAAGCCAAAGCTTGAGCGGAATTCTGTCGGAAAAACCATCCAAGATTTTTCCGACGGAAAATCCGCTCGTGTGTACTAGGTGTGCATTAGGTCTACAGCCACTTTTAATTCGATTTTTTCTTGTTTTGGCATCTTTTCTTTTACGCTCATCTGGTCATCTGGCCAGTAACAAACTCCTTGTCCTAGGTTGTCTTCAATCTGGATGAAGGAGCAACATTTTGAGACAGCAGCCTTGTCATTCTGAGAGGGTACTGTTTGATGCACTAGCAGATTTAGATGGACTTGATGACCAAATGAAACTGAACTGTATAAATAGTTGCAGCAAACCGTTTTTTATTCCTTTTGTGATAAATGTTTTACCATACCGGGCCACATGCCCTCAACATGGGGGGGGGGGTGCTTTGGGGCGGGGGGGGTCTTCCCGATGGGGACAAGGGCCTCTTCCCCACAACCCTGGCCAGTGGTTGTGTGGGAGGGTGGTATGCAGGCAGGGGGCTTATTGGAAATTATTGAAATTTAAGAATGTCCCCAAGTCAATCATAATGTCTTCTTTCTCCGCTTGCTTCCTCCACCGCTATCTTCTTTCTCCGCTTCCTCCACCAATTTCTTCTTTCTCCAGTTCCGCCATCAATGTCTCCTTCCTCTGGCACTGCCGACCTGCTGAAAATAAAACAAACAGTCCTCTTCGGAAGCTGGCTCCTGTGGTTGTGTCAGCTCCAGTGTCTGTCAGTTTTTATATGGGGCGTGGCAATCAGGTGACGTCACCCTGAGACCCCCCCTTTGTGACATCATGGACCCAGCCATTAGGTGTCTGGTCTTGGGGGGATCCCACGCTGTTTTTTTTTTCTTTAACCACTTGCTTACTGGGCACTTAAACCCCTCTCCTGCCCAGTCCAATTTTCAGCTTTCAGCGCTGTCAATCTTTGAATGACAATTGCGCGGTCATGCAACACTGTACCCAAATAAAACTGTTATCATTTTTTTTTCACACAAATAGTGCTTTCTTTTGGTGGTACTTAATCACCACTGGGGTTTTTCTTTTTTGCTAAACAAACAAAAAAAGTCAGAAAATGTTGAAAATAAAAAAAAACATATTTCATAGTTTGTTCTAAAATTTTGCTAACAGGTAATTTTTCTCCTTCATTGATATGCGCTAATGAGGCAGCACTGATGGGCACTGATAGGCTGCACTGATGGGCACTGATAGGCACAGATAAAGCGGCACTGATAAGGTGGCACTGATGGGACAGATAAGGCGGTACTGATGGGCACAGATGAGGCAGCCCTGATGGCCACTGATAAGATGGCACTGATGGGCCCTGATGGGTGGCACTGATGGATGGCACTGATGGGCACTGATAGGTGTTACTGATAGGTACCACTGATAGATGGCACTGATGGGCACGGATGGGTGGCACTGGTAGGTGGCACTGATGGGCACTGGTAGGTGACACTGATGGGCAGCAATGTTGATGAGGCACTGATTGGTGACATTGATAGGTGGCACTGTGGGCACTGATAGGTGGCACTGTGGGCACTGATGGGTGGCACGGGTAGGTGGCGCTGGTGGGCACTGGTAGATGGCACTGTTGTGCACTGGTAGGTGGCACTGGCAGGTGGGCACAGATGAGCTGGCGGCTGCTCTCCTTGATCAGGACCAATGTCCTTCTGACAGCCGCCGGTGATCAGCTTTTTTCTTTCTCCTTACGCTATCAACGTGAGGAGAAAAAATAGCCGATTACCAGGTCTGTTTACATCACACGATCAGCTGTCATTGGTTGACAGCTGATCATGTGGTAAGGGGTCGGGCTCGACCCCTACTTCGATCTGTGATCCAGTGAGTCTCATAGACTCGCTGATCACAGAGCGCGCAGGCCGCTCGAGCACGGGAGGATGTCTATTGACACCCTCCCGGCAAAGTAGGTCTGCGCTGTAGCTGTCGTTCGGCTATAGCGCGGATCTGAATCGGTTAATTTTGGAGTGGGGCTTACCCTCAAGATCCTCAGAGCACAAGTCGCATGCCACAAGTCAGGACAGTTAAGATGATGATCCAACTTGGATGCGACTTCCATTCAAATCAATGGGCTGAAATTTTGCCCAAGAATGCAGAATGCAGAAAGCATTTTCAAACTCGCACCGACACAAGTCGGACCAGTTAAGGCGGCTCTCATAGGGAACCATTGATTTTGACTTGTCATGCGACTTTCGCTCTCGAAGTCGGAGCGCATGTCAGACCAGTGTGCTATTACAAAGTGGCTCAATTCCTGGAGTTCCCATTCATGAAATTTAAGCTGGGCACATATATCTGCAGTGTTTTCTTATCTCTTGTCAAAGCCCTGAGTCCCATGGCTTTCTCCTTCTCCGTTCTTCTGTTATCAGCCTGATAACTTCTGACAAGTTCTCTGTCAACTGTGATTAAACCAGCCTGAATTTTGTGTCAGGGAGGGTGCTATAAATAGTTTAGCAGAGGGGCCAATTCACAGCACAGCTCTGCAAGTCTCTGCCTATGTGGAGAGGGGGTGTGTGCCTTTCCTCCAATCAGCTGTCTCACAGTGTATGGCAAGAATCTACACCCAGAGGTGAATCAGGAAGAGAAAATTCTAACAGGATGTGCACTTTCTAAACAGTATATAAAGTGTAGCGGGGTCGTACCCCTTTTAGGGGAAGAGACTACATCCCCCATGATTCCCCAGGCTCCCGGGAGGATGTCTGTTTCCGCCCGAGAGGCTGCTGGGGGAGGTTATAAAAAGGAAGAGGAGAGACCGCCTCTTCCTCTTCTGACACTTCCTCTTCTGAGGCCTCACCTTACTGGTCTCCCTCTCCTGACGGAGCGTGTGACGCGGAGACTTGTTCCTGAGGGGACACCCGTGCGGACCGGGACTGCTGAAGGCCTGAAGCCTGGGCCTTGCAGCAGATGGAGTGAGACTCTTGTCCCCAAGAGTCAGCAGCAGCGGAGCGGAGACTCTCCCCTTAAGTCGGTCGGAGCTGAGGACCGGAGCGCAGGGGCTGTGACTGAGGAGACCGGAGCCGCCATTGGAGGGACCGGAGCTGAGGACGGTACCCAAGGATTGGTGAGAGAGCTGAGAGGCTCATCCTGCATTGATTCACACGTTTTATGCCGATTGAACTGCCTAGGCGCAATTTACCTCAGAGCAGCAAATGTTACTTTCTGTGGATTACAAAGATACCATTTAAAGCTACATGTGCACCACCTCTACAGATTTATTGCCGGTGAAGAACACTGTACTAGTACAAAGACTGAGCTCTATTGCTAGGGATCAGGCCTGGTCCGTTAGGTAGGCGCAGATAGATTTATTGCACCTCAGGGGTGCATAGCAGACGGTCGCCACGCTTGGCGCTCCGTTTCCCCATTGCTAGTTGGATACATATGTGTGTGTATATATTAAAGTGCATATTGCAGGGACCTGCTAAAGTATTGTAAGACATATGTTCAAATGCATGTTGCTATTTCTTGTCCTTACTGACAAAGTAAAGCCAGTTATTCTTATTTCAGCAGTCTGCTTGTGAGTTCATACCCATTACACTTAGAGTATAAGATATGTTTTATGTGCATAGATACATACCCCTTTACTAACTGTGCCAGAGCGGGTAGAGCCAAATTGCCGGGGGTTGGTGGAGCTGTACTCAGGGACCCAAAACAAACCAGCGGCTCTCTTAACTGGGGGTAGCGCTACACGTGGGGGCTCGTAATCCGGGATCCTGAGTCAGCGGGAAAAGCCGCCAGAAGGTGCCGGCATGGACCCAATAGAAGTGGGACGGTGGTCCGCGACATGGGCCACTGACCCAGCCGCAGCAGCAGTTATTGAACTGCCAGGGATATGGCAGAGAGAGGCAGTCAAGCAGCTCATAATGTCCCTATCCCCGTGCCAAAAGTCATGGATAATGGACATGAGAAATGATGCTGGGTACACATACGCCTTAATAGAATGGCAGGAAGAGACTCCAGAGCAGTTCAGGAGCCAAAGCATACAAGCACCGAATGGTCAGGCCTATCAAGTGCTGCATGCGCTGCCGCGCAAGGGAGAAGCTTCTCCAGTGAAAGCTGTGCTATCCCCAAAGAAGGAAGAGCAGAAGGGCGCGGAAAGTCCCGCACAAACTACTCTTAGTGCAGAACTGTGTGCTGTCCTAGGGGAGATTGTGACTCAGTGCAGAAGAGACCCCGGGGATTACCCGATGTCGGGATACGGGAAACTCCGGATGTTTTCAGGGAGGACACCTGTACCCTCGGGAGAAGAGAGATTTGAAGAGTGGTTAGATGGTGCCACGCAGGCCCTAGAAGAATGGGAGGTCTCAGAAGGCAGAAAGAAGCAAAGGATTGTTGAAAGCCTAAAAGGACCTGCCTTAGAGGCCATACGCAATCTGAAGACAAGCAAAAAGGATTGCACTGCCCAGGACTACATAGACATCCTGGAAGGTGTGTTTGGTGGGACAGAAAAAGTCACAGAACTTACCTATCAACTGGAACACTGTTACCAGAAGACAGGGGAGAAGCTGTCAGAGTACATGGGACGCATAGACAAGATCCTGCATAGGATTATCCTGAAGAAGGGGATAGATCCAGGGAAGGTAGATGAAGCCCGTGCCCAGCAGGTGATGAGGGGAGCCCAACCCCTGGACCCTGTCGCACTAGTGCTACGCACCCGGCAGGATGGGAAGAGCCTGGACTACCCTGACCTCATCCGAATGGTCAAAGAAGAAGAGGCCATGTTGGAGGAGAAACGGGAAAAGCAAGTAATGGGGTCTACAAAGCTCCCAGTGGCCACGGTCAGGTCGGCCTTAACCCCTGAAGGAGACACAGAGGTAGATGCCCTGAAGTTGCAGATGTCCCAGATGATGGAGATACTGACATCTCTAGTGGCGAAAGAGACGCCCAGTCCCAAGAAAGAAACAAGCAGGAGGGAATTGTTTCCAGCTGTTCCAGCACCAGCATCCCCACCTGACTACAGTGAGATGATTTGCTTTAATTGTGGAGGAATTGGTCATATTGCAGCTGTATGTTCCAGTCCCAAGAAGAAGAAGGCAGAAAGCCGCCAGCCGGCGGGAAACGCCAAAGGGCCCCGGTGAAGGAGTCAACCGGGTGCCCATCACCTTCAGTGAGCTCCAAGAAGCACAACAGGAAGAGAAAGCGAGGAGACCAAACCCCTCAGAAGGGGCCCAGGGATCCTCAACCAAGGTGCACTCCAGAGAAAGGGGGCAAGACCCCTCCGAAGAGACACAGCACTCCCAAGCGTGAACTCTTCAAAGTGAGAGATAACAATGTCCCTCAACGGGTTCACACTCCCAGTAAGAGGGAGAAAATTAATGCATACCAGGCTCAAGAAAGGAGCAAGTGCAGATCAAGTGCTGGCAAAGAAAAGAATCCGCAGAAGAGGACAGCATCAACTCGGCCTTACCCAGAAAAGCTAGTTGGTCCATCCCCTACTGTACCCATCCAGGTGGAAGGAGTGTACACAAAGGCCCTCCTAGACACTGGAGCCCAAGTGACCCTATTGTACAGGGACTTCTATGACAGATACCTGAGTCATCTGCCAATACAGAAGATAGAAGAGTTGGAGATAAAGGGACTGGGAACTCAGAGCTTCCCCTATGATGGATACTTACCCATACGATTGACGTTTGACCCATCCGTAGCTGGGAAGTCTGAAGTGTTCGACACCTTAGCAGTGGTGTGTCCCCGCCCACCAGGAACCAGCAAGACGTCCCTGATTATAGGGACGAACACGGATCTAGTCAGAAGGCTTCTGACTCCCCTGGTGAAGAAAGAGAATCTTTCAGCTCCCAAGATCCATCCCATGCTGAAGGCAGCCTATCAGCGGTTGGTCCTAGAGCAGAAGACCCCAAGTGAGGGGATAGGAAGGGTATGGAGGCTTGGAAAAGAAGGAGCAGTGTTACAGCCTGGAGAGGTGACCTGCATGAGAGCCACGGTGAAACTTACTTGGGAGCAGCCTGGCCCCTTTGTAATGTTGGAACCCGACCCAATGGAGGGTCACTCAGGTCTGGAGGTGATACCAGAAGTAATCTCATTGAAGGACCTGAAGAAGGTTAGAGGAAGAGTCCCTGTCAGTGTGAGGAACCCCACGGAGCGGCCCGTGGAGATCCCTGCCAGGATGCTTCTGGGACAGGTGAGTCCTGCTGTCCCAGTTGGCTGGTCAGAAGTGAAGGGGACGGGTGAAGGAGAAGATGTTTGGAAGAAACTCTCCATGGAAAACCCAAACCTACCTGGAGCTTGGAAAGAGAGAGCCAAGGCCCAGCTGACCAGATGGGAGAAGATTTTCTCTAAAGATGAGTTTGATGTGGGGTGTGCGAGGAGTGCCACCCATCGAATCCGCATGCAAGAGGACAAGCCATTCCGAGAGAGAGTCAGGCGGGTCCCGCTAGCAGATCTGGAGGATCTGAGGGAGCAGCTTGCGGAACTGAAGAAGACGGGGGTGATTAGGGAGTCCAGAAGCCCCTACGCCTCCCCCATTGTGGTAGTCAGGAAGAAGAATGGGTCATTGAGGCTCTGCATTGACTACAGAACGCTCAACAGGAGGACCATTCCTGACCAGTACACCACGCCAAGGATAGAAGATGCCTTGCAGAGTTTATCTGGAGCTAAGTGGTTCAGTGTGATGGACCTCAAGAGTGGGTATTACCAAATCCCCATGCATCCAGAAGACAGAGAAAAGACTGCCTTCATAACCCCAGTAGGATTCTTTGAGTTCAACAGGATGCCCCAGGGCCTATCTGGAGCTCCTGCTACGTTTCAACGCCTTATGGAAAGGACAGTTGGAGACATGAACCTCATAGAAGTCCTTGTGTACCTGGACGATGTCATTGTCTTTGGAAAGACTTTGGAAGAACATGAAGCCAGATTGGAGAAAGTACTGAAGAGGCTCAGTGAAGAGGGACTCAAACTTTCTCCAGAGAAGTGTCGGTTCTATCAGTCTTCTGTGAACTATCTGGGACACATAGTGTCTGAAAAAGGAGTGGCTACAGACCCTGAGAAGTTGGAGGCAGTTACTTCGTGGCCAAGGCCCACAACAGTTACAGAACTTCGGTCTTTCTTGGGGTTCTGCTCCTACTACCGCAGGTTTGTGGATGGGTTTGCCCGCATTGCAAAACCCCTAAACGAACTGCTCAAGACAGAAGGAGAGGAAGATGGATTGGGGCCTAGGAGGTCCGGTGAATCAGTCCAAGACCAGTGGAACTCAAGGTGTGAAGAGGCTTTCAGAACCTTGAAGAGAAGTCTCACCACAGCCCCAGTTTTGGCCTACGCTGACCCCACTAGACCATATGAGCTACATGTTGATGCCAGCCATGAGGGCCTAGGTGGAGTACTCTACCAGGAGTATGAAGACCAGCTACGACCAGTGGCTTATGTGAGCCGGAGCCTGACCCCCTCCGAGAAGAACTATCCCACCCACAAGTTGGAGTTCTTAGCCCTCAAATGGGCAGTTGTTGACAAACTGAGAGACTATCTGTATGGGGCCGAGTTTACTGTAAAGACAGATAACAACCCCTTGACCTATCTATTCACCACCGCCAAGCTGGATGCAACTGGACACAGATGGTTGGCGGCGTTGTCTGGATTCAATTTCAGTCTCAAGTACAGACCAGGGGCTGGAAATAGGGATGCAGATGCCCTGTCCCGAAGATCCCATGTCATGGTCGATGACTGGGAAGACTGGACTCAAGTGGCACCAGATGGAGTGCGAGCCCTTTGTCAGGGGGCTGAACTCCAAGCCAGAGGAGGATCCAGAGCTGAAGAGGTGGGAGTTACCACAGTGGGAGTCCCAAAGTGTTACTGTGGGGTAACTCAACTAGAAGAAGAGTGCCTACCGAAGCTGTCCAAGAAGGAGCTAAGGTGTGACCAATTGGAAGACCCCATGGGGAGGTTGGTCCTGGAAGCCCTGGAAGACAAGAGTCCAGAGGGACTTCGCCTTCACCCTTCCAAAGAAGCTCGCCTACTGAGGAGAGAGTTGGAAAAGTTACAGGTGCATCAGGGGGTAGTCTACCGAAGGGGCCCCTCTGATGGCCCAGAAGACAAGTGGCAGTTGTTTCTCCCCGAAAAGCATCGAGAGACTGTGCTGATTGCCTTGCATGACCAGCATGGTCACTTGGGAGCAGAGAGAACCTTCCAGCTTGTCAGAGACCGGTTTTATTGGCCCTGCATGAGGGCCGAAGTGGAGGAGTATTGCCATTCCTGTGCAAGATGCATTCAGAGAAAGACTTTACCTCATCAAGCTGCCCCAATGGGCCATCTGCAAAGTCAAGGCCCAATGGATCTGGTATGCATTGATTTTCTCTGCCTTGAACCCGATTTGAGTGGATTGGGAAATGTTCTGGTGGTAACCGACCATTTCACCCGTTATGCTCAGGCTTTCCCAACCAAGGACCAGAAGGCCTCTACAGTAGCCAAGGTACTCTTGGAGAAGTACTTTGTTCACTATGGACTGCCACAGAGAATCCATTCAGACCAAGGAAGGGACTTTGAGAGTCGCCTGATCAGGAAGCTACTAGATTCTCTGGGAGTAGAGAAGACTAGAACCACACCATATCACCCTCAAGGTGATGCCCAGCCTGAAAGGTTCAACAGGACCCTATTGAACATGTTGGGAACTTTGGAAACAGAGAAGAAGCAACATTGGAGTCAACACATTTCAGCTCTAGTGCATGCTTACAATTGCACCACAAGTGATGTGACAGGTTTCTCTCCTTACCGACTTATGTTTGGGAGAGAAGCAAGATTGCCAGTGGATTTGGCCTTTGGCATTTCTTTAGACCATGCCTCTGCTGCCTCCCACAAAGGATATGTGGACAGACTGAGGCACAGTCTGAAGGTAGCTTATGAGAAAGCTCAAGCGGCCTCTAGCCAGAGAGGGGCCCGAAACAAGAGGAACTTTGACCTGAAAGTTAGAGTACAGGACCTACAGCCTGGGGACCGTGTACTGTTACGCAACCTAGGGATCCCTGGAAAACACAAGATTGCTGATAGATGGAGATCAGAGCCATATATCATTTGTAGAAAACTTCCAGGATTGCCTGTCTACAAGTTGAAGCCAGAAGGAAGAGTGGGGCCTTTGAAGACCTGGCATAGGAATCATTTGCTCCCACTCACTGAAGCAGTCAGAATACCTCCAGCAAGAGACGTACCTGAATCTGTTTCCATTCTGGATACCCCCAGGCCTAACACTAGGTCTCAAACATCCCAAGCTAGGGGTGGACAAGACCCCCAATCAGCAGAAGAAGAAAGAGGAGAACTTGAATGGCTATGGCCTTCCTCAACTCCAGGAAATTCCGCCATAGATCTTCCACCTACTGAAGATGTGAAAGATAACACATTGAACCCAGAAGCCACAGAGTTTGTGCCATTCAGTGTTGTGCCTGAGTGCTGGGAAGATATCCCTGGTCTCTACTCAGAAGAAGAAGAAGTAGATGTTCCAGAACAAGAGATGTTGCCAGAATGTGTTCCTGAAGAAGTCCCAAGAGAACAGAGAGCTCGCAGAGTGGTGAAGCCTCCCAAGAAGTTAACTTACCCCAAGATGGGAGAAAGTTCAGAGGACTCTGTTACCACAGCAAGAAGAAGTGCTGAAAGCCCTGACCCATCCACTGTTCATTTGGTGGAGGGCAACCCCAGCTCACTCTCTGGCACAGTTAAACAGGTCGCCCACACTGAAGTGACCTGTAGACAGGACAGCTCCCCATCTTATGCCAATTGGTGGGAAGCTCCCCTGTTCAAGTTATGTGAAAGTGTTGTTCCCGAGAAAGTTTGTAGTTTGAACACTGTCTTTGGGGACCAAAGATTCAAAGTGGGGGGAGTGTGTAGCGGGGTCGTACCCCTTTTAGGGGAAGAGACTACATCCCCCATGATTCCCCAGGCTCCCGGGAGGATGTCTGTTTCCGCCCGAGAGGCTGCTGGGGGAGGTTATAAAAAGGAAGAGGAGAGACCGCCTCTTCCTCTTCTGACACTTCCTCTTCTGAGGCCTCACCTTACTGGTCTCCCTCTCCTGACGGAGCGTGTGACGCGGAGACTTGTTCCTGAGGGGACACCCGTGCGGACCGGGACTGCTGAAGGCCTGAAGCCTGGGCCTTGCAGCAGATGGAGTGAGACTCTCGTCCCCAAGAGTCAGCAGCAGCGGAGCGGAGACTCTCCCCTTAAGTCGGTCGGTCGGAGCTGAGGACCGGAGCGCAGGGGCTGTGACTGAGGAGACCGGAGCCGCCATTGGAGGGACCGGAGCTGAGGACGGTACCCAAGGATTGGTGAGAGAGCTGAGAGGCTCATCCTGCATTGATTCACACGTTTTATGCCGATTGAACTGCCTAGGCGCAATTTACCTCAGAGCAGCAAATGTTACTTTCTGTGGATTACAAAGATACCATTTAAAGCTACATGTGCACCACCTCTACAGATTTATTGCCGGTGAAGAACACTGTACTAGTACAAGGACTGAGCTCTATTGCTAGGGATCAGGCCTGGTCCGTTAGGTAGGCGCAGATAGATTTATTGCACCTCAGGGGTGCATAGCAGACGGTCGCCACGCTTGGCGCTCCGTTTCCCCATTGCTAGTTGGATACATATGTGTGTGTATATATTAAAGTGCATATTGCAGGGACCTGCTAAAGTATTGTAAGACATATGTTCAAATGCATGTTGCTATTTCTTGTCCTTACTGACAAAGTAAAGCCAGTTATTCTTATTTCAGCAGTCTGCTTGTGAGTTCATACCCATTACACTTAGAGTATAAGATATGTTTTATGTGCATAGATACATACCCCTTTACTAACTGTGCCAGAGCGGGTAGAGCCAAATTGCCGGGGGTTGGTGGAGCTGTACTCAGGGACCCAAAACAAACCAGCGGCTCTCTTAACTGGGGGTAGCGCTACAAAAGCTTAAGACAGTAGATATACATGTAAAACTTATGTAGGTAGATTTGTTTAATCTGTGTATCATCTGAGGCTGTTCACTTCACTGGGTATATGTGAGGGTTTACATCCACTTTAAAGAGGAACTGCAGTCTGCTAACATAATCTGTAATAAACATTTTTTTGCCATTCTGAAGCTTCCCTCCAACCACTTTGCATATTATTTTATATATACTGTGATTCTGTACTTGTCAAATATGGTACAGAAATCTCCCTCCACTGAGTCTGGCTGCAACCATTTTAAATGTGGGCAGCTGAAGCTGCTACCTGTTCACTTCCTGGATTTACACAGACACAGAGGCACACCTCCAGCTCTGCAGCTCTAATTGGCCCTCTTATGTCTCACCCCCCCCCCCCCCCCCTTCCTGGCAAACTCTCACGGGAGTTAGAGAGAGAGCTGTGCATGATGCAAATGATGCAAATGCCATAGGTGCGTTTACGGTGCGCTTGTTAAACTCTGCAGGCAGCGCTATTTTTGTCTCACTGCAATGTGAGGCAATGCTAATGCTGCAGTGTGAACACCCCCATCTGCTCCCTATCTTAACAATTTTGATTGGCAGTGATAAGCATTCGGGAAGCGTTAAAAACGAGACCCAACCGCCTATATTCAATGCCTGTGTGAAAGAGCCCTAAGCAATTTTCACTGCAAGGTAAGAAAAAAGTATAAACAAAATAGCCATGAAAATCAGCATTCCTACTTGTTTAACTGCTTCCTGCCCACCGTATAGTGAAATGACAGACGAGAGCCTCCTCATTATGTCCATCAGTGCCACCTCATCAGTGCCCATCAGTGCAGCTTCATCAGTGCAGCCTATCAGTGCCCGTAAGTACAGCCTCATCAGTGCACATCAATTGGTCTTATATAGTTTGTTTAGCAATAAATGAAAAACCCAGCAGTGATTAAATATCTCCACAAGAAAGCTCTATCTGTCTCAAAAAAATTATAAAAATGTTGTTTTGGGTATAGCGTTGCATGACCGCGCAATTGGACAGGAAGGGGGTGAAAGTGCCCTGTAGGCAGTGGCATCGCTAGGGGGTGGCTTTTGGGGCTATAGCCCCGAATCTGGGGCCCATAGCCTTGAGTCTCTGTAGGGGTCCCCAAGGGGAGGGAAGGCTCTCTGGGGACCCTGATGTAAGTGGGGGGCTCTCTGGGGACCCTGATGTAAGTGGGGGGCTCTCTGGGGACCCTGATGCAAGGGGGAGGCTCTCTGGGACCCTGATTTTAAGGGGGAGGCTCTCTGGGGACCCTGATTTTAAGGGGGAGGCTCTCTGGGGACCGCTATGGGCTCTAGCCCCAGATCTTTTATAGACCTAGCAACGCCCCTGCCTGTAGGCAAGTGGTTAAACCATGCCACCAAATAAATCTCCACAACCTCCTAGACTCAGGTTTCTTAACCAGGGTTCCATGGAATCCTAGGATTCCTCCAAAGGTTGCTAGGGGCTCCTCGAGCAATGAGCAATTTCTGCCTCTCAGATAAGTTCTCACTGACATCATTGATCTTTTTAGCTTTCTGTAAGGGGGTAATTCTTCCCAATGACCACAAGTGTGAGGAATGTTCTTCCCACTGACCATCACACTATTGTATCATGAGTTATAGATCTAGTCATTTTTAGCAGGGTTTTCTAACACTGGAAAGCTATTTCAAGGGTTTCTCCATGTTCAGAAGGGTGAGGAAGGCTGTTCTAGACCTTTAAAAGTGTTCCACCCATCATCAGCAATACGTCTAGCTCTGGCTTGAAGACCAGATACCTCAAGCCTGTGCTGTTCTATTTGCTCATAATAATGAGGAATTCCTATGCTTGTATTCAGTGCTACCTTAATAGCATCATGGGCCCCTTGGCAAAGTAATGCACTGGGGTCCCAACCAGCCTGCACCAGGTGTCCACATCACAGTGTCATCACCATACATCAGGTCCCCCTATCATAGTTCCCATATACGTTAGGTATCTCTATCACAGTATCCCCATATTTTATATCAGGTGCCCCTACACATCAGTTTCCCCAATTGTGGTGTCCCTTACATCAGGTGTTCCCATCACAGTGCCCATACACAACAGGCGTCCACAACCGTGGCTCCTTAAATCAGGTATCCCCATCACAGTGCCCCCATACCTCAGGTGTCCTCATCACTGTGCCCATACACATCAGGTGTCCCCTTACATCAGGTGTCCCCATCAGAGTGCCCCCATAAGTCAGGTGTCCTCATCACAGTGCCCCATTGTCCCCATACATCAGGTTCCCCATCACTGTTTTCCCTTACATCAGAGCTGTAGTCCCCCTTCCCCCCTGTATTCACAGATCACAAATGCTGTTCCCACCTGCAATGAAGGCAGCTCCTTCTTCCTCTGCTATGCTGAGATTGAGGTGAGCTCCGAATCTCAGTTTCAGCTCTCTTCTGCTCCCTGCAGGTGGGAGGAGAAAGCCGATTCCCCTCTCCTGCAGAAGCTAGCCGCTGCTTCTTCTAACAGGAGTGACACTGCAGTTACTCCTGTCAAAGAAGAGGGAAAAAAGTGGCCAAATTGTTGGTGCACCCCCCAATACAGCATCCTCCCCCCCTGTCCTGGCCCTGATCATGGGGCCCCCATGCACCTGGGGCCCCTGGGCAGTGCCCAGGTGTGCCCATTCATTAAGACGACCCTGCTTGTATTTTTATCCAAGTGCAGCACTCAGGATTCAGGAAATTACATTTCCTTGTGCATAGCTCCCAACTGTTCCTGATTTGGAGGGACTGTCCGCGATTTGGAGCAATGTCCCTCTGTCCCTCATTCCTCCTCATTTGTCCCTCATTTTGGTCTGATCTATATAGATGTTTTTAATATGCACTTTTTATCTATCAAAAGGTGTTTTCCAGCACTAAACCTTTCATCTGATATTTTAAATTGCTGCATTTGTAAATTCCAAAAGCCAATATAAAGGAATAGTAGTGGTAAAAAAGCACTTGTGGGTTTAACCAATCTTGTTTTTTTTTGTACAATTCTCCTTTAAGGGGGCGTGGCAGAGGTGTGTCCTATGCCTGCATGCTTTTGCTGATAGGTGTCCCTCATTTCCATCTCAAAAAAGTTGGGAGGTATGCCTTGTGCCTCTATGGCAGCATATGCATGGTTGCTCCGCCTCCTCCATTCTCTTTTCTGTCCTCAAGGGGAGATAATCTGCAGGGCAGTAATCTGGTCCTCGTTCTCCACGTTTATGGCTCACTACAGCCTAGATCTGGCTAGTCTCACCTCCCAGGATTTTGGAAGGAAGACCTTACAGTTTTCTGTTTCGTGATAGTCTTTTAAAATTTTAGTTTTCTTCAGGATTCCCTCCCTGGCATTGAGTTATTTACCATACGTACGCTGCCATGAAGGCACCATGGAAATGGAAAATTGAATACTTACCTTTCTGTAATTTTCCTTTCCTGTTGCCTATCCAGGGCAGCATATTCCCCTCCCTTGTTCTGATCATTGTGGCTGGTTTGAGTCTAGTTATGAGAATGGGGTGGGGGGGGGGGGGGGTGGGCTCGCTCTCTTTTAGAGTTATAATGGTCCTGTGGGTTGGCCGGGGGCGGAAAAAACATGCTGTTGTGGCCTGATCTAGGGCAGTGATGGCAAACCTTGGCACCCCAGATGTTTTGGAACTACATTTCCCATGATGCTCACCTACACTGCAGCGTGTATGAGCATCATGGGAAATGTATTTTTAAAACATCTGGGGTGCCAAGGTTCGCCATCACTGATCTAGGGTAACACTGCTAGACATTTTTGCTGATACTGTCTCCAGTGAATGTTGATTATATCTGCACTGTGCAATCGCATGGTAACTGATGTTAATCTTCACACTGGTCTATTAACTATTCACTGTTTGGTCTGTGGAAGAGATCTATGGTCCCAATAAGCCACTTCACCACTTTCTCCTACCTATAGACCATTAAGGCCCCATTGTGAGGCTTATCTGACACACCAGGGACAAAAAAAGGGGACTCTGATTTCAGACTAGAGATACACACCAGCGGAGCCGGAATACGCCAGACTGGGAGGTTACCAGGAAACACATTGAGACATATTCACACGCTGTTACCTTACAGCGGTAAGGTAAGGGGCCATCCACACATTACTCTGCACAGGAACCAGGAAGTCACCTATCATCAGCACTCTATGTCAGAGAATTGCCACCAGCACCAGCACTGTGTCATTTTGTGCTGACACTGCGAATATACAGTCACTTACTCATCTTGCACTTTATATGGACACCATTCATTTTATTTTGCTTTCACCTATAGGAACTTTTGCGGCATATTTTTATATGGAAATACTTTTATGTGTTACGCTTTTATATGCTTTCTAGGATCTCACCCATCTTTTTAGTATTTATTTTAGGAATTGTAATTTTATTGCACTCTTCACTGAGCACAGTTTTATTCATTTTATCTGCATAGTATATGGATATATTTTACCATTGTTTTATGAAGTATTTCTTGAGCATGTGATATGCATATTGTCAAGAATCATATTGAGATATTATAATACTGTATTATCTGATGAAATCGCAGGGCAGGCGATACGTTTTTATACTGCCTGCCATTTGATATATATTGGCCTTAGAATATTGCCTCCCTTAATTATATCTTGTACTGAGCACTTCCTGCACCCTAATTTGCACATTATTCAGGTTCATAGTGCAGCACTACCTTTATTTTATATTTGCTTTGGGTTCTGATATTTCCTTCAGTGTTGCAGCTTTACTTTTAAAGTGGTTGTAAACCCTTACAGACCACTTTGACCTACAGGTAAGCCTAGATGAAGGCTTACCTGTAGGTCCAAGAAATATCTCCTAAACCTTCACGGTTTAGGATATATTTGCAAAAAGATAGCGGCGCGCAGGCGTACTGAGATTGCCGCTGCTAACGGCGATATGCCGTTAGTGGCGGCTCCCGTGCGCATGCGAGGGAGTGACGTCATCGCGGCTCTGGCCAGTCACAGCGCCGGAGCCACGATACACGAAGAAGACGAAGGTGGACGCTCCATGGAAGAGGGGACAGCGGTGACATCGCTGGCTCCTGTGTCAGATAAGTGACACATAATGGGCTACTATGCATCATTATGCTTTACCTTTGCAGGGAAACAAAGATGGGTTTACTTCCTCTTTAAAAACACATATATTTGGTAGCGCAGGAATATTATTTTATGGCTGCCTGTTGGAAGGTCTCTTGCACATGGGGCAGCACAGTGGTGTAGTGGTTAGCACTTTCACCTAGCAGCATATAGGGTTGCTGGTTCAAAACCTGACCATGACACCATCTGCCTGGAGTTTGCATGTTCTCCCTGTTCCTGTGTGGGTTTCCTCCGGGTACTCTGGTTTCCTCCCACACTCTAAAGACATGCTGGTAGGTTAATTGGATCCTGTCTAAATTGGCCCTGGTATATGTATGAACGTGTCTTAGGGACCTTAGATTGTAAGCTCTTATGAGGGTAGGGACTGATGTGAATGTATATGTAAATTGACAGCGCTATATAAGTACCTAAAATAAATGAGTGCATTAAGCATAATTGCTGGTGGAATTCCTCTGCCCGGGCAGCTGAGGTGCAGCATACAGCCTCTTGTTGGCGCTGCTGTAGTCATGTATATGGTGGTGATGTAATGGGCATATACAAAAAAATAACCCCACCTGAAGTTGGTGTGAACAGGGCACCTACTAGAACAATCTGATGTGGAGCCTGCACTGATAAGTGTGCACATAGGGTGTGCCAGGGAACACCCTAACCACCCTGTGTGGCACAGATTCCCCATTTAGTTCCCTGATATTTCACCAAAGCCCCCTAATTGGGCTTGTAAAAAAATTGTAATAAAAAAAAAATGATAATAAAATAAAAACTACTGACACCATCAGTATACATACACGTGTTTGAGCTTCAGGGTGCACACCTATGGCTGTGTGCTATTCACTTGATGTAAAAAGCTGGAGATGAAGGAAAGCTGACTATACAGCTTGTAATGACTGTGCTGCTTCCCTGTCACTCGCTCACACACACACAGGAGCGCCCAGACTGTGCTGAGACTGTGTGACTCCCAGCAGATGCTGACGGCTCTCCTATACCAGCCTACTGCCCGAAACAGCCAATGGCAAGCTAAACTAGCCGCTTCAGGCATGCGCAGTGCTAACGCGGCGCCTCTTCCGGTTTAGCCCCTTCCCCCGCTGCTGCTGGTGCATTCCCTTCCGGTGTGAGAAGGAGGAGGCCGCCTGTGGGGCCCGGGGATCACAGGAGTGTACTTATAGTAAAACTTCACCCAAAAGGGAAAGTTTTGCTTGTTTGCCATTAACGCGTGCCCCCCGGCACTTTTTTGTTTGGGGAAGGGGAAGTGGGTACCTGGTTTTGCATGTACCCGTTCCCACTTCCGCTCGGATTGCCTAGGTCAGTGATGGTGAACCTTGGCACCCCAGATGTTTTGGAACTACATTTCCCATGATGCTCAACTACACTGCAGAGTGCATGAGCATAATGGGAAATGTAGTTCCAAAACATCTGGGGTGCCAAAGTACACCATCACTGGCCTAGGTGATTTGCCCGCAGTCTTCTGGGACACATCACAAGGTCCCAGAAGACTGCAGGACCATTCACAATGCGCAGCGTGAAGCCGCAAAGCTTCACAGCTGGTTTTCCTTAGTTAAGATGCTGGTGCTAGGGACCTGAAGCCCAGAGAAGAACCGGGTCAGGTCAGAGCTAGCCCCCTGGACAAGTAAGTGTCCTTGTATTAAAGATCAGCAGCTACGGTATTTGTAGCTGCTGACTTAGAATTTTTCGAGGGAGACTGAAGCACCTCCTTTAAAGTGGAACTAAATGGATCAATACTTGCCTTTTCTTCCAACAGTCCCCCATCCCTCGCCAGCAACATCTTCTGTGTGCTGGTCTTCGGCCGTCTTAATTGGCTGACGTGGGATGATTTCACCTCTATGCATGCGCAGTCATCCAAGCACACAGAGATTGGGCCAGTGCTGTAATCTGCTGAGAACTCAGAGCTACGGACTGCTGAGAACAAGCAGGTAGGTGTATTTTATTGCAGAAGAGCCTGTCTGCTCGCAATGAGTGACAGTGGGATTTTCATGTTCGTATGAAGGTCTGTCTTTGCCCGCATGGGAGGCACAGGTGTTCCATGCATCTATGCCCGCATGGGGTGCACAGGTGTACCATGCATCCTCATGTGAGCACTCCCATTCATGTCTGCTGAGACTTTGGGGGAGATTTACTAAAACTGGAGCACACAGAATCTGGTGTAGCTGTGCATGGTAACCAATTAGCTTCTAACTTCAGCTTATTCAGTTAAGCTTTGACAATAAAACCTAGAAGCTGATTGGTTACTATTCACAACTGAATCAGATTCTGTGTGCACCATTTTAGTAAATCTCCCCCAAAGTCTCAGCAGACATGAATGGGAGTGCTCACATGAGGATGCATGGTACACCTGTGCACCCCATGCTGGCATAGATTCATGGAACACCTGTGCATGGTTGTCACATTGGGAAAGAACTGCGGCTGTGTCCCATGAGGCATGTCTGGGATGCAGATGCACAGAACACCTTTTCATCCTTTGCGCAGATGTGCACTTAATGCACCCCACCCCAGTGCCTAAATAGTAAACGTCAGCAGCTACAGTATTTCTAGCTGCTGACTTTGAAGTATTTTTTTGGGGGGGGGCTACGAGCGGAACTCCTCCTGAAAGTGGAACTTATGCTTTATGGACTCCTGACATGCCACATTTGGCATGTCATTTTTTTTTTTTTTTTTTCTGTGGGGAGGCGGGTATCTAATTTTGACAGGTACCCATCTTCCACCCCCGCTCATGGAACCACGCGGAAGTTCTCCTCTTCCCTTTTCCCTCCTTGCAATCTTCCGGGTCACATCACAAGTCTCAGAAGATTGCCTGGTCATTCAGAACGTGCAGTGCGCACCCCGCTGCGAAGCCACAAGCTGTCACAGCCAGGTGCCCACACTTGCAATGCCGGTGCCGCGGAGAGGTGAAAGAGAGAAGCGAGACTTCAGGCGGCCGCATCGTGGGGCAGGTGAGTGTCTGTTTTCTAAAAGTCGGCGGCTACACTTTTTGTAGCTGCTGACTTTTAATAAACACAGAAATGGGTGGAACTCCGCTTTAAGTACACCTGTGTGAATGAGGCCTTGATGGGGGAACATCATTTCTAGCATGCCCAGGGAATCCACAGATTTTGCGTGGTAATCCACAGATTTACATTCAGCTTTGACCGGCCATCTTATTCTGAATGAATCAAGTGCTGGTTATGTCTTCTGGATTCTTGCAGTCATTCCCCTGACGACATGCATGTTCCATGGTGTGTCATCAGGGGGATAGATGCAAGAACCAGGAACAGACAGCTGGCCCCCTGATGACACAGTGCATGAGCATATACTATGGATTGTCCCTGAGCCTTCAGGGATGCATGATGTAAGTATCCCAGGAGCTGAATGCAAATAGGAGGGGGCAGCATTCTTGCCTAGGCAAGGAACCTGGAAGTGTCGGGCAGTGGGGTGGAAAGGTGTTTTAATTGGAGGAAAGTTCAGAACTAATCTTGGAAAGTCTTATTTTACTAAAAGGGTACTTTTAGTAAAATTTTGTAAATTTCCAGCAGAGGTAGAGAAGTCAGTCCAATAAGTGGTTCCAAACATGCTTCGGACAAATATGGGAAAACAAAAAAAAAAATCCCCAAGAGACAAGAAGTGTGTGTATTATTATATAAACCACGGGCAGACTCGATGCTGTCACTGGATGAAAGTCCATTTTTAAAGTAAAATAAAATTCTTTCTTAGGCAATTGACACCAGAACAAGTGTCCCCTCTTTGTACTGATTATCATTTTGCCTGAGAAAGTCAGTCTGGGGAAATGCTTTTTTAGAGGGCAGCTTCTGTGAGTTTGGGAGATTTTCTCTAACTTCTGGTTGTGTTGCTGGGACAGGAAGTGAAATTTTCCCAGTGGTAAAGACAGCAAAAAATAACCCTTCCCTACTCTGTCCAACACGGAAAAAGTTTTGGCTATACAAATACTTTAAAGGTGATCTGTCTTGAATTATGTAAGCCTTGCTGACCCCTCCTAAAATTCTGGCTGGTTTTTCAGGAGACCAGAAATGGCAGCCACCATATTTGTCTTTTCTATTTCTCTTTTGACAGGTCTGCTTTCGACTCACAGACATGTTTTCCATGCTAGAATTGATGCTTTTGCCACAGCTAGTCCCAGATAGTGTGTATGAGGAATAGTTATACTCAGTAAATGCAATTTTAGTTCACATTTTGTTTTGTTTAGAGAAGATTTTCATCTCTCAAAGACTAGAAAGTGGTGTTTTGGACAGGAGACTTTGTGCAAACCATACCCTTTGAAAGACTTAAAATATGTTGGCAATAGTTTTGACAGCTTTAATGTTTATTGTTGCTGGTAATGCTGTTTGACTTTAGCCTCAGCTAGTCAGTATAGTTGGTGGATTGCTGCAGTGCTGCTCTGAGATGTGGCATCTGGCTGTCTGCATTGATGTTGTCATGGACCAGTGTAACCTTTTTAGGTGTATTGTATGAAATCTTAATGTGTGTTTGGCTTCATATGCAGGTTTTGTTGTACTGCATTCATTGATGTTGTGTCTTGCGTTTTTATGTGTGTGACATGTATCTGCTTAAAAGAAATTATTAATTTCACCCTTCTGTGTCTGTACTGCCATCCTGTCAATGAGTTTGTAAATTTCCTTAACCACCTCAATAATAGCATGTTGCACCCCCTTCCTTTCCAGACCATTTTTCAGTGCTGTGATAGTTTGACAATTATTCAGTCATGCAGCGCTGTACCTAAATACATTTTATATAATTTTATATATATCAGATGTGGCTTTCTTTTGATGGTATGTAATCGCCATGGTTTTTGTTTTTTTTTTAACTATATAAAGGAAAGAAAGTACCGTATTTATCGGCGTATAACACGCACCGGCGTATAACACGCACCTCAAGTTTAGGAGGGCATTTTAAGAAAAAAAGTTTTAGGAGGGAAGCTTATGGAAAAAAAAAATTACATTTAAGCGTCATTTGCGGCCTTGCCCAGCGTCATTGCGGCCTTGCCCAGCGTCATTGCGGCCTTGCCCAGCGTCATTGCGGCCTTGCCCAGCGTCATTTGCAGTCCTGTCCGGGTTTAAATTTCCCGCCGCCGAGACGCTCTGTTGCGTGCGCCGCCGAAAAAGACCGAGGCGCGGCCGAAAAAGACCGAAGCGCCCGCCGGAAAAGGCCGAGCTGACTGTTTGGCTCCGCTCGCGGCCCCGCCTCCCTGCTGTTTCCGGAGCGAGCGCAGGGAGGCGGGACTACGAGCAGAGCCAAAAAGTCTGCTCGGTCTATTCCGGCGCTGCTTCGGTTTTTTTCGGGCCGCGATTCGGTCTTTTTTCGGCAGCGCTCGCTATTTTTTGGCGGCGCTTGCCATTTTTGTCACTTTTTTTGGGGGTATCAGCGTATAACACGCACCCATGACTTTCCCACGATTTTTAAGGGGGAAAAAGTGCGTGTTATACGCTGATAAATACAGTACATTTAGGAAAAAGAAAATAATTTTTTTAATTTATACCAGGGCACATACCCTCAACTCTGGGCCCCCCACCCCAAAGCACCTTGTCCCTATGTTGATGGGGTCAAGTGCTTTTTCCCAACAACTTTGGGCGGTGGTTGTGGGGGCCTGCGGGCAGGGGGATCCCACCAGATCCTGGTCCCTCCATGTTAATAATTATGGGGTACATTGTACCCATACCCATTCACCCGCAAAGAATTTAGTCTTACAAAAAAAGCAAGAGCCAATTTTGGAAAAGACTGTCCTCGGTTGTAGCTCTGTGTCTTCTCCCGGTTCTTCTCCCGACGATGACTTCTTCCTCCGCCGACCCAGTCTTCCTCTGACGCTGCCTCCTGCTGTTATGTCAGGTCCGGTTTCTTCCATTTCTTATATAGCCATGGGGTGTGGCCATCTGGTGGACGTCACACCCCCTTGTGACCACCCTCCACTGTTGTCGGGAAGAGGCCCCTTCATCAACATTGGGACAGGGGGCTTCGGTGCGCAGAGTTCCCCCGCCCCACAGCACCTACCCCCCCCTTTCTTCCTGACCTGTTGGGCTGGATGCTCAGATAAGGGTCTGGTATGGTCTTGGGGGGGGGGGTGACCCCGTGCCTGTGTTTTTTTTTTTTTTTTTTTTTTAATTGAGGGGGCAGTGTGAGCTGAATGTGAAATATTGCTTCTTCTTTGCTGTCCAGTCACAGGCTGGGGGCAGGGAGGTGACCAAGCTTTGTTGTTTAACTGCAGCAAAGAAAAATAAGGTCACCAGGTTGGCTGTGCACTATGGAACAGCTGTGTAAGGCTGCCATACACGGTTACCTGGGCACCCTGCCAGGACATTGTGTTCTAATAGCGGCACCCACAGCTGATCCATTAATGCTCACCTTTCCAGTGTTTTTCCACTGATCTTTCTGCTGCCTCAGCCTGTGAAGATAGTCTGTACTTCTCAGTATGGGGGGGGGACATGTCTTCCACACATATGACAGTGCTCTGTTCTTGCAGCTAGTCGCTAGGGCCAAGTACTGTCACATAATGAAGAGAGGGACTTCACCATTACCTTTAGCATCCATCATCGTCTGACACCAAGGCATTTTAGTGCTGACTGCTATGGAGGGAGGAGCACTGGGTGGTGGTTGTCATTGTGTCATGGGCTGTGTACATTGACACTGTCACTTTGTTCTGGATGCAAGATGGTTTCAAGGACCAGCAGAGCGTGACTTTTAAAATAAAAACCTGATATCGGTTCTAACACATTACCACTCTAGCCATTATAAATTGCCGTTGAATGCGTTTTAAGGTTATCGTCTGTTGCTATCAGTTCAGTTTTAATCACTTTATTCACTACGAATACCTAGTTGATCCTGCCAGACCACCTTCTTCCTTGTAAACGGACTATGCAAAGTATGGAAACAGATGTACTTGTGTGGTCAGCTGCCTTTCAAACGTACAGGATGCCATGCCAACACACGGCATGCCTTTATCTTCAGTAGGCTGTTTACTGGCCACACATCTTTTTATATTTCTGACATTATGCATATTCTGATATTTTGACTGGTGGCTCATGGTCTGGGTTTGCTGACCTGCCATTCCAAAGCATCAAACAGAGAATGCAGAGGGACTACTTGTAAAGTTAGAACTGTAAAGGGGAGTAAGAGCCACATAAGCCGATGCCTCCTCTGTAGTGCTGGCTCCTGTCCCATGTGGAGTGATACCAACTGCAGTCTATCTCTTATGCCAGGTAGCTGTCTCCAAAGTGGTACCAGCAGTAGGAAAGAAAAAAATCTTCAGGTCAGTGTGAAGAAATACACTGGGCTTGATAGTAGAGGGCTGCAATTTACCCACACTGTGGGTGCAGTGCATTGTACTTGCGGGTTTGCTGCGCTTGGCCATAGATTTCTATTATATCCTGCTGTTTTACCACCCCCAACTTTACACGTGAACGAGCCCTAAGGGTGCCACTGCTGAATGCAACTAAGGGCTCATTCAAGTGCTGCTCCTCTATAAAGCGATCCAAGTGTGTGTTAGGTGGTGAGGAGGCGATATGTTGCCTCTCACCACCTGATTTAAACCCATGATTGCAATGCAGATGTTTGCGACACAGTAGTACTGCAATTAGAGGATTTAAATAGAGTGCCAGGAGCAGTGGCGGTGCGTGCATAGAGGGCGCAGGAGCGCCGCCCCCCCTCTCCTGCACCGCTCTATCACCAATAGATAGATTCATGCATTGCATGAATCTATCTATTGTCACCGCTGCCGCCCCCTATTCAGGTGTCCGGCCCCTGATCGGGCGCCGGCATCTGAATTACAGTGGGGGGGGTGTTGCTGGAAGCGCCCCTATTAGAGCTGTAAGCTCTAATAGGGGACCCTATTAGAGCGGTGTGCTCTAATAGGCTTCCCTAAGTGTAAACAGCGGGCGCACGGCTGTGCGTTCGCTGATTACACAGTACTGTGTTAGGGAAGCGAATACATCGCTTCCCTAACACAGACCCGCCTCTCAGCCAATCAGGTTGCCAGGTCTGTTACCTGTCACCTGATTGGCTGAAGTCACAGGCGCTGTGATTGGACGCTAGGCGTCCAATCACCTAGCTCCAATCACAGCAGAAGAAGACAGGAGGAGCGCGGGAGAAGACATCCGACGGAGACATCCGACGGAGACACCGCTCGTCGCCTGACGCCGTCACCAGCTGCACACCGGGACAAGGTAAGTGCAGAGGGCAGGCAGGGGCACAGTGGCAGCACTTAAGGGGCACAGTGGCAGAACTTGGGCACAGTGGCAGAACTTAAGGGGCACAATGGCAGCACTTAAGGGGCACAATGGCAGCACTTAAGGGGCACAATGCAGCACTTAAGGGGCACAATGGCAGCACTTAAGGGGCACAGTGGCAGAACTTAAGGGGCACAGTGGCAGAACTTGGGGCACAATGGCAGCACTTAGGGGCACAATGGCAGAACTTGGGGCACAATGGCAGAACTTGTGGCAGAACTTGGGCACAATGGCAGCACTTAAGGGGCACAATGGCAGCACTTAAGGGGCACAATGGCAGCACTTAAGGGGCACAATGGCAGCACTTAAGGGGCACAATGGCAGAACTTGGGGCACAATGGCAGCACTTAAGGGCACAGTGGCAGCACTTAAGGGGCACAGTGGCAGCACTTAAGGGCACAGTGGCAGCACTTAAGGGCACAATGGCAGCACTTAAGGGCACAATGGCAGAACTTGGGGCACAATGGCGGAACTTGGGGCACAATGGCAGAACTTGGGCACAGTGGCAGCACTTAAGGGCACAGTGGCAGAACTTGGGCACAGTGGCAGCGTTTGATGGCACAGTGGCAGCGTTTGATGGGCACAGTGGCAGCGTTGATGGGCACAGTGGCAGCGTTTGATGGCACAGTGAGGCTGTTTGTTTGCGCCCCCCCAAAAATTTTGAGCACCAGCCGCCACTGGCCAGGAGGCAACACTGTGCCCAGTGATCTTTGACTTCTCCCGTGTTGTTCAGGTAGATTTCCACCTATTTAAGGTTGCCTACCCCTGCTTCAAATGATGTATACCCAAACTGGTGTTCTGGTTTACATACGTCTGCTTATATTTGTTTGGCCTTGACTTTGACATGGTTTTGGCTTACTGCTTCAGTTGGAAGAAGCTGTACAATGACTGTGTTATTCTGCTTGGCAATCCAAAGACCTTTTTTTTTTTTTTTATCAAAGTACACAGGGAAAGCAAAAAGTTACAGCAGGACAAATCAAAATCTTTGAACATTTCATGAAAAATTGCTATATCAAGAGTTTGTGGCATTGCGTAGTTTTTCAAGTACATGTATTGTGTTTTGGACTGGTCTTCAACTCTTTATTGGATGTGGTTGATTAGCTGTAATTTTTCACAGGTATGTTCTAGTGCTTACTATTGTGCCACATTGGAATTGCACTTTTAAACCGGTTAAAAATGTTTTTCCAATCTTAAATTGTCATGTGGTGTTTTTTTTTTTTGTCCTTTTGGGAGATTTACCTTCACTTCTTGTTCTATATCCAGAACAGTAAGTCGGAGGCAATCCCTCCAAAGGGAGGGGAATTCCTGGTTGTCTCCAGAATTGGTGTCCCCATATGATGATTTCCCCTTTATTACTGTTCTGATCACAAATCAAAATGTGACTTTTTACCTTTTGGTGATATTAGTAAAATGCCATCTGGGGCACAGACGGCAGTAAAGACAGGATGTTTTAATACTTCTTCACTCTAAACGAAAAAAAAAAAAACCTAGCCACCAGCATCCTAATAAATGAAATTGGTTGATTAGGAGGATGTTGGGGTCACATTAGCTGAGCGAGGGAGAAGAGAAACAATGGAATACTAGTCAGTACCAGTGTGCAAAGGAAGGAAGAATACAGAAAATCTCCTCTATCCTTGGGTGTCCTAGGTGTTTTGGATGTTGCTGTGTTATTAAACACTATTTTGTTTTTTACATTTTAGAAGAGGATGACTTGAAATTGTGACTAGTTTTAAAGGGAACTTTGACTAAAAAGTTGAGAAACACTGATGTATAGAACCTTCACATGTTGTGATGTTAATATACATATTGTTGAATGTATTTTGCTCTTGAACAGCTTTCCATTTTGTTTCCTTAGGCTTCCAAGAAAGACAGACATGGAAAGGTGAGACTTGATACAAAAGTAACCTTTATTCCCTGAAGCATCGTGCAAGTTTCTACTATATATTTCCCAAACTTTACTTATTTCTGCACCAAAATCAAATCCCACACACTCATTCTGCCAGCATCAATTAAAGTAATATTAAAGCGGAGCTCCACCCTAAAGTGAACTTCCGCTCATCGGAAACCCCCCCCCCCCCTCTGGTGCCACAATTGGCAGTTTTCAGGGGGGAGGGGGTGCAGATACCTGTATAATATAGGTATCTGCACGCACTCCCGGGCATAGCCGCAGAATCTGCAGGTATTTACGCCACTACCTGTCCTGGGAAACACACAGATCCCAGAGACAGCAGGGACTGTCCTTATTGCGCATCGCGACTCGCGCATGCGCAGTAGGGAACCGGCAAGTGAAGCCGCAAGGCTTCACTCCCTGATTCCCACACCGAAGATGGCGGCGGCAGCACCCGAGAGCCGAGCGACAGGTCAGCTTCGGGTGCCGACATCGCGGGCACGCTGGACAGTTAAGTGTCCATATTTTAAGTCAGCAGCTGCAGTATTTTGTAGCTGCTGACTTTAAAAAAAAAAAAAAAAAAAAAAAAAACGGCAGAACTACCGCTTTAAGACCAGAAACAAAAATGTAACATATTACAGTTTACTAATCCTTAAATGAGTGGCTGCGTTGTGTTTTTTTTTTTTTTAATTATATTATATTTTTTTTTTTTTTTTTTTTATTGCTTTCCTTTTACTTTCACCAGTGATGCAACCAGTAACCCACACACCTTGTCTTAGACCCCATACATACTATTAGATTTTCTGCCTGATTGCATACAATTTGAAACTCTTAAAGTGATTGTAAAAAAAATAAAAATGTTATACTTACCTCCTATGTGCGGTTGGTTTTGCACAGAGCAGCCTGGATCCTGCTTTTCTTGAGTCACTCTTCGCTGCTTCTAGCCCCTCCCTCCTTTGAGTGCCCCTCAGCCAGCAGCTTGCTACAGGGGGCACCCTAGCTGAGTCAGAGCTCCGTGTATCCATTCAGACACGGAGCCTGGACCTGGCCCTGCCCCCTCTCCCCTGATTGGTTCACTGATTGACAGCCGTGGGAGCCAATGGTGCTGCTGCTCTCTCAGCCAATCAGGAGGAGTGTCCTGGATGGCTGAGGGTAATTAGGGGGTGCTGGGGGGGGGCTGCTACACACAGAAGATTTTTTTATCTTGATCATAGAATGCATCAAGATAAAAAACCTTCTGCCGTTACAACTTCTTTAAGGTTTGACCTCATATTATAGTTTCTGAAAACAAAAATCTGCAGAAAATCTAATAGTGTGTATGGGGTCTTAAGCAAGCCATAGATTACACAATTTTCCTTTTCTCAACCATGGGTTGAGGGAAAGAAAATCGCTTGATTCCCCCATCAACAGAATCGGGGTTGATGGGGGGAATCCCTCCCACTGCATTTCCCCTGAAGTCTCCTGGAGGTTTCCCCGCTATCAGAATACAACGATGCATCCTTATTGCGCATCTTGAAACAGCCACACAGCATGTTTTCATGCAGTCCTGTATTTCACCTGAAGTTATTTGTGGGATTTTCTTTGCATCCCGAACAATTTTCCTGGCAGTTGTGGCTGAAGTTTTAGTTAGTCTACCTGACCGTGGTTTGGTTTCAACAGAACCTCTAATTTTCCACTTCTTGACTAGTTTGAACTCTGCTGATTGGCATTCTCACTTCCTTGGATATCTTTTTATATCCCTTTTCTGTTTTATACAGTTCAACTACCTTTTCCCCGCAGATCCTTTGACAATTCTTTTGCTTTCCCCATGACTCACAATCCAGAAATGTCAGTGCAGCACTGGATGAAAGATGCAAGGGTCTGTCAGGAGTCCAGAAACTCATTAACCTTTTATACACACTAATTACAAGCAAACAGATCACAGGTGAGGATGGTTACCTTTACAAGTCATTCAAACCCCTTTGTGTCAACTTGTGTGCATGTTATCAGGCCAAAATCACCAGGGTATGTAAACTTTTTTGATCAGGGTCATTTTGGTAATTTCTGTTGTCATTTTATGATTTAAAAAGAGTAAACCCAGTTGATAGTGTTTGGCTGAAGCCATTTATTAACGATGAGTTAAATATTTTTTTTGTGTTATTCATATTCTCTGAAAAATGGCCAAGACATCATAAATTCTGCCAGGGTATGTAAACTTATGAGCACAACTGTACCTATAAGTACAAACAATAAGTTTACTTCCTCTTTTTAATGTGTGTTTTATTTTTTATTGTATTTTCCAAATTTCTCACTGATTTACTTTACAGGATAAAATAATTCCACCAGATCCTATTACTAAAAGTGAGAAACAATCAACTCTACATCAGCTGAACCAGATCCTCAGGCATCGACTGGTTACCACAGATCTCCCACCCCAGCTGGCCAACCTTACAGTTGGTAAGACTGTTTTGTTTTTTATTTTTTTTATTTTTATTTTTTTCTAGCAGTGTTGTACTGTTAGCCATTGATAGTAGAGGAAAAGTGAAAATAATGCTTTGTTGTGCAAGCTTTCAAGAATACTCCTCCTTTCTTTATAACAGGCATGTTGTCATCAACACATGGTACCATGCCTGACTATGAGAACTAAGTTATTTTTTTTTACAATAAGTAAAAGCCTACAATACATATACATGGCAAGCAAAATATGTTGGCTACATTTTTATCAGTTTCTTTTTTTCTTCCTAATAGCTCTAACTTTGGGAAAATCCTGCAAACATGGTCTGTTTGGAGGGATATAAGGGCTGAAATTGGAGATGAATGTGATAGAATAATTGTACAGGACATTAGTGGCATATTTTCTTTTAATAATAAACAAATTTTATTTAAATTTAGTTTCTGGGCAAATGTTTCTGTTTTTTTTAGGTGGTGTTTATGCATCATTTTCATTATTGTTTAATGTATTATCTTGATATGCTGTGTGTGATTGGGGTGATTAAACTCAAGCGATAGGTGCATTTACAATGAGTCCAAAACTGTATTTTAGAGCATGGCAGCCCACTTTTATTCAATAAATTGATCAGCTCATATGTACGTTAGTTGCCCATGCAGGGGTTTCTTCCACATAACATGCATAAAGCGAAAATACCGAGCAACCTGGCTCACTTGTTGGCATCACTGTTGCTCCTCTACTTGAACACTTGGCTCTCTAGCCTTTAGTCACAGCTCCCCACTGACGGGCCACCTCTGGCCTAAGGATTGGGGTTGTCCTGACACCCCGATAGGAACCAACCTGACTCCTGGTATGGTAACCTGCTGGGTCCTTTGACCCCTCAATGAGACCTGTCTTGTGACTTCTGGCTAGGGCCCCCTGACCCCGGGTGAGACCTTCTGTCTCCCACGCTGGGAGCGGTCTCCAAACTGGAAGCTCTGAGGCTATCCTTAGCCCTGAGTATATAACGACCCGGCACACCTGTGTAGTCAGCCATGTTGCAGGCGTCTAGCAAAACCCAGTCACAGGATTGACTGCTCTGATCCAGAGCTACAGAGTCTGGAAAAAAACAAAAACAGAGCTTTCTCCACTTCAGAAATGAAAGTTCTGAACCTCGCATTAACCCTAAATGCGAATCCTGTGTCGCCTTTTTATAAATTCTTACTGACAGTGCCTCCCTCTGTCACAGCTGTTAAAATGATCCTAGCATCATGTATACTTTATTGCTATACACATGTATACTCAAGGAAGTTCACATGTATTACTGCTCAAAGGGATCCCAGTTCTCTCCCTGATAATGCTTTCATCAATCCTCTTCTTGAAGACTAGCACTATCTTTGTACATTGACATTTACTAAACATAGAAGGGTTGATTTTACTAAAGCTGGAGAGTGCAAAATCTGGTTCAGCTCTGCATAGAAACCAATTGGCTTCCAGGTTTTATTGTCAAAGCTTAATTGAACTAGTTTAAACTAGAAACTGATTAATTAGCTACCAAGGGGGTGAGAGATCGCTTGACCGTGTTGATGCTCAAAGAACAGATGTCTACCATCCGCATGCAAAGGTTCCTGAACATTTGGGAACCATGGTTGTTTTATGCCTTTCCTACTCTCCCTCCAGCCATCTTGGGCCGCCCATGATGGATGGCCTCGATGATCCCAAACCCTTACCTCTCCCCCCCTCTCTAGGCATCTAACCCTGGCCATTCCATTCTTGCTAGCTGTCCTTATTCTCTCTTTGGCTCCCTACTCGTCAGGTGCGCACTCGTTCTTTCCCTAGCGTCACCTTTCTGTCTATCTTCCTAGATTTGTATAGGCTACAAATTGCACCATTGTGTGGTTATTGGTGGGCCTAGAGGATACCCTGCTTTTGAAGGACCCCTCCCCAGAAGCATTTGGCCCCCATTGCTTGACGAACAAAGGCCTAGCCTCTGTTATTATCAGTTCTTGTTTTCATAATACTGCATTTTGTTTACCTGGTGGTCACGCTGACCACCCCCCCCCCACCACCCCCCCCCCCGCTGACGCCCGCCCCCCCCCCACGCTGACCACCCCCCCCCCCTCTCACCCCCCCCCGCCCCCCCCCCCAGCCCTCCCCCCCCCCCACCCACCCCCCCCCCCTGCCGCCCTCCCCCCCCCCCCCCCCCCCCCCCCCCCCCCCCCCCCCCCCCCCCCCCCCCCCCCCCCCCCCCCCCCCCCCCCCCCCACCACCGCCCCCCCCCCCCCCCCCCCGTCTGACCCCCCCCCCCCCCTGTCACGCTGATCACCCCCCCCCTCCCCCCCCCCCCCCACCTGTCGGCCCTGAAGATTCTAATTAGGCCTCTGCCCCCTTCTGTCATATTCTTACCCCTCTCCCCCCTCCGGTCACACTTGCCAGATACCCTTCTCCTGTCGGCCCTGAAGATTCTAATTAGGCCTCTGCCCTACTTGGCTAGCGATAGCATGTTAGCAACTTGTTAAACAGAATAAAAATGATTGAAACAGAAATTGATTGACTACTATGCAGAGCTGCACCAGATTCTGCATTCTCTAGTTTTAGTAAATCAACCCCACAGTATACCTCACCAGGAAGATTGACTGATAGGGTGAATGTCACATTTATCAATTTATAAATCTTCACAACGTTTTATGGTCAGTCATTACTGGCAGAAAGAATACTTCCTGCTGTCTGGAGCAGACTGATATCATTTTTCTTTTGCTGCACCACTTACCCTAGGTACAGTCCAGCCTAGAGATCAAGTGCTGCTTTATATTGAAAATGTTTTTAACTTTTTTGCAAAAGTGTGCAGTAGTTGTAATAGACAAGAATCTATTCACAGAGGTCTGTAAAGTTACTAATAGGTCTACTAGTGACTTTACCCAACGTTGTTTATTTTAAAGATGGAAGTAATTATGCTTTGCTATTAAATGTACAATACATTTCAGCAGTATGCTTTATTAATCACTTTGAACATATTTCTAATATTTGTTCTTTTAAATAATGGATATAGGGGAAAAAAACATTCAGATTTTTTACTTATTTTTTTTTCTTAAATGCAGCAAATGGAAGGGTAAAGTTTCGCGTAGAGGGGGAATTTGAAGCAACACTTACTGTAATGGGAGATGATCCTGAAGTTCCTTGGAGGTTACTTAAACTGGAGATTCTTGTAGAGGATAAAGAAACTGGAGGTAACATTTATATTCTTACAAGTACACCGTCTCTTTAAAAGGTTTTATTTTTATATATAATAAAGCCGCCAACTCCTTACCTGTGTGTGTGTGTGTGTGTGTGTGTGTGTGTGTGTGTGTTTTTTATTTTTTTTTTTTTTGTTTTTTTTTTTATTTTTACTTGCCTTAAACTAGAGAGTGTTGTGACAATGAATTTCAGTATTGCATTGCCCTACTGCCCCCTCCCCAACGTTAAAAAAAATTTTTTGGCTAGAAAGCGATTTATACATTTTCTGAAAGCTGAGGCCCTGTAGAATAAAAAGTTGGTAGTTGCAGTTTTTTATCTTAATCGCAAAAGAAGTTGCTCTTCTGAATACTGCAATCTTAAACTCCAGCTTGCAGGTGTCCACTCCTCCAGGCTTCACTTCTCCCATAAACCATTTAGCAAAGTTCTGGAGCCGCACACCTCTTCCAAAAGGTAAAAAAAAAAAAAAAAAAACATGCTGCTAAAAGACAAAGCCAGTTGCGCCCACCCCCTTTTCCACCTAACGCTTCAGTGAGCGTTGGAAGGGCAGATCGGTGACTGACAGTGATTAGATGTCATGTGATCACTCAGTTCTCAGGCTTCGGAGCTTACACCCCCCTCTGTTATACTCACCTGAGCCTGATCTTTATCCAGTGATATGCAGCTTCCTATTTGGCTCTCCCTCCTCATTGGCTCAGACACAGCATTACCTCCCACACAGTCATAGAGGAGGGGGTGGGGGGGGGGGGGGGGGGGTTCTGAGCCCTATTTTTTTTTGTCAATGAACACAGAGCGGGGCTTGCTATAGGCGCAGTATAGGGGCACTCAGTAGGGGGAGGAGCCCAAAGCACCGACGGTGTACCTGAGAAGAGGAGGATTGGGGCTGTTCTGTGCAAAACCAGAGCAGGTAAGTATAACAGGTTTGTTATTTAACAAAAAAAAGAAAAAATGTATCTTATCACTTTAAACTCAAATAAGTGTAAGTTTGGCTTTAGATTTACTGTATTTTAGGCATGTAAGGTCATCACTCCTCATGTGTCTGTTCTTTGTCAGCAACTTGTTGCTTTCTCAAACATTGATGCTAAAGAGGTAAATTGACAGTCAGGCAAGCAGACTCAGTCTCCCTTGACTAACTTACTCGAAGTGTTACCTGTCGGGATGAAAACATGGGAGCTGCCATTTTCATACTTCTCTTTTAAAGGTGCGCTTTTTGACACAATCCTAAAACAAGTATGTTGCATAGCAGGTGTCCGGACATGTAGTATTCTAATGATATATTTGGTTCAGTGACCCATTAAGGAATGATAAATATGACCACCTTAGAGCATGTACTTTTGAAAACTAGTCAAGAAAAATCAGAGCCGCTATTGTTATCTGACTTTGCTTAAAGTAAACTTGTTCAGAGACAATAGTGAGGCTGTCAATACTGATGTCTCTTACTGTAAAAGTCTGGTTGTAATGCTGATCTAGTGTCTTCCTTTCTGAGGCAATGACCTGACACAAAAAATATGCAGATTGGGATTTGTGACTTCTCTACCTTTCTAATCTGCATGCTTGTTTTAGGACAGTGAATGAAGGCACAAGGCACAACTCATCCCAAGCCCAGGTTGTACACAGACCTTTGGCATCTCTAAAAGTCCCCCCCCCCCCCCCCCAATAGCCCTCATTTTACTTTCCTGATCCCGATCTTTCTAGCATCGAGAAGGAGCCCAGCAGCTCCAGCCACGGTCTTGGGTCCTCATTGGATAGATTGCTGGCAGCCGGAGCCATTGGCTCCCGCTGCTGTTGATCAAATCCAGTGACCAGGGGCTGAGTCCTGCTTTCTGTCAATTGACACAACAGCAGGACTCGGGAGTGTGCCCGCACGAGTGCCCCCCCCCGTGTAATGCTGCTCTACGTGGGGGGAACTCGATGTGGGGAGGAGCCAGGAGCACTGCTGGGGACCCTAGAAGAGGAAGTTAAGTATGACATGTTTTTTTTTAAAAGAACCGACCTTGGACCGAAGTAGAATTCAGTCTACACTTCAGCATTCAGTGAACAGGCAAACTAAATGGGGTGTTCGTTAGCAGAGGTATTACTACTGCTACTAAATGTGAAATCTTCCTGCACAGACTTGTTGTAAGCTGCCTGCTTCCTAGCAACCAGTGACGCGTCCATGCCCAGCTCATTCAGCTGTCAACCAGGGCTTATGTCTGAATGTAAACAAATGGAAGATGATGGTTGCTGATATCACTGACCACATGAGCCACTATCCCTGCCCCTTTGCTTACAAACCAGTTGTCGGTCTGGAAATCGTCATAAGGCTTGAAGTAGCGATGGGGGCGGACATGTCACTTGTTGTTTATTTTTTTATTTTTTATTTTTTTTACATTCATTGTAATTGATGATGATCTGCATTGGTTTTTAATAAAAGACTAGAAGTCAAGAAAAGAAAAAAAAAAAAGAACCAACCTTTAGTATCACTTCAATATATTTTTTTTAGACTAGGTCAGGTTTACTTTCAAGAACCAAGAATTTTATTTAGATTTACAACCAGTAGGGACATCTTAGAAAAAAAAAAAACGTAATTGGGAGACATGTATTTTGAGTAGTTGCGGAACTGTACAAATTTAGATTCATTTGTTTTGTGTTTTTGTTTTTCAAAGATGGCCGAGCCCTAGTTCACAGCATGCAGATACACTTCATCCACCAGCTGGTTCAGTCCAGACTTTTTGCTGATGAGAAACCACTCCAGGACATGTACACCTGTTTACGTATCCTTTTTGTGTTTGTCCGAATACTTCTTAAATATTTTAAATGTGTTTATTTTAGGAAGTATGCATGTTTACAGCTTGAACATTTACTTTAACCGATTGCCGCCTGCCCACTGTCAAATGATATAGTACACCCCTAAGTGAAAATGACCAAATTGGGCCCAATTAGCCATTTTCCCTCCCCGATGTCATGTGACTCGTTAGTGTTATAAGGTCTCAGGTGTGAATGGGGAGCAGGTGTCTTAAATTTGCTGTTATTGCTCTCTCAAAATGGTCACTGGAAGTTCAACATGGCACCTCATGGCAAACAACTCTGAGGATCTGAAAAAAGAATTGTTGCTATAAGAAGATTGCCAAGACCCTGAAACTGAGCTGCAGCATACAGCGGTTTAACAGGACAGGTTGCACTCGGAACAGGCCTCGCCATGGTCGACCAAAGACGTTGAGTGCACGTGCTCAGCATCATATCCAGAGGTTGTCTTTGGGAAATAGACGTGTCAGTGCTGCCAGCATTGCTGCAGAGGTTGAAGGGGTGGGGGGTCAGCCTGTCAGTGCTCAGACCATATGGCACACACTGCATCAAGTTGGTCTGCATGGCTGTCGTCCCAGAAGGAAGCCTCTTCTAAAGATGATGGACTAGAAAGCCTGCAAACAGTTTGCTGAAAACAAGCAGACTAAGGTTAATGATTACTGGAACCATGTCCTGTGGTCTGATGAAACCAAGATAAACTTATTTGGTTCAGATGGTGTCAAGCATGTGTGGCGGCAACCAGGTGAGGAGTACAAAGACAATTGTGTCTTGCCTACAGTCAAGCATAGTGGTGGGAGTGTCATGGTCTGTGGCTGTATGAGTCCTGCCGACACTGGGGAGCTACAGTTCATTGAGGAACCATGAATACCAACATGTACTGAAGCCGAGCATGATCCCCTTCCTTCGGAGACTGGGCCACAGGGCAGTATTCCAATATAACGACCCCAAACACACCTCCAAGCCTTGCTAAAGAAGCAGAGGGTAAAGGTGATGGACTGGCCAAGCATGTCTTCAGACCTAAACCCTATTGAGCATCCTCAAACGGAAGGTGGAAGAGCGCAAGGTCTCTAACATCCACCAGCTCTGTGATGTCGTCATGGAGGAGTGGAAGAGGACTCCAGTGGTGACCTGTGAAGCTCTGGTGAACTCCATGCCCAAGAGGGTTAAGGCAGTGCTGGAAAATAATGGTGGCCACACAAAATATCGACACTTTGGGCCCAATTTGGACATTTTTACTTAGGGGTGTACTCACTTTTGTTGCCAGCGGTTTAGACATTAATGGATGTGTGTTATTTTGAGGGGACAGCAAATGTACACTGTTATACAAGCTGTACACTCACTACTTTGTACATTGTAACAAAGTGTAATTTCTTCAGTGTTGTCACATGAAAAGAAAAGAAGAAAATATTTTCAAAAATGTGAGGGGTGTACTCACTTTTGTGAGATACTGTATGTATATAATACATTCATTTTCTCAATAAATGCAAAGTATTCTCTAAATAGACAAGGTGGAGTGGTGACTCTGTGACATCACGATCTCTACCTCATCCAATCATAAAATCTTGAATGTTCTCTGAATGGTGCCTGTGACCACTCTCTGGCTACTATGCAGCAGGGCAGTTGGCAAGCATTGCTGTATTAGTGCAGGCTAGCACAGAGCTTGGCCTGGAGGTATGAAATGCATATATCTGAAATTCCGATTTTATCCGCCGTTCACACTTTGAAATTGTGCTACTTCATCTGAAATTTCACGATTTCAAAGCTGCATGTTATTGTGACTTGGAAGACATCTGTTCGGCTTCATGCACAGATGTCTATGCAAGTCGTACCCAAAAATGCCAAAAGTAGTGCAGGAACTACTTTTTTCAAATCGGTGCGACAACTGCAAAGAAGGCATTGCACCGATTTGAACAGAGCGATTGCAGACAATAGGCTGCGACAAATCGCATTACAAGTTGCTCCAATGTGAAAGGGGATAAGGAAAAACAATAAAAAGACCAAACTTCCCATCTAAACCACCTCAATACTGGGCACTTTTACCACCTTCCTGCCCAGGGCAATTTTCAGTGCTGTCACACTTTGAATGACAATTGCGCGGTCATGCAACACTACTTACTCAACATTTTATAATTTTTTTTTTTTCTTTTGGTCGTATTTAATAACCACTGTTTTTTTTTTTTTTTTTTTTTTTTTACTTTTTTGTAAACGAAAAAAGACAACATTTTTTTTGACATAAACATATTTTTCTTAGTTTCTGTTATAAAATTCAGTGTATATTATTTAGTCAGTAGGAAAGTTTTTTTTTTTTTTTTTTTTTTTTTATATATAGAGTCCACAAGTGTGTGTGTATGTGTATGTATGTATATGTGTGTGTGTGTGTGTGTATATACATACACACACACACGCACACGCATATATACATACACTCGCATATACACACACACACACACACACATCTCTATCTCTCTAAATAGAAATCTATATCTGTATCAATCCTGATGGCCTACCTCATTTCTTGATGCCCAAAAATGCCAGGACAGTACAAATACCCCAATTGACTCCTTTTTGGAAGGTTAGACCAGCCTTTTTCAATCTGGGTGCCTTGAGGTTTCTTCAGGGTTGCCTCGGCAAAATGCTTAAAAATTTATAAAAAATTGTATACAAGCCAACAGGTAGATCAAGCCTGCCTTTTAGTTACACAAAGCCACAGTTTCTGTTATGCCATTACGACTTTCTCGACACCGGCATCCTAACGACCAATGATATCAGTTGATAAGGAGGATGTCTGTTGCCTCCACAGCATCCTTGTTTGACCCTCTTGTGCCCCTCTACCTCAGCATTGGTGTCACAGTAGCTAACTGATGGAGAGAAATTGAGGGAGAAGAGAAACAGCAATATTGGTCAGTACCAGTGTGCAAAAGTGCATTTGCTTTAAAATAATAAATCGCCTCTAGATTTGTGAGTCCTGCATGTGGATGTTGCTGCATTGGGTAAAACTCTATTGGGATAGTTTTTTACATTTTAGAATGGGGTGCCTTGAAGCTGTCAATTTTAAAGGGTTCCTTACCTGAAAGAGGTTGAGTGACACTGATGCCGTGTACACACGAGCGGAATTTCCATCTGAAAAAATTTGGATGGTTTTTCCGACTGAATTCCAGTCAAGCTTGGCTTGCATACACACGGACACACACAAGTTCGCTAAACTTTCGACCGTCAAGTACGCGGTGACGTACAACACTACGACGAGCCGAGAAAATAAAGTTCAATGCTTCCGAGCATGCGTAGGAATTTTACGCATTGGAATTGGTACAGGCGATCGGAATCAGAACTTTTTCCGACCGACAAATTTAACAGCTCTCGATCTTTTACTGGCTGGAATTCCGCCAGAAAAAGTCTGATGGTGCATACACACGGTCGCATTTTCGGACCAAAAGCTCTCATCTGACTTTTGCTGGCAGAATTTCTGCTCGTGTGTACGGGGCATGAGTTAGACAGTCCATGGTATTTAGTAGGAGGCATGGCAAGTTGTAATTTTTTTGTCATAATTATTTGATAAATGAAGAAATGTATATAAACGGTGACAGATCGCATGCCTGCACAACACTGCGGGGGCACATTCTCTGGAGGATGTCGTATGATGTCATCCTAGAACTAAAGTGCTCCTGGCCGGTGGGAAGGTGTTAAATAAAACAGCACTGTATTACGCTCTGTACTAGTTGCTTTAAATTCAATGCAGTTTGGAGTTAATTATATTTACAGGAAAAGTGTTGTCAAATTTTACACCAGTTTGCCTGTATATTGCTAGTTTTTCTTTTCATTGTTACCATAGTGCAATTTCCCTTAACTCTGCTGCTGCTCAGACTCCTTCTGCTTATCACTTCAGCTAGAAGTCCTACACTCACAGGCCATGGCACTGATAAGAGAGCGCTGGGGAGATCTAGTTCAAATTGAACGTTATATTGCGGGAAAATGTCTCGTACTCGGCGTTTGGAAGTATGTATTCTTTTTATGTTTGTTTATGCAATAAAATGTATTATGTTCATAAACCATATGAAATATTTTTTGTTTTGTAACTGCCCATTTTTACAATCCCTGATAATTGAATTCCAACAGTGTCTTTTTCCAGAGATTTTGCTTTGCTTAATGTTTTGATTTCATGCGTTTCTTTCTGGGTAGCTAATTTATGAAGTCATGCTAATGTATGAATACAGGCTTTTTACTGGTTTTCTTTTCCAGTACTGCCAGTTGTGCTTTTAAAGTCCATATGTGCTCATACTCTTAACATTTTACATTATTTTTATAATCCAAATGGAAAAAAAAAACTTAAAACAAGCCATTACTGATCTGTCTAGCCATTTGTAATGTGAAGTAGTTGCTCTAAAAAATCACAACATAGACTTAAGTCCAGGTTCATTTTGTTTTAAAAGCTTAGAAACCTCTGTGGCTTCTTTACAAGAGCTGCTCCCCAGAGAAAGATGTGAAAATTTCCCTCCCTTTGTTTTCAAGTTTGAAGACAAACTTCTGCACAGTGCCTATAACTGGAGATGGGAATGTGAGCTTATTTTTGATGTGCTTATTTTTTGGTCAATTGAGGGGTACAGGCATTCCTATACTATCGGGTTATACTGTACTATACGATTTTCTAAACAGTCTAGAAATTTGAAGACAGCACATATACAATCAAAACTTATGTAGGGAGATTTGTTTCATCCCTGTGTATCATCTGAGGCTGTTCACTTCACTGGGTATATGTGAGGCTTTACATCCACTATAATCTTTTGGTGAGTGGAACCCATAATTGCTCAAATGCTTGACAACTGTAAACATGTGCAAAAAGCAACTTTTCTCCTGCCAGCCAGAAAAAGCATTCACGGGAGCTGAGAAGATGCTCAGTGTGTTTAGGGCTTAAGGCAGGCAATACACAATTTGAATCTCGGCCGGTTCAGCAGGAACCGGACAAATTTCGACCCGTGTATGGGCAGGCTAAATGTACCAAGTTGATCGATAATTTTGGTTACTACCAGTATGCCGTGTTTTACCAGAGATTATTGCTAGAGGCTGCTAGCAATAATCACTGTCTTTTCCCGACAGCAAATAGCGGCTTCCCCGGCCTTAGACAAGTCCTGCCTAAGAGCAGACACCACTAGGAGCCTAGTGTTCTCTTTTAGAATAGGAAAATTCTCTTCTGTGATTTCTGTATCACTTGGTGTTAGACCTCCCCAACGGTAGGAAATGGGCCCCTCACACAGGCTATTTCACTATCCAGTATGAGCTCCTTTATGGCTATTGGGAGGGAAGTGGATAGTTCTTGACAAGTCTGATTTTGAGCATTGGAGTAGTCAAAGAAGTTTGCTTTGAAAAGAAAAGGTGGATTGACTGACACTTGATACTGAAATTCTAAGCCTATTGCAAATGCTATTACAAAAATTCATTTTTCAAAGTGAGGTCATTACAAGACAGTAATTTATGTAAAATAATTTCTCATTCATAACATATTTACTCTGAGCATTAAGCTTGGTATGGGGATTGTAGATTTTACTGGAACTAGCTCCAATAATAAATTAATAATAAAACCATTTATTTATCTCTTCTTTTTTATGCAGCCAGCAGGTGCTGGGAAGAAAAACAGGTACTGCATCTGTTCACAAGGTCACTATAAAAATCGATGAGAATGATGGCTCAAAACCTCTTGAGATTTCTCATGAACCCCCTCTACCAGCTTGTGATTCCAAACTAACAGATAGAGCTATGCGGGTAAGAAATGGCTCCTCAACAGATTTGTTACTAATTTTGGTAGCACTTTAGAAAGCTAATTTACAATTTTATTTTATTCCGTTTACAGATTGACCATCTGTCAATAGAGAAACTGCTAATTGACAGTGTTCATGCAAGGTCACATCAGAAGTTGCAAGAGCTAAAAGCTATCTTACAGAGTTTCAACCCCAATGACAGCTGTATGTATTCTAACTTATGTTCTCACTTTTTGTTTTATTAGCACAGTTTAAACAGGTGCTTTCCAGTGCTAATTTTGGCAGCAAATTTCAGTTTCATTTTAGGACTAAAATGGCATTTTAGTTTTAGGGCTGGTTCACACCACAAAAAACGCACTCCAGATCCGTTATGGCTGTGTTAATGCATGCACTTTTTTATGCGTTTCAGGATGCATTCCAGATGCTTCCCTCCCCCCCCCCCCCCCACTATAACTAGGGTCCAGTGCGTTTTTGATGCGTTCCAGTGCATTCGAGTGCTATTTTTGATGCTTTTTTACTGCATTCCAGTACAGTCAAGTGCAGGAAAAATGCAGCATGTTGTACTTTTTTTTTTTTTTTTTTTTTTTTTTTTTCTGGAACTTAAAACCACTGGAACTGACCGCATTGGAAACCATATAAACTACTTTCCATGCGTTTTTGATGCAGAACAAAAAACGCACTGGACTGTATGTGGTGTGAGCTGGCCCATAGTCACATTTTAGTCTTCTGCAATTGGTTTTGTTTAAGTCATATTTAGTCGACTAAATCTCCAGTACATGTTAGTCAACTAAAATCTAGTTAAATAATGCATTATTTAGGCATTTCTCTAGAATTTCCAAATGCATTATACAGTCCTGGAGTAAAAAAATAATTTAATATTATTTATGGTATTAAGGTTTGAACAAACTCAGATTCATATTTAGCCCCTCTGGATGGTGGTCTGTGGAGGCCTGTAATGCTGCACAGTGCTGGATGGTGGTCTGAGGGATGGCATGTAATCCACAGTGCCCTGGATGCCACTGCCAGTGGTCAGAGGAGGCCTGTAATGCACAGTTGTGCACACACAGTGCTCAGTCTGGACGTACAGTGGTCTGAGGGGAGGCCTCAGGCCTGCTGTGCTGTAATTGTAATACACAACTGTACACACTCAGTCTGCTCTGGGCGCCTGGTGGGTCAGGATTTGGGAGACCTCAGCATGGCCGGCCTGTAATGTACAGTGCTGCTCTCTCACTCTCAGGTCTCTGGCAGTCGTCTCGTCATGGTGCGCTTGTTTGCTGGGAGCGGATTGTGGAAGCAGGTGGAGTTATTTCACGAGGGTAAACGTCCCTGACTCACATTTTTGTCCTGTTCTCGTTCGGTAACGAAAACGGATTTGCTTTTTGTCAGTGGACGAAAATGTGCTGTACTTTTCGTCGTTTTAGTCACTGTAAAAATGCTGCTGACGAAATCTTTATCAAACATTTTCGTTGACGAAATGAACACCGGTGCTTTCATGAGCAAATTTGCAAAGCTTGATAGGCTTTCTGATCAAAAGACACGGCATTGCCTTTTTTGCCTTTTGACTGCTTGTGTCTAATTTGCACTGTATACCAGTTTGTTTGCGCTTGCAATAGGAAAGGGGTGTGTCCCTCATTTTGGCTTATTCAGCATTGTGTTGTGAAGACTTTAATAAAACAAAGAAAAACACCTGCAAAAGAAGAATTAACTTATTCATCCTGGCACCTGGGCCTCCGATCTTCACTCACTTGCAGAGATACACCTGCCAGCAGAATCTTTAGCATCTGACACTCATGGGTGGTTCGATGCCTGTTTCCTCTGCCGTGCATTGTGGTTGCACCCGTAGGCCGCCATGCCCCTGTTATGTCCCAGGGATACTTTAGTGACTAGTACTTATCTATTCGGAGACTGTCACTTGAATATGATTGTTGTTACCAGGCTGTTGTATTGGTCACTCGCTATTTCACTCCCTGGTTCTCTGTTGGTGCTTACTTTCTGGGTGTGATGCTGAGGCTGATCATGTAACAAAAGAAAGCAGGCCACCTCAACTCATACATGAACCAAGTAGAATGCAGATGGGAGTTTCTTCCCAAACCACAGAAGGTATGATTCTTCTGTGAGGATTGCAATATATATGTTGCATCGAAACGTATATTACATATGCAGTATCTCACAAAAGTAAGTACACCCCTCACATTTTTGTAAATATTTTATATCTTTTCATGTGACAACACTTACCATGTTACCATTTAAAGTAGTGATTGTACAGCTTTTATAATATTGTAAATTTGCTGTACCCCTCAAAAAAGCTCAACACATAGCCATTAATGTCTAAATCGCTGGCAACAAAAGTGAGTGCACCCCTAAGTGAAAATGTCCAAATTGGGCCCAATTAGCCATTTTCCCTCCCTGGTGTCTCAGGTGTGAAAGGGGAGCAGGTTTGTTAAATTTGGTGTTATCGCTCTCACTTTCTCATACTGGTCACTGGAAGTTCAACATGGCACCTCATGGCAAAGAACTCTCTGAGGATCTGAAAAAAAATAAAATAAGGATTGTTGCTCTACAGAAAGATAGCCTAGGCCAGTGATAGCGAACCTTGGCACCCTAGATGTTTTGAAACTACATTTCCCATGATGCTAATGCACTCTGCAGTGTAGATGAGCATCATGGGAAATGTAGTTCCAAAACATCTGGGGTGCCAAGGTTCGCCATCACTGGCCTAGGCTGTAAGAAGATTGCCAAGACCCTGAAACTGAGCTGCAGCTTGGTGGCCAAGACCATACAGCGGTTTAACAGGTTCCATGGTGGCCAAGACCATACAGCGGTTTAACAGGTTCCACTCAGAACAGGCCTCGCCATGGTCGACCAAAGTTGAGTGCACATGCTCAGCGTCATATTCCAGAGGTTGTCTTTAGGAAATAGACATATGAGTGCTGCCAGCACTGCTGCAGAGGTTGAAGGGGTGGGGGGTCAGCCTGTCAGTGCTCAGACCATACGCCACACAATGCATCAAATTGGTCTACGTGGCTGTTGTCCCAGAAGGAAACTGCTTCTAAAGATGATGCACAAGAAAGCCCTGCTTGAAGACAAGCAGACTAAGGACATGGATTACTGGAACCATGTCCTGTGGTCTGATGAGACCAAGATCAACTTATTTGGTTCAGATGGTGTCAAGCGTGTGTGGCGGCAACCAGGTGAGGAGTACAAAGACAAGTGGGTCTTGCCTACAGTCAAGCATGGTGGTGGGAGTGTCATGGTCTGGGGCTGCATGAGTGCTGCCAGCACTGGGGAGCTACAATTCATTGTGGGAACCATGAATGCCAACATGTACTGTGACATACTGAAGCAGAGCATGATCCCCTCCCTTCGGAGACTGGGCCACAGGACAGTATTCCAACATAATGACCCAAACACACCTCCAAGATGACCACTGCCTTGCTAAAGAAGCTGAGGGTAAAGGTGATGGACTGGCCAAGCATGTCGCCAGACCTAAACCCTATTGAGCATCTGTGGGGCAGCGCAAGGTCTCCAACATTCACCAGCTCCGTGATGTCGTCATGGAGGAGTGGAAGAGGACTCCAGTGGCAACCTGTGAAGCTCTGGTAAACTCCATGCCCAAGAGAGTTAAGGCAGTGCTGGCAAATAGTGGTGGCCACACAAAATATTGACACTTTGGGCCCAATTTGGACATTTTCACTTAGGGGTGTTCTCACTTTTGTGAGATACTGTGTGTGTGTTTGTATGTGTGTGGATTAGCACATAGTGGGAGTGAATGCACAGCATTTTCTCTCCTTTGGTGACTGGGTACATGGAGCTTGTCAAGTCTGGCAGTACTCTACTGGCGTCTCCTTACCATGCAAAAATAGTGTGTATGGCTGGCCTAACTTGTTTGTTTGTTATTTAGATTTCAGGGGAAACTCTTTATTAGCTTGTTTTTAATGCTCTTTTGCTTTAGTCCCAGAAGCAGAAAAAGTTATTCTATCTATTACTATTTATTTGAATGTGTATCTTTGCTTTTCAGCGTTTGTGGAAACTGCTTTGCCAACGTTGGTCATTCCTATTCTGGAGCCTTGTGGCCGCTCTGAGTGCCTCCATGTGTTTGTAGATCTTCATTCTGGAATGTTCCAGCTAATGCTTTATGGATTTGGTAAGATTTAGTTGCTTGTATAACATATCTTCTACAATTACTGTTCTGTTTACCAAAAATGCCTTTTAAATGTAATGTAAATCAGCTTAAAGTGGTTCTTCAGTCATTAAAAAAAAAATACTGTTGCTGCCCCCTCCTGCTGCTTCTAAAAGGGATCCAGTGGCTAATCTGCTGCTCAGCTCGCTTTTTATGATGAATTGCCGCCTGAAAAAAATAAAAAAAATACCGGGGTTATAGCTGAAAGCTTCAGCCATAACCCTGGGAAACCACTTCAAAGCCGCAAGTATGTATGTATGTGTGTATGTGTTTATATATGTATGTATATATATATATATATATATGTGTGTGTGTGTGTGTGTGTGTGTGTATATGTATATGTATATGTATATGTGTGTGTGTGTGTGTGTGTGTGTATTGCGGTCTTTAACCACTTAAGGACCGCCTCACGCCGATATACGTCGGCAGAATGGCACGGCTGGGCACAATCGCGTACCTGTACATGGCCCTTTAAGAGCCCAGCCATGGGTCGCGTGCCGCCGGCGGCGCGCTCGCAACCCGGTCCTGAGCTCCGCGGCCGTGGGACCAGCGGACGCCATCGCTGCTGGTGTCCCGCGATCGGTCACAGAGCTGAAGAACGGGGAGAGGTCTGTGTAAACATCGGGTAAGCCTATCAGTGACGTCAGACGTAAAGCCACGCCCCCTATTGTAAAAAAACACACAAGTCACACTTAGCACCTCCCCGCCCCCTAGTGGTTAACTCCTTCACTGCCAGTGTAATTTACATAGGAATCGGTGCATTTAAATAGCACTGATTTCTGTATAAATGACTGGTCCCAAAAATGTGTCAAAAATGTCCGATGTGTCCGCCATAATGTCGCAGTCACAATAAAAATCGCTGATCGCAGCCATTACTAGTAAAAAAAAAAAAATATTAATAAAAATGCTATAAAACTATCCCCAATTTTGTAAATGCTATACCTTTTGCGCAAACCAATCAATAATCGCTAATTGCGATTTTCTTTTAGTTTTACCAAAAATATGTAGAAGAATACGTATCGGCCTAAACCTGAGAAAAAAATAGTTTTTTTTATGTTTTGGGGGATAAAAATATTGAATTTTTTTTTTTTCAAAATTGTCGCTTTATTTTTGTTTATAGCGCAAAAAATAAAAACTGCAGGGGCGATCAAATACCATCAAAAGAAAGCTCTATTTGTGGGGAAAATAGGACGCCAATTTTATTTGGGAGCTTTCACACTGGAGTGAACAGGGCCGGATTTTTTCAGGCGCTATTTTTAGCGCTGTAGCGCCTGAAAAACGCCCCAGTGTGAAAGGGGCCTTAAAGCTACGCAGTGCCGAATCGCAAAAAAGGGCCTGGTCCTTTGGCTGCAAATTGGTCTGGGGCTTAAGTGGTTATTGTACAACTGATAATTTTTGTTTCTTTAGACAACCCTGGTAAAGATCAAGGTTGTGAACACTGCATTTACTGATAGTCTAAAACCAAAGTGAATGAATATGCTATTTGACTCTGGCAACTTAACCTTATTTTGCAGAGCAAACAACATTAGATGATATTGAAAAATCCATTAACGATGACATGAAGAAAATCATCCCTTGGCTCCAACAATTGAAGTAAGTAACTGATAAGTAACTACTTGTGAAACAGTGTGATTTGAGTCAAGTTGACCATACACCTTAGTTTGTTTGTATAATCTCTAAATTCTATTTGCATCTATGTAGCGCAATTACCCACCTTACTGGGCTATATGTACATTTTAACCTGAATCCTTGAAATTGTTATTTTTTATTTTTTGTTAGTGGGGGACAGTTTGAAACTCCTGTCGGGTTGTTATTGGAGTCCTTGCTTGGGGAGATTCACCTTCTCTGTTTCAATTCAAGCTAGACTTATTTTGTTGAAATAAGTAATGTCCAGCAAAAACTTGTTTCTTTGTCTCGTCCTGGAGGATTGGAAAACAAAACATTTCCTAGGGGATGAGGATGGGCATCTTCTTTTTTATTTATTTATTTTTTCAGCTCTGCTGAGTCTAATCTATGCTAACTTTTATTCAAGTTAGCATTCATTTATCTTTTGGATTACAACATAGATTTGGTCCGATTTTAAAGGCGAAACACCCTTAACTAACATTAAATTGGCACCACATCCCAGAAATAGAAAATAAATGGGAATAAAGAAGGACTAGGGATTTTCACTGTGCAGATAAGAGAAGATTGTAACAACAATTATGTAATTTTGTTTTATAGTTTTTAATAAATTCAAAGTTAAAAACATTTAACCACTTCAGCCCCGGACGATTTTACCCCCTTCCTTACCAGAGCACTTTTTGCGATTCGGCACTGCGTCTCTTTAACTGACAATAGCGCAGTCGTGCGACGTTGCACCCAAACAAAATTGACGTCCTTTTTTCCCCACAAATAGAGCTTTCTTTGGTGGTATTTGATTACCTCTGCAGCTTTTATTTTTTGCGCTATAAACAAAGGAGCGTCAATTTTGAAAAAAACACTATTTTTTACTTTTTGCTATAATAAATATCCCATTTAAAAAAAAAAATAATTTTACTCAGTTTAGGCTGATACGTATTCTTCTACATATTTTTGGTAAAAAAAAATCGCAATAAGCATATATAGATTGGTTTGCGCAAAAAATATAGCGTCTACAAAATAGGTGATAGATTTATTGCATTTTTTTTTTTTTTTTTTACTAGTAATGGCAGCGATCTGCGATTTTTATTTATTTATTTTTTTTTATTTTTTTTTTTTTTTCTTCTCCTCGTGACTGCGACATTGCGGTGGACACTTCGGACACTTGACACATTTTTGGGACCATTCACATTTACACAGCGATCGTTGCTATAAAATTGCAGTGATTACTGTGTAAATGTGACTGGCTGGGAAGGGGTTAACACTAGGGGGGCTGCAGGGGTTAATATGTTCCCTATGTGAGTGATTCTAACTGTGGAGGGAGGGGACTCACAAGGGGAGGAGACCGATCAGTGTTCCTCTGTACTGGGAACACATCATCGGTCTCCTCTCCACTGACAGCTCCACGGTCCTGCTTTTTTCCTGGGCAATCTCGGGTGCCCGGCGGACATCACGGCCGCCGGCCATGCGCACCGGGTCCCGAGCGACGCAGCGGGCGGTGCGCGCGTGCCCCCTAGGCAGCCGGGGGAGGATGTCGTATGACATCCACCCAGGATAAAGGATAAAGATAAAGGTGGTTAAACAGAGGTTTACAGTGGTTCACAAATATGGTGGTCTAAACACGCAGGTTGGCTTGAGAAACTATTGTTGCACATTAACCCGACATGTTTCGCTGAAATGCTTCTATAGGGCATGTGCGAACGGAGACACGAATATCAACAAAAACTGTACACTGTATGAAAACAAGAAACAATGAATGAATAAACACTAAAACAAAATGTTTATAGACCATTATATTGTATGGAAACCACTGCCTGAACCCGCAACTAACACAATCACCCAAGAAAGGCATCTCAGTGCAGTTACAGAGGGCAGAAAGACCAAGCTAGAAAAATAATACAAAGTAGAAAATATAGATTTGTAGTAAAAAAAAAACAGCTGTACAAATAAAACAGCAAGGGACAAAGATAATACATTTTATAAACTTACTTAAAAAATATATTAACAAAGCATGGGTTGGAGGGTGACTCGAGACAGCCTGCTGGATATTAGTCACAGGATGTCATTCTAATGGAAAATGAAAAAAGAGAAAAGCCAATGGGCATATGAAATACTATAATGTTGAAATAATAAATAAAAAAAAAAAGGCTGACAAGACTAGGAAAATGTCTAAGAATTTGATCGAAAAAATAAGACTAATATAAAATACCTAGAAAGGGGAGGTATAATAGACTGTGTCTCTAAAAATATAGAACGGTATATGGGGGGAGTAAAAGATAACCTCCTGAGGAAAGGTCCTTCAGATTTAAGATGCCCCTTTAGGCCCTGTCCTTAGGCGATTGCTCTTAGCTGTACTGCTAAGACACCTCTCACTTACACAGCTACTGTTGTCACTTTGCTCAATTTAAGGGATCGGGATTGTGACAGACTCACCCGGGACAGAGGCTTTTGGAGGGAACTGAATGCTAGCCTCTTGCCTACCGACTATGGGCCCAGGCATTTGAGGGAGCTACAAGCATTTAGGAAGATCTTCTGTTATGTAATGCAAAGGGACATTATTAAGGAGGCCATGATGGTCTCTGCATGCTTGGGACTTGTATAGCAGCTTGCTATTGTATGAAGGAGTTCTGTGTTGATATTTATGATAATGTGTATTGTATAGTCGGTGAGCTAGGAGACGCGAAGTCTACCCTTAGAGTCCATTCACACAGGGGCAACATGACTTCCAGCGCGACTTTGGGAGGCAACTTGGACATGACTTGAGTATGAACTACATTGCGACTTGGGGCAACTTGCAACGCGACTTGAAGTTGCCTCCAGGACAGGGGACTTTGCTAGTGGCCAATCACATAATAATCAGCTCTGTGGGAGGAAGGGGTTTGCCTAGAAAACAAATTTTACTTCCTGGAAAGTTGCTTTAGTTAAGACTGCATCCGACTTGCAGGCGACTTCCATTGAAATCAATAGGTACAAGTCGTCTAGAAGTCGGATTGAAGTAGTACAGGAACCTTTTCTGAAGTTGGAGCGAATTCAGTAGTGTGCATTAAGACGGCTCTCATTCACTTGCATTGATTTTATCATGTCGCGCTACAAGGAGCGACTTTAAGTCAGATTCCAAATGTTGCCCCTGTGTGAATTGACTCTAAAAGGTCATATCTCTGAGTCACCTAGTCTGGGTAAATGATTTAGTAAACTAGCTCATGTTAATTGGGTTTCTGGTTACAGGTGTATTGTTGGAGTAATATGAGCAGGAGGGAGGAACCTCCTCTTTAACGGTATATAAGACTGTATTATGGTTCTAATAAACTGTCTGATGTTTTACCCTACACTGAGCTACGACTAGTGAATGAGAAAGCTAAGGGGTCTTGAATTGTGTGGTGGTGGACATCTTGAGTATGGGGGTCTGTCACAGGGATGTTTGCTAGACCTTTAGCTTGAGGTGAGGGAGCGGCAAGGGGGTTCCACAGAATCCTTCTGAAGTGTTTCAGCAACACCTCTGGTGCTCAAGTCTAATGCCCACCCTAGTGGTAGGGTTTCCCATGCACCCTTCCTCTAGTTACATTGGCTTTGCGAGATCAACTCCCCTAGATCCCTGGCAGTCTTGGGAGTCATTTCCCACTCCTTGTAGGCAGTTATGCGCTAGCCGATTAACAATTTCCTGATAATTCTCACCCTGCGACCTTGGTTCTCTGAACAGGCAAACGTTTTTTTTATTTTTTTTTCACTTGATCCTAGGAGTTTAGATGTCCAAAGGCTTAGAACCTTTCCATTCAGACCGGATGGTCTTTCTCACCAGAACCTGTTTTTTGTCCTAGATCCCTTTTTTGTAACTGTTCTTGTAGAGATTTGACTGATTTTTTTCTTTGATCACATTGGGCTGTTGATCCTGCTTTTCTCGCATGGGAAATTGCTTTTGGTTTCACGTGTTTTTGGTGGGTTTTGGGTGATCTTGGGTCATCTTACTGGTTCATGTTCAGTGTTCCTTTCCGTGTGGAGTCATTCCCCTCTGTTGGTGACCTTCAGTGTAGATCCTGAGCATCAGGATGATTCTCTGTGTTGCTCCCTCTGGTCCTGTTTGCTGGTCCCCCTATCTGGTACAGGGCTTGGCCTAATATAATCTCTGATTCAGGAGTTGGTTTCTCAGGAGTCTCCAGGGGTGTGCCCCTAAGTAGACCAGAAAGACTTTTTTTTTTTTTTTTTTTTTTTGGTAATCGTTGTAAAATCATTTGCTTCGGAGTCCATTGAGCTGTATATTTTCCACTCTTCTGTGTTTGTATTCATGCTCTTTATACTGCTTGCTGCAGCCTGAGGCATGCTGAATAGTAAGAGGGGTTATCATGGACTTGCGTACAATTTTTTGTTTACCATCTACCTGTAGTTATCTGCAGTTCTGCTCTGTCCATCTTTCTTGCAGCCCCCCCCCCCCCCCCCCCCCCCCGCTGCTCTCATAACTACTATAAAATCCTCCCATCTGTAAAATAACAATGTGTGCCTGTGTTTTATAAAAAATATCTGTACCTATATCAGAGCGGCTCCCGGCTCTCACGTGACTCCTCGGCCCTTTCTCTCCCCTTTTCCCCTCCTCCCCAGCTCACTTTATCGGGAGTGCTTGGCCCCACCCCCTGGAGCTCTCAGCCAGGCAGAGGAGCGAGCCGAGGAGTCGCATAAGCACTGGGAGCCGCTCTGATAGTTACAGATGGACATTTTTTTTTTTATAAAGCACAGGGACACATATTGTTGTGTTACAGAGAGGATGGGAGGATTTTATAGTAGTGGCTTAACAACCATTTTAAGTTCATCACACTTACATTATCCTTGTACAATCGCCTTCAGATTTGCAAACTACAAAATGTACTGTAGCACAACAGCCTGCTTGATTGGATGCAAATATATTAGATTGTTTTAGACCGGTCCTTGTACTACTACAAAGTTCGGTAAATCTAAAGTTAACTGTACAAATATTGTAATGTTATATGGTAATCTTTAGAGATTTACCCTCATTTGCTGTTCTGGCGACAACAGTTTCACTAGACAGGAAGTAAGGTTAAATCTGCAAAAGCAACACAGACAGCGGTAGAGTTGCTTTTTATTAATTTAGTAAGTGAAGATTAGAATGCCATTCAGCTTTTAATTGCGGTCGGTGTCCCTGTGGCAGATTTTCCCTCGCTCACTGGCTAGTAGAACCATTGTCGCCCCAGTAATTGGGTTGAAATATCTAACGGAGCCCCAGATGTATTAAGAAGACAGCAGTGGTTTTTATAGATCTCTATCCAAAACTATAAAGGAAAATTTTGACCAAGAATATATATTGATATTATTGACCTGACTTGATTGTAAAATATTTTATTTGGGAATAATAGAAATATAAAGTAACCCAATATAATGATATTTTCTCAGGTTTTGGCTTGGACAGCAGCGCTGCAGACATTCGGTAAAGCACCTTCCCACTGTGTGCAGTGAAACCTTGCATTTGACAAATTATACCACACATCCTATAAACAGCCTCTCCAGACACAAGCTGTTTATAAAGCTTACACGTCTTCCACAGTACTATATTGTAAGTACTTTTTTTCTTTAATAACTTTATTACTGATTTTAGATTTCAGATGAACAAATAATGACATAATTAAATAAAATAATGGGCATAATTTGAGACTGTGGCAAAACCATTGATCTGAGATGTATGCAGTTTACGTTTAATGCCACCTGACATGTTTTTTGTGACTAGAATACCCAAGTAAATTAGTTCTTGAAATTTGCTTATGGAAATCTTTACTGCAGAAAATGGGGGTGTTGGTTACTAAAAGTAGAAGTTCAACAACAGTCTGGTTTAAGGACCAAAGAGCCCCTTGACTGCAGGCAAGTTATTGCACTGCTGAGTCCAGAATCAATGGTAAGATGGTATACATATTTCACAGATGCATTGGTCAGGATAACAGAACAGTAGTGGCCCCTTTTCAACACAACACATTTATATGACAAAAAGCTATAAGTGACAACAAAATCACTGATTGAAACAAAAGCATTTCCCACCTATTATGATATAGTTGATTTATTACAGATCTAGTATGCTTTAGTAGTAAGAAAGTTCATAGCATGTTTGGAAGCTGACCCTCACTCTGCGGAATATTTGTATGGCTATCCAGTGTTTTGAAAAATGACATGAATGGTTCAACTTCTGTGTTATTTAGAACATTTTTAGTTAAGGTGAGGACCGGAACACATTAACCGGTGAAAAAACTAAAAACAGTGATTGGGTAAAAAAAATAAGAATTCTCTTCCATTAAGGGACACAAGAATTTAGAGACTGTCGGGTTTTACTGCTACCTACAGGTGAACTGGACACTGACCATAAAATTGTAGGTCAGCCTTGCTTCTACTCCCAACATGCCTCACTTTTTTGTTAGTGTTCTAAGAGGATAAACTTCTTCCTGCTCTGCTGAGAAAAGTCCCAACATTTTTGCTAGATTTTCTTTCCATTAAGATTCTTATTACATCGCTGCTGACCTGGCCTCTATATGCAGCTATACGGATTTGCTTTTCCTCTGGTTTACTAGGACCCCACTGGACTGGATTTTTATGTTGCAGAGTTAGCCTAGAATAAGACTATCAGGCACTGGGCTCTGCATTGTGGTGCTTTCTAGACCTGTCTGCATTTGTCCAAGTTGGCCCACTGAGTGATGTCTAGAGCCAGGGCACTGCCTCAACTGTGACCCTGTCTATGAAGACCCTTTTTGAGTAGGCCATACAAACCAAGCATCGAGAGCTACTGTTATGTCCGTTAGCCGCCAGCGGTTTAACCATGGACCAGGTTAACACTGAAGGATTAGGTGTTGACATCATCCGCTGGGTGGAGTGACGCTTGCACTGCTCTTTCTCGACAGTCAGCATTGAGAAAGCTCCTTCCCACTGCTTCTCCTGATTCCATGAGATGTGGAACTCTCTTCAGTCTGTCCTTGTTGCTTGCCTACAGTGACCTGGTCCTGCTACCCAGCAGTCAGATCCTGAGCTATGTTGCCATCTGCCTTGTGCACCTCCTTAAAACTAAAAGAACAGTCCGTAGCTTGCATGAATCTTGACATATAAGGGATAAGTCCCGCTGTAGCTGGTGCCTGTAGCGCACACTCTGGTTCTGGTAATGCATTCTGTGTGATCCCTGAGGTGCCTTATACTGAGGGACTAAAATTTGGCATCTGCAATGGTCTATACAATCCTCAGTCTTCTTTTACTCCGTCAGGTATGACTGCCCCCTCTGTTCTATCTCAGGAGATTTTATGACCCAAATGGCCTTTTACTCTGCTTTCCTTTTGCAGAGCCTCATCTGATCTGCCTGTGGTCCATGAGCTTTTCGGTTGCCGATGCTGTTTATTACTGAGTCTCTTAAGTCCTTAAGAAAACAAACTTGCACCAGAAGAGTCTTCTGGCAATACTCCAAAACTTGGAGACCATTGTGGTATGCACTACCTTAAAACTACAAGAATTGCCTGTGGCTTCTATCATTGCCCTCAGTCTAGGGTCTCCTAAGACCTTAACAGATGAACCATCACAAGAGTCGCATTACCTTTAACTTGAATACTGTTTTGGCTTTTTATTGATTTGGTACACACCTTTAAAACTTGAAAAACAACCTGTAGCCTCCGCCAGTGCCACATGTTTAAGGGCCATAACCTTCCAATCCGTAGGAAGACTGGAAGAACACCTAAAAGCTTTTTGTCCCTCCATCAGCCTTGTATCTATTTGAGGAGGATTTTTGTTAAAAAGTAAGCTTCCTCTCTTTGTGGATCTGGCAGTATCCAGTCTTAACATTACCCATTTTAAAGAACCCCATCTTCTAGCAGCTGGAGACTTTTTTTCTAGAACCTTGTTCTCTCTGGCAGGCCCTACACTGCAACCTGTCTTGGTTGTGATGTTAGCCTGCAAAACTCTTACAGGTCTAAGGTCAGTAGAAGGGATCTTCTCACTATGACAGTTGCTTTTTTGATTAGGGAGCATTTAAAGTTCATGTCTGCAGACTTGAGCTAGAATGTGAAGATCTTTGAGATCTCCTTTCTCATCTCCTACATTAAACTATATGGTCTATGCAGTGAACATGAGGAGGGCTCTTTGGATAAAGTGTTAGCCTGCATAGTCTGCATGCAAAAAGCGCTTGCTTCACATGCCAAAGTCTCTTCAGAGCTACATTTGATGCCATCCTCAAGAATGTTGCTGGGGTCAAGAGTATCCATCATCCCCAGCAGAAAATACCCAAAGCTCAATCTGGAGACTTACTGCTTGGTAGAGGCCAAGAGTCCATTTTGTTACTCCCAGACTTAAACTTCCAAATCCAAACCAAAGTCTGCTTTCAAGCGTGCCCCCCCCCGCAGAAATCCTGGACTTCCAAATCCCGCAAACCCTCATATAAATCTTTAGAGAGGGTGTTGGCACTCCCTAAAATGGAGGAAAGCCATTAGCTTTTTTGGACAATTAAACAACCTTAATCTCAGATGCTTGGGTGCTGGAGTTTCTGGGGGCTACAAGCGTGACATTAGCTCCCGACCCCCTCCCCAGGTCATTATTTCAACCTGCTTGTGACACAGCAGAGATTAGCAGATCTCCATACAACCCTGACAGATCTTCTGAATCAGAGAGTCATTCCCCCAGTTCCTATGGCAGAGCAGTTTCAGGGGTTCGACTCCAACCTGTTTACAGACCAAAAGTAGACACCCGCCCCTATCTGGGATCTCAAGGCCTTAAATGTTTTCATTGCGTCTCAAATATGTGTGGAATCCACCAGGTCTTTTTATAGCCTCCCTTCATCAGGGTGACTTTCTGGCTTCTGTTGAACATCAAGGCTGCTTACCTGCATGTCCATGTCTTTTCAGTTCATCATTGGTTCTTTTCCTTTGCTGTGAGCCCTCTGCAATTGCAGTTCGTGGCCCTGCCTCTCCATCTGTTTTCTGCACCACTTGTATTCACCAACGTTCTGGCCCTGGTGCTAACCTTGTTGTGCTGTCACCAACGTTGAGGGAGCAGTCGCAGATTATAGTACATGACATAGTCCTGACTGCCCAGACCTTGCAGAGGTTTGACTGGGTCCTAAACCCTCAGAAGTCGACACTGGAACAGACTCATTTGGGATATATGGGTCTTATCCTAGACACATCTCAAGCTTTCCCTAGGAGAAACTTTAAATTCTCTAGTCCTGGGTCTGATAGCAGCCTCCTTTTGAGGCTGATCTATTTGCTCAGTTCCTTTCCAGACCCCTGTGACACAACATTCTGTCATCATGGGACAAGTCAGTCCAGTCTTTGGACAAACTGATTAGTCTGGTACCTAATGTCAAGCTGTCCCTGACTTGGCTCAGGAATTCCATGCTGGAGTCTTGAAAAGTCCCTCCTTCTGGAAAATCCTCCCCTTCACTAATCAGAGGACTCCCAGCTTCCAATTTAACTTTCTGGAATTTTAGTCAATTTGTTTCTTCAAAACTGTGCTCCATCCCCAACTCCTACCCCCCCCCCCCCCATGTGGCTGAAGGGACATCTGATCCAGATTAAGTTGGACAGTGCCATGGAAGTCGTTTTACATCCCCCTGGATCCTGACGGTATCCTTTTACACTTGAATTTACTACTGTTGCATTTTTTCTATTTGTTTCTCCTTTATTTTTTCTCTTCTTATGAGCTAATACTTGTTCCTACTTCAATGCTAGCCCCTGCGTGGGCAGAACTTTTGCATATTAACCACTTGTTAAAACTGAATAATAACTATTGAAATGGAAAGTGGTTTACATCAACTGTCAGGAACTGTCATTAATCTTACCGTGGCAAGAGAGGTAGAGGGTATCCTGTCTTGTCATTGGTTATTGGTTATTCCAGACCACCTGTATCTTCTGTCTCAAAGACCAATATACTATCCTGCTGAGCAATTTATGGCCTTAACAGCATGGCTGTTTAAAGCCAAGGTTCTGTGTGACAGAGGCATCTCTGAATTTGTGATTCCCATTATGCTAAAAGATAGTCTACTTTTCACAAGGTCGAACACTGCACATGGAAGGCACTCTTTGCTTGATGCAAGGATAGAAACTTTAATCTAAGGAAATTCTCAGTTGGTCGTATTCCAGCCTTTTTGCATATGGGCCGAGACCAACATTTGTCCCTTGACGTCTTCAGGGATCAGTTCTATGTGCTTGTTAACTTCTAGAGACATCTGGCTTTCCGTTTTTTTAAAGTAAAACTTTTGTGCAGAGTGTCTCTTATGTGGCTTCAACTCTTCCCCCATGACTTTGTGGGGGCAACTTGGTTCTCTCACCACTTGAAACATCTCCTTGTGAACCAGTAAGGGATATTTCACTTTCTAATTTCACACACACAAGTTTTTGTTTCTTGTTACCTTGACATTTGTGAGGCAAGTGTGAGCTGGTACTTGCCATGAATTCAATTTCTTAGAGTTCATAGGACACCCATCCCTTTGTCTTTATGATCATGCTCTTGGTATTGCTTTGCCATTTAACGGAGGTATGCTGCGAATTGTAGAGGTTGGTGCTTTGCCACCTACAGAAAGATTGAAGCGGGCAATATATAACCTGGCAGTCTTTAAACTCCTGTGTCCATCTGTAGACTCCAAGAAATAATAATAAAAATAAGTTGTGCTAAAATTAAGCAGTCACGCTTATTTGACACAAAATAACCTAACAATTATTTCAGTGATCATACAAATAAATGTCCATATGCACAATTCAGTGTATTGACATCAACAAAAGGTAAGTGCATAAATTGAGAAGTGTATGGAGAGATGAAAGGATGAATATAAATGTACAACAAAGTCCACTGGAGTTGCATCTTCCACTACCCATCTGCATTCATTGAGGTAAATTTACTGTAAGGAAGAAAGCAAGTCTCAAACTAGAGGATGAAGCTCTATAAGTGGGAACCCTTACCAGAGCAGGTGGACCCCCTCAAGAGCAGAGTCGTAGAAGTAGGCAGATTAAGCCCTCTGCGGGGACAGGCAGATCGTCCGGTGTCTCCGAGCTCTACGGCGTCTTCCAGTAGTGGATGAAAATCACCTCAACAGGATGCAGAAAAAAACCCGACAAACACCAAGATCTGAAAAAGATTTTTACACTCGGGCTCAAAGCCACGAGTGTAAACAAATAAAAAGACTCCAATCGTGAAGTACCATTTAAAAAAAAAGTAGTCTTTAATGCTAATCAGTAAGTGGTGACAACCGCAATGTAACAATACAAGTAAAATTTTAAAACCGCCGGCTAGCTAAAACAAGCAAACACCCATATTCCGGGGTTACATGTGGTGTGATGGCATCAGCACAAAGCACCGTCCAAGAAATGCATTTTATTTTTAAGTGCAAAAATCTAATTTTTCTAATATTAAGTTGGCTTAACTGGGCAAAGTAGCAAGTTCTTTTCATAGCACACTTCCTCTGCTACTAGATGCTCCCATAGAGGGCTCAAATTTCATTGGATTCCTGCTATATTTGGCAAAACTCATGCCTTGGTTTGCCCTACAAGCAACACCCAGTTTGACAATTGTAATTGTTAAAAATCATTGAACCAGGTGGAAAGTTATTGGCTGTACATTGACTGTATCCTATAATAGTAAAGTGGAGATTCTGCTTTTTTTGTTGGCACGGATGGGGGAATGGATAGATTTTCCCACTTTCAGTACGGATTCTTATCCCTGTTAAAGCTCTGACAATAGTTGCTTTCTACTTGGCAATGGCAACTCCTGTACTACATTCATGATGCAGTTTAGAGATACAATCCAGTTACAGCCAAAAAAGCTGATGATAAATTGCATTTAGAGACCACAGGTCACTCCTTAGGGCTTCTGTTTCATGTATGACATTGCTACATTGCCCAATGCCACTTTGCTGCAAAAATATTCTTATTGCCACTAATTTGCTGTCCTGAAAGCCTTCTGAACATGCAGGTCAGCTGTTACGGACTTCTGTCCTTGCTGGCTTATTACGGTAGTAGCTTTACATAAAATTGTGTGAGCGGGTGTGCATTTCTGCACTGAAGCTCTGTGAGCTGACTTTACAATCTGATAATTTTTTGAAATTTTAAACCAATAATAAATGGATGTTTTTAATTTTTATTATTCTATTTTTGTACAGCACTGCCTCAGCAGGAGGTTTCTTTTAATGCACTCTGTTTATCATGTGTTGACCTGAGTGTGATAATTGTTGTATCAAATTGTCCACACATTGTCTGCATGGACTAGTTTGTTTCCAACATGCATGAGGGGATTACAGTTGGTTATATTTTGTTTAGTATTTGTCTTTTTTTTTTTTAAATGGTTTTTTTTTTTTTTTTTTTGGTAATGGATCACTAAACAATTTTTCTTTTATATTATAGGTAGTGGAGATGTTTGAGGTTGCTGGAAGCCCAACGGAATTACAGTATAGCTACCACTTCCTGTCTGTCAGTCACAATGATGGGGAGGATAACCCACCCACAGCTCTACTGCTACAGCGATTCAAGACGAACATTGAAGACCTGTCTTTTGATGGGACATGGCGGAAGCAAGCGAAAGCAGGCTGTAAACGCAAGGTGGGGTTTTTTTCTATTCTGCTCGTAATGATTGAATAGTAAAAAAAAGTATGTTTCACAAATTTGTTATTGACTGAAAGGATGACTGATCCTTTTTGGTACAAGTTGTTTTTGCTCCCACCTGGTCCAGTACTTAACCCTGTGCAAGTTCCAGCAATCTTAATAGTAAGCCTCCAAGATAACATGGACTCGTGGGGACATTTTTAGTTGAAAGACTGTGTGTCTCTAGGCTGCTCACAGTGAGTATAGTGACTGGTGGACCAGGTGGGCTCAAATCGGGACAGCTTATGTAAAAAGTAAAGTGGTCCTTTTAGGGTGTGCTTCACTTTCACTGAAATGTAGATTACTGTGTTAGCTACCTTAATTTGGTGAATCTCTTAAAACAAGTCACTTCAATGTTCATAAGCTTTGTCCTGTAGACAGGCCCATGAGCTTTGGTATGTACCAATTATATTTGTTAAACTACCATTCTACATGGGAGCTCTAAAATGGATGCAGGTAGTCTGCAATAAGAAAAAATCTGCCAATTATGGCAACCACCTGTAGCAGCCATGATTTTTTTTTTTGTGATCTGGGTTGATCTTGAACTTTCAGAAATCATTGTTGGAACAGACTCCTCATATAGTGTGTCTGGGTCTAATCCTGGACAGAGTTGAGGCCAGAGTTTTCCTTCCATAAGAGAGAGTTTAGTATTTCCAGTCTCAGATTCAAGTTCTCCAGACCACTTTTGCATGAGAGTAGGCTTGATTTTAGCCTCTGAGGTAGGTTAATCTGCTCAGTTCCACTCCAGACCAGTCCTGATCTAATATTTCTTTCTCTGAAACCTCTTCTTCGTTTGCTTCAGAGGTTCAAGATGGAGTGTATTTTGGTGATCCCTCATAGCTCTGAACTGACTTAAGTGGATGTGGTTTGCCATCCTTTAAGACTTTTGGCAGGAGCTCTGTGGTCACTTCAGGACCATCAGGATCTTCTGTCCCAAGTTCTGTTTTGCCATCCTGCTTCGTGGTTGCTGACTCTTACCAGCATTAGAGTTGAAGCTCAGGTTTTGAGGGGCAAGAGCATCTCTTAAGTTTGATTTCTGCAATGCTAAGTGCTAGGAAGTCTAATTTCTTCAAGGTTTGTCAGTGGATGTGGAAGGCATACGTTCACATGGTGTAAGTCTCCCAGGAGTTTGTCCATGGGGTTAATACTTCAGCTGTGTGTGAACTAGCGTTTGGCTCCTAGCACTATCATAGGTAGGGTCTTTGCCCTTTCTGTTTTTGTTTCAGAGACTGTTGGCCTCTCTGTTGTTTTCTTATACAGATTAATATATTTGTACAGTTGGTCTCCCATGTAGTGTTTCCTGTTCATTTAGCCACAGGGGTTTTTTTTGTTTTTTTTTCTTGTTGCCATAACCTCTGCAAGGTGAGTTTCTGAACTGCCAGTCATGTTGAGGACCAGGACTACCTTCTTGGACTAGGTAGTCTGCCTTTTACTTTAACGGGTATGTTGGTCTTTCATCCATCTGTCCCACTCCAGTTCATCAAAAGGTTTTTTCCCTTCCTTGTCTGAATGTGATTTGGGCTGTGTGAGTCTGCCTCCCAGCCACTGCTTCTTTCAGAAAGACTGATTCCCTTTTTGCTATCATGAATGGACTGTGAATAGGTGCATTGGCTTCCAGCTCTAGGTGACTCAAACAGACCATCTTCTTATCTTGTCTTAAGAATATAAGGGTCCACACTTTCCTCTTAAGGTGCACTCTACTAGGTCTGTAAGTGCATCTTGGGCTTTTTGACATTAGGCAGCTGTTTGTCAAATTTGGCAAGTCTCTACCCTGTTCACAAAAGTTTTACCAGGTGGACATTTCAACCTCATCTGTTGTCTGATGTAAGGTGCTTCAGATCCTTCAAGCTGCAGGCATTCTTTTAATTCAATTTTTTTTTTTTCTTGGGCCTGATGGCGTGTGTTTGCTTTGTTGACCACACCTCAAATGGACCAGTTGTGGTCATCCTGAAGGCTTAGGGCTTCTTGTCTTCCTCCAATGACCTGTATGAAAATAGGATATTTGTTTTACTGTAAAATTATTTTCTTTGAGTCCATTGAGAGACACAGGTTTCCCCGCCGTGTTTATAATCGCGCTCTTGCTGTGCTGCTTGCTACAAAACTGAGGCATACTGGTTGTCGGAAGGGGTCATTCTGGGGTGACCCACCCCAGTGTCCAATCCTCTTATAGCTGTATAATCCAAAGGTTTAAGGATTCCTGTGTCCTTCAATGAACTCCAAGAAAATTTATTTTTTAAGTACAAAAATCCTATTTAGTTGCATATAAAGTACAAAGGAACCTAAAAAATTTACATATTTATATGTTCTACTTTTATGCATAGTTTGATTCTAGTTGTATTTCTTTAATTAAGGAATACAAGTATTTAGAGACCATTGGGTTATATACTGCTGCGTCTAGGAGTATTTTGACGCTGCGAACACGAAGAGGCAAAAAACAGCCTGGTATAACCCCCTCCTTTTCACAGAATACCTTTTAATAGTGTCCTTTGGTGGATGGACGCCTTTTGTCTGCTGAATAATGGCTAACCATTTGCAATTTTTTATTTTTTTTTTTCTTTTCTCAAGATTCAAAGCTCCTTTACAAGTTGCTAAGCAGGTCTCTATATGACTATAGAACTATTCCGATTGCCAGCTTCTCAGCACTAGCTTTGAATGCCTTACTTGGATTCTGATGGAATATGACCTTTGAGCAATTAACTGTGCATTGGGATGGTGTACTACATTATTTAGCCACAGAGTGTTTTCCAGAGCTGTGACCTTGCCTCTGAAGATGCTGTTTGTGTTTGGAAGGTGTAAGCTGAGTATCAGGAGCTACTTCATTACTAGGGCTGTTATGTGCAATTTTAAAAGTCTACACTTTCTGTCTGTGTTCTGTAGAAGGGGTCAACACTGAGGGACTGAGCACTGGCATCGTTAGCTGGGTGAAGTGTCCAGGACGAATGCTCTACACCTTCTTTCCTGACGTTGAGCATAGAGGAAGCACCTGCAAGTGACATGGATTTAGACCCCCATACACACTATAATGCCCTGTACACACGGTCGGACAGTTGGATGGAAAAAGTCTGATCGGATTATGTTGTCGGAAAATCCGATCGTGTGTGGGCTCTAGCAGACTTATTTCTGTAGGAATTTCAGACGGAAAAAATTTGAACAGGACCTAAAATTTTCCGACAACAAAATCCAATGTTTTCCGGTCGTGTGTATAGAATTCCGACGCACAAAGTGCCACGCATGCTCAGAATAAATTTGGGGACGAAAGCTATTGGCCTCTTCGTAGTCCCGTCGTACGTGGTTTACGTCACTGCGTTCTGAACGATCAAATTTGCCGACAAGTTTTGGCCAAAATCCGTTGGAAAAAACAGATTTTGTGGTCGGAATGTCCGACCGTGTGTACAAGGCATTTGATTTTCTGTAGATTTTTATCTTCAGATTTACCAAAACCATATAATAGGAGGTAAAACCTTAAGAGTTTCAAGTTGTATGGAATCAGGCAGGCACTTGCACTACATGGTTTTGGTAAATCTGAAGACAAAAATCTGCAGAAAATCTAATAGTGTGTTATGGGGCTTTAGCCTTAATTTGTCTATTGCCTAGCTACAGTTTACTGGTAGCCTTTAGTGAGCTGAACCCTTTATTTTTGCCAGCAGCCAGTTTGTGAGTATTCAGGGCCTGGCCTTGTACCCCAAGCTAGGTTTCCCCTGCCTTGCCTTCCAAACAGTCATTGGGTGCCTTCAGCTCACAGTCTACTTAAGGTTTCCTTGCCACATGCAGTGCACCCCTGAGGCTGATTCTGGAATTTTGCCCTTTGCTTGGCCATTTCCATCCCTAGAGTTCCCCTTAGCGTAGTATGTGGCCTTCTCTTTGTATGCCATGAAGATTTGCACAATTGATGACACTGACCACAGAGGCCATAAGCATGTTTTCATGTCTTCTTTAGAGCCTCGTCCAATCTGCCTGTAGCCTTTGAGCTTTCAGCTGCTGAAGCTGTTTGATGCTGAGTCCATTAGTCTTTAACAGACTAACCTACACCAGAGATGTCAGGCTTTTGACATTATGGCAAAACTTAGAGGCTGTTTTGGCTATAATCCTTTACTGAGACTGGAAGAACCCCTGAAAGTGTTCACATCTCCCAAGTGGCTATCAGTAATGTACCTGTTTGAGGAGGACGTTGTTAAATAGTGGCCTGCCCCTGTTGTGGATATGGCAGTTTACCATCTTAACAAAGCCTTAACCATCCTTTGGGAGAATACATCGGTTTTCTAGGACCCCACTGACAAGCAATTGCAGGCCCTTTCTGAAACCTGATAACCTGGTTATCAGAAGGGATCCCATTGCTATTCAAACTGATCCTTAAATTATAGAGCATCTGGAGCTCATGCTCGCATCCGGGAGCTACCTTGTGGATGCATTGTTAGAGGTTTCGCAAGTCATTTACCATGCAAAGTCTCCTGTCAGTAAACATGAGAACTCTTTGGCACAATTGCTGGGTCGCAGAACCAACATGTAAAAAGTGGCTGCTTTGCATCCCCTTTGAGGGACAGAGTCTCTTTGGAGCTACTAATCAAGGATATCACCAGGGGCAAGAGTACCCATCTGTCTCAACAGAATAAGCCTAAGGCTCCATTCAGAATGCCCATCCCTTTTCAGAGGCCAAGAAGGGTTCCTTTTGGTTGCTACAAAAGATACCCTGACTGGAGGATCATCTGATAAACATCCAGGCAGATAGTGATCTACGGTGATCATCAGTGAGCAATATAAAGTCTTGCCATGTCTGCACTGGTCTTCTGTTCATATGTTCTCCAAGTTTTACCAGGTGGATTTTCAGGCCTCTTCGGATGCCAGCTTTGGGCGTAATGTCTTTCAGGTGGCTCACTGAGCTGCAGGTAGTCCCCGGTTCTGTTGTTTCTTGTGGGTCTATTAGTATTTTCTTGCTGTTGCCCACCCCACAGTTGGAAAGCTTTTGAACTTTCGAACAGTCTCTCTGAACTTCCTTGTCCCTCTGTGAACTCCAAGAAATGGATTTTGTGGTAATTACAATATTCCCATTTTAGTTTGTACATATGTTGATTTTGTTATACATATTTTGGTTTGGTTACAGCTGAACTTTTTTTTATTTTTTTAATACCCTTAAGAGATAATTTATTATTTTATTTTTTATGGAACTTTTTTTTTTTTCTTCTGCAGCTTTCTGGAGATCAGGGTTCTCCAGAATCAAAGAAGCCAAAGCGGACAGGGGAAATGTGTGCCTTTAATAAAGTGCTTGCTCACTTTGTGGCCATGTGTGATGCCAACATGCCGTTTATCGGACTTCGAATGGAGGTGTGTCTGTGCTGGTTTTTAAAAGAACTTAAACCTACCTAAATGTATTGTATGTGTTTTCAAAATGTTTTTTCTTTTTGTTTTCTTTTTATTCCTGATTTCATTGTGCAATCAGGTTGTTTTGAAATGAATCACGCTTACATCCAGATAGCTTGCAGATGCAAGCTACATGTACACATAAATGTATACAGAGTCTGTATCACTTTGTCTGTCTTAATACTTTATTGTGATCAGGAGCACAAGTTTTAAAAATATTTTTGCTATTTATGAGTTTTCTGTATTTTATCCAGCTTTAGGCCCCTTTTTTCAAATTTTCTATTTTCACCTCCTTCTGTTGAAAGCCTGTTTGCACACCTCATTAGCGTTATATATATTATATATTTTTTTTTTGTCTCTGCAGTTTTCCAACCTGAACATTCCTCATCAAGGTGTACAAATAGAAGGGGATGGCTTTAGTCATGCTATCCGAGTACTAAGGTAAATAAAATTATTTTACTTTTATGGATATTTATGAATTGCATCACAGAAGGGGAGTGGGGAGATAACCTGTCATTTAAAGAATTATCTGTGCACTGGCACTTTCTTAATGGTGACAGCAATGCACAAAATCTCCCAGTGTGATGAGTGCATCTGACCTGGCAGCCTTCAGAGGGGATTGTGGTGTCACACTGAGGGACCGGCACACACTTTTTGGATCTTTAAGCACACCCTTTGTTGCCCAGTCTTTGCAATTTACAAGAGAGGGGTCCACCAGTTTGGAGCATTTTCTTGAATGTGCGGCGATGACGTCACTCCCACGCAGGAAAGCGGCATATGGCCGTGAACTCGGCATGCGCAGTGCGCCTGCGTGCCGCTGTCTATGGCGTATGCGCCGTAGACACAGCGATGCCTCTTTTGCCTGATCACATGATGGCCGTGTCCAATCACAGCCGTGATGTGATGTAAACAAACTGCCGGTTGCTAGGCAATTGACTCTCCTCTCTTCACACGGAAGTCGTCGCTGAGGAGAGGAGAGCGGATCGCTCCAGCAGGCTGGTGATCAGTGAGTATAAGCTTTTTTTTTTTTACAGCTTTTACTCACTGATCACCAACCTAGTGTAAAACACAGTAAACACACATGTCCCCCACATATGTCCCACTAAAATCACATGTCCCAATGATTATCTGCACACATGTCCGTGATCACATGCACACATCTGTACCTGATCATTTGCGTACATATGTCCGTTAGGGATGCTGAAATTAATCGCTGCAGCGATGCATCGTGATTCTGGTGTCCCCGATGCGGCATCGATGCATGCGACTGTAGGAATTGATTGCCGGTGATGTCATTGCCCCGCCCCTCCCGGGAGAGCGCTCCGAGCGTATCCCCTGTTCTGTACAATGCCTGCCTCTCTCCTCTCACTTCCAGCTCTCCTCACGTCAGCTGAGAATTCTCAGCCCCGCCCGCTGACTGTCACTATCAAATCAGAAGAGAGGGGGCGGGGCTGAGAATTCCCTGCTGACGTCAGGAGAGACATGAGACATGAGACTTGAGAGCAGAGAGGTGGGCCATGCACGGGCAGTCACATCGGAGGTGCCTATGCTCAGGGCCGCTGATGAGAGGTACAGGCAGCACACCCACATAGTTCACTGGACTAGCAGGTCGGGACTCCTGATCGATGTCAGGACTCCGTAGGGAGGGACTAATGAGGGAAATTGAGATAGCCAATGGCAGAGCAGGCGGTGCTGCTTATAGGCGGCACTGCCTCCTGCTGCCTCCTCAGCCAATGGGTGCACAGGGAGGCCTGTCCATCACATTCTTCATCCCACTGTCTTCCTGACTTGGTGCAGGCACTGGATGGAGTGGCTTTCAATGGCGCTTCTGAGCAAACTGCATTTGCTGACGGAGGTGAGGAGAGTTTTGTCCAAGTAATAATAAAGGTAAACTGAGGAGCTGCTAGAAGTGACGACATGCCTGGATGGATACTGGGAAAGCACATGCAGTGATAGCTCAGCCGAGTAATCAAAAACTGGCAGCAAAGAAAAACTTCCACCACTGGCTTTCTCTGCTGGGCTCTGCAATAGATGATGTAGTCAGAGCCTGGCAGAGAAGTGAGCAGAGGAAGTTTTCTTTTGCGAGATCGTCTGAGCTATCACTGCACTGGCATCCCCAGCATCCCTTCAGATGAGAAAAATCAGCAGACAAGAAAAGTGAGAGGGGGATGATTCTTTTACAGGACTCCATATGGATCAAGCAGCCAGGTAAGGAGCACCAGTGCCCCCCCTCCCCCACTGACTGACTGGCAGTGCCTCCAAACTGCCCCCATTAGGCACCAGGACCCCTATCTCCCCTCACTAAGCACTCGAGCCTCCTATCTCTCCCCACTAGGCCCCAGGAATCCTCCCATCTCCCCTCACTAAGCACCAGGACCCCCCTTCTCTCCCCACTAAGTGCCAGGACCCCCCCCCCCCCCCCCCCCCCCATCTCCCCTAATTGAGCACAAGTGATCCCTTTTGTCCTCCTTTAAAAAAAATGGGGAAATTTATTAAAGCAAAATGTAAAAAATATTTTTTTTTTTTTTTTGTTGCTTTTTTTTTTTTATAGCGCAAAAAATAAAAACCGCAGAGGTGATCAATTACCATCAAAAGAAAGCTCTATTTGTGGGGAAAAAAGGACATAAATTTTGTTTGGGTACAGCATCGCACGACCGCGCAATTGTCAATTAAAGTAACACAGTGCCGAATCGCAAAAAATGGCCTGGTCATTCAGCAGCCAAATTTTCCGGGGCTGAAGTGGTTAAGGGAGTGAGGTTATTTTTTAATTCAAAGTTCCAGTAAAAAATTTTTTGTTAAGTCAGCAGCTACAAAAAAATCTTCTTTTAATAAAAAGACACTCATCTGTCCCACAATCCAGCAACGTGGCTACCCAAACCCTCCCTTCTCTCCCCGCCTGTCCACGGTGCTGGCAATACTACTGTGGGCATCTGGCTGTGACAGCTTGCAGCTTCACAGCCGGGTGCGCATGTCTCACTGTGCTGTACTGAATGGCGGGGCAATCTTTTGGGACCTGTGATGTGTTACAGAAGATTGCAGGGTGGAAGGGCTGCCTAGGCAGCCCAAGCGGAAGTGGGAGTTTGTCGGTAATTGTAATGCATCGTGGAATCGAATCAAATCATTGATCAGATTATCGGAATCGAATCGTGAGACCAGTGAAGATGCGCACCCCTAATGTCCGTGATGACACAAACCAATTATTATACATCTAACGGAATTTTTTTTACTAAAAACATGTAGCAGAATACATTTTGGCTTAAATTTATGACAAAATTCGATTTTTATTGGATTTCTTTTAAAATAGAAAGAAGAAAATATTGTGTTTTTTTTTTTTTTTTTTTTTTTTTTTTAAATACCAAAATAAAATTTCAAACAAAATGCAATTTTTTCGCTTGTATCGCAAGAAATGAAAAACGGAAGGGGGCGAAAGTGCCCAGTATTGTAGTGGTTAAACTAGTGTCACGTGCCGCTTATTAGGAGCTCCCATTTGCTACTCAAACCCTAGTGTGTCTTTTTCCTATCTGAGGCAACTTGGGTCTTTTTTTCTATCTGGACATAGCGCTATATAAATTAGAACTTGGTTATACTTTTGGTCTCTTAAGGAAGCCAATAAACGAGACCTGCATTAATTTCGCTACAGTTTGGCCTAAAATACTTGCTGTACATTTAGAGTTGTGTAACGTATACATGTATGAGAATTTGTAAGTTGTGGCCTAGCAGGTTGGGCACTATTTCAAGGAGCTCCATATACATTATCGGACACTGTATTGTAGGTGATACTATTGTTTTTAAGATGTGCAAATTTTTAAGGAATCATGAAAAATCGTTTGCGATTTTAACCAGTCAAGTGTTTCCTTTGTTTCAGAGTTGTGTGGCACCTTAGGGTCCTTTTCTTAATTTTTTTTGTTTTTATATATCTTTATGGATGTGGTGCCATTTCAGTGATTTGCTCTCTGTTACTCCTGGAGACTTTTTTTTGTGCCCTAATTATAGCAAGTGATGTTTAAAATGGGAAGCATCACTTAACTTTTTTTTTTTCACCCTTATGTCCACTCTTGGCTTTACAAAGACTGATGCAAATTGTTGAAATGTTACAGCTACTAATAAGTGTAACAGTTTATCTAGGTCTTCAAGTTACAAATATTTGACCGATCTGATAATGATGTGGAAATGATTTGCTGTGCGATGTTAGGAAAGCATCTGACTTTTTTTTTCTTGTCTAAAGGGTTCCTCCATGTAAAGGGATAAGTGAGGAAACGCAGAAGGCACTAGAACAGTCTCTACTCGATTGCACTTTTCGACTGCAAGGCAGGAATAACCGAACATGGGTTGCAGAGCTGGTGTTTGCAAACTGCCCACTTAACAGTACAGCCTCCAGGGAACAGGGTATGGCGCAGTCTTTCATGACACATTGCTTACTCCACATTTAGTAAAAGTATCTGAAAAATCTATGTTTATTCTTGCTAGGTCCAACACGACACGTGTACCTAACTTATGAAAACCCCCTGTCAGAACCTGTAGGAGGAAGGAAAGTAGTAGAAATGTTCCTAAATGACTGGAATAGTATTGCTCAGTTATATGAATGTGTGCTGGAATTTTCCAAGTGTTTACAAGGTAACATTTCTTTGATTATTCTGAAATTAGAGCATTTACTTGTGAATATATTCTAACTTTTTTTTTTTTGTCCTTTCAAAGACATACCTCATCACTTAAATCAGTTTTCTGAGGTCCGATTATATAATTATCGCAAGCTGATTCTGTGCTATGGACAAACAAAGGGAAGCTCGGTAGGTGAATTGGGCCTATTTATTAGTTTAAGGGGTTGTGGTGGCGTGTACAGAGTAAATAGTAGGAATGACTTTTAGGCCCCATGCACACAGGCATCATAATTTGCTGATGTTTACTCAGGAACTTGTGTGCGAAGATCTGAGTAATGTTGACTATAGGCGTGTAAAGGTGTATAAGTGTATAGACGAGTAACCTTCTTCATTTCCAGCATGGTAATATACTCATTTATACCCACGTAAACATGCTTATAGACAAATAAACATGTATATGGAATAAATTACTGCATTCAAATGTAAAATGTTCTATTTTTGTTATACGGCTCAGTACTTACTCATACCTGTATTACTGATCTTTGTAAGAAAACAATGCATCTCATTTCAAATCTGTGAAAAATGTGATGTTTTTTTACTCCCATGTGCAATAGGCCTTATGGTGATGACAAAGAGTTGAGCGTTAATGAAAAAAATGTTTTCTTAAATTTCATATTAAGGCCTCTTGTACACTGTACTGATGAAAGAGAATCAGACATTCCTGCAAGAAAAAATACAATGATGGGCTATATGTCATTTGCAAAGTATTTGCGCATATTTGCGAGTATTTGAGAGTTTTTTGCGTGTATGCACACTCAAGCAGGAAGCATGGCATTTTGGTGCATTTGTGAGTATCCCTGAGTACTTGTGTGTATTTGCATATACACACAATACTGACCGGCAACGCAGAGTACTGTATTTTTACTGATAAATAGGCCGGGCTTGTTGACTCGTTTGTGTGTACAGACACATTGAAAATAATGAGCTGCATTTTAAATCGGCAAAAAAATGCCATACTGAGCGCTTTCAAGCTCCATTGTGCAAAAGGCCCACCTTGTTTTTTTTCTGTGCCTATAACCACACACAATAATAGCTTTTAAGTTTGGCAGTCTGCCCAGAGTTGCTTGGAGTAGTAAACTGTTTTATTCCATCTCTCTACCTGAAATGATAATGTGGTCAGGGGAGAAGTCCTGTGGTCGGCATAATCTATAGTTGTATTTATTGAAACTTTGAAATCGAGACTCCCTTTCTACCTTTTTTTTCCATGCTCCCTCCCTTCCCTACATTGAAATGCTTAATTTGCGGTAGGGAATCTAATAACGTTTTGAAAATTGATGGTGTGTACTTGTACTTGTGTTTGTTTGTTTTTTTTATTTGTTTTTTTTTTGTTAGTGTTCAAGTGTTTTTGTTTTTTACATTGCAGATAAGTATTCAGTGGAATTCTATCAACCAGAAATTTCACATATCCCTTGGGACCACCGGACCCAACTCTGGTTGTAGTAATTGTCACAATATCATTCTTCACCAGCTACAAGAAATGTTCAACAAAATCCCAAATGTGGTACAATTGTTACAGGTAGGTTATTTAAATGGATTGTTTTATTGACACAGAGGGATAGACTTTTAAGGTGGATCACCTCAGCAAGATTTGTATATAGTATGTTGGTATTTAAGTATATTTTTGAAAGTCTGCTGATTGCAACTTGCAATAAAAATATATCCCTCTATAGTGTGTGCTTGTCTCAATCCAGAACACAGTGTATTTTCTGTCCACTGCTTCATTCCTCTGTTATCTGCATAAATCGCTTCTGATTAGTTTTCCTGACACCAAGAGAAAAATGGTGCCAGGGGAGGGGGCACAGTCTGATTGACAGCCTTAGCTTTGTTTCTGTGTGCTGTGTTAAGGAGGGTGTCCTCTCCCTCCAATCAGCTCTCAGCGTTTTCCTCACTGATTTAAGTTCAGCTCTCCGCCCCCTACAACCACTTTAAAGCAGTCATAATTTTGACTGTGTGCGATTAATATTTAAACTTTCAAAATGGTTAACTGTTTGAGGATTTTTGAAATATTGTTTTTTTGTTCCATTGTGGTTTTTGTTTTTTCTTTGCATACATAAACTGATTGTCTTCACTCTTTATTCCTACAGATTTTATTTGATACACAAGCACCTTTAAACGCTATCAACAAACTTCCAACAGTACCGATGCTGGGGCTGACACAGCGGATAAACACCGCCTATCAGTGCTTTTCTATACTTCCCCAATCTCCTACACATATACGACTGGCTTTCAGAAATATGTATTGTATAGACATTTATTGTAGAAGTAGGGGTGTGGTGGCAATACGAGACGGAGCTTACAGCCTCTTCGATAACAGCAAAATAGTTGAAGGATTTTATCCAGCTCCAGGGCTCAAGGTAAATTTTAAATTTTGCTTTCTTTTTACGTTTTCAATTTCTCCACTTTTCATTCTTCTCTTCTTCTTACGCCGCCTTTGTTCTAGAGTGTTTTCTTTTATTTTTAGACATTCCTGAATATGTTTGTGGATAGCAATCAGGATGCACGGAGGCGATCGGTTAATGAAGATGACAATCCGCCATCACCTGTTGGAGGAGATATGATGGACTCCTTGCTATCCCAATTTCAGCCACAGACACAGCAGGTGATCGGCATACATGCCAAAGCTTACATACATAATTGATACTGTATATACAATGTTAACCAGACTATTAACTGTCTTACATAATTTTTATCTGCTTGGTGTGTTATTAATATGCTATTAAAGGCTGATAAAATGTTACATATTTAGAATATTAATGTGTCCTGTGACTAATTGGCTAAATATGTAATGGTTTTATTTTATATTCCCAGTTTTCAAAACAGTCGGGAGCTTCAGGTGCCTATCCACTTACTTCTCCACCTTCTTCATACCATAATACTGTTACACCATCACCAGTAATGATGCACACACAGTCACCAGGTGAGAATATTTGTAATGTATATGTCATTCACTTCTCTTTTGCAATGGAAGCCATTGTGTAATTGTATCACTAGACAGTGACTGGGGTTACTACATCCTCCCAGTGACAGGAGTGCTTCTTGGTAAAGTACCTGAATCAAATTTTGATTTTCTGCTTACAAAATCAAAGAAACCTGTCTAACCCGCTGTTTAATAATGGCTGATCAACTCTAAACGGCACAGCCAAACAGCTCTGCCGTTTTCATCACTTTCAGTTTTTATTTTTTTATTTTTTTGAAACACAGAATGGCCTAGGAAACCCATAGCTTATCCTATTGTTTTGTAATGCAAACATAAAAAACTATGTATATCTCACCACCTGAACACACATGATTTCTCAATTGAAGACATATCTGCAAACTGCTAGTTTGGTGTAACAATTGTATATTGTAGTTCTATATATTTTTCTCTTATGTGAATGTTTTTCAGCAAAAAATACCATTTTACTTATATGCCCTTATGTATGTATGTGTGTGTGTATTCGAGTTGGGCAAACAGTTCGAGCCGAGCAAAAGTTCCACCCCCGAAAATTGCAGGGCGTTAAGCGGGATGTTCTCCTGCCGAGCATCCCACAATGCACTGCACAGTGCATTCTTAAACCTGATTGGGAAAAGCTTTGCCCAATCAGGGCACAGTAAACAGCTGGTTGTTAAGGAGTGGGCCGGGAAGCCAGCCATGGCGTTTTTAAAGGGTTTGTAAAGGCAGAAGGTTTTTTATATTAATGCATTCTATGCATTAAGATAAAAAGCCTTCTGTGTGTAACAGCCCCCTAATACTCCCTCTCTGTCCAGCAATGTCCACCAGTGTCTCAGCCATCCGAGATTCTCCTTCTTGATTGGCGGAGACACAGCAGCGGCGCCATTGGCTGCCACTGCCATCAATGTCAGCTAGCCAATCGGGAGAGAGGGGGCAGTGCCAGGTTGGGGGTTCTGTGTCTGAATGGACACGAGATGCTGTGACTCGGCCCAGGTGCCCCCATAGCAAGCTGCTTGCTGTGGGGTCACTGAATAGAAGAGAGGGGCCAAGAGCACAGAAGAGGCACCCAAGAAGAGGAGCATCCGGGCTGCGCTGTGCAAATCCACTGCATGAGCGGCGGTAAGTATAACATGTTTGTTATTTTTATAGGGGAAAAAAATGAGACCTTAAAATCACTTTAATAACGGATGAGTCATCAGCTGTCAACGGGCTTCCCCCCCTGACAGCTGAATGAAAAAAAACACATGGCTGGCAATAGAAAAAAAATATAAAAATAAAACGCAGTGGGGGTCTCTCCCCTCCCCCCCAGTCCATATCAGGCCCTTTTTGCATTTATACATGTACCCGGGCCCCCATACCCCTTTTATGGCCAATACCTTGCATATAAGCCTTCAAAATGGACACTTTTGATTTTTAAAGTTCGGGTCCCGTAAACTTCAATGGGGTTTGGACTTCAGGTCAGAACTTTTGCGATGTTTGAGGGTTAGGGTGCAAACCGGGGGGGGGGGGGGGTTTGTGTGTGTGTGTGTATATGTGTGTGTGTGTGTGTGTGTGTGTGTGTATATATATATGTGTGTGTGTGTGTATATATATATATATATATATATATATATATATATATATATCTATATATATATCTATATATATATATATATATATATATATATATATATATATATATATATATATATATATATATATATATATATATATATATATATATATAATCTTAATCCTGATTAAGCTAAAGTTCTGAATGCAAAATTATGTTGTCAAGACCATTAAACAAATTCTAATGAAATATGTAGCAAAATGGGCTAGCTTAAAGCAGTATAATTCCTGATTCCTTTGTCCCTTAATGAACTTTTAGGTTTTTAGTCAGAAAATTAATTCCTGCTAGATCACTTCAGGCTGGCCCATTTTACCGGTATAGCTATGTAAAACATTAAAAAGAAGTGCCTCACCCTCTCTGAACATGCTCAGATGCACTTTTTTTCTTCTGCACTGTGCTGAAAATATAGAGGCTGATCTGCAGACAGCCTAAAGATGTACTGCTGCTCAGTGACTCTGGCCTTCAGAAAAACGTCAGCCTCCAGCAAGAAGAAACAGGAGCAATGCTGGAGGCAGTTTACAGTTCACACTAATTTTGGATGCATAATTAATGTAGAATGTATGTTCCTTGCTTAGGAACATTATTTTTTACCCAGCTGTTAAAGTTCTGCTTTTAGGTACAAACATTGTTTAACATTTAAAAGAGAAAAAAAAAAAACATTTTTGGGTTCTTGTTGCTGTCTCTCTGCTGGGGAGATGCACTAATAGGCCTGTTGACGGTTGTCTTTGGTACAAAAGTTTGAGACATTCAAACTTTGAGTTGTTTCAGGAATCAAAGGTGAGAGGACACCTTAGAGTGGGGATATTTATTTTGGTGGCCACTACAAGACGAGATATCGCCTCACCATTTCCTTTCACATCGAGCTGTGTGTCTGGGAGAGGAAGTGAAGGGAAACCTCCCCAACTCGATATAGACTGTAAACAAATACTTCACAAGTGTCATAACCATACTTTACCAAAACTTAAAGAAAAAAAAACACTTTAAATGTGCCACACGCTTAGATTTATTACAAAGTGTATTAAGCTTTGACTCTAAAGACACACCTCTTCCCCATTTGCCAGACTCCAGGCCCTGCAGAGCCCTTGTTCTGATACCTTCTAAACAGTGCAGACCTGTTCCGTAACAGTAAAGTTCTTACAAGCTGTGTGTCACTGTCTATTGTGAATATTACAACATATTCAGTTTGTCCAATATTTGCGCAACTGTCTTTCTGGACAGAACTTGAGAAGAATGTGTAGTTGCACCCATCCACACAGGAAACAAAACAGTCACAAGTTTTAAAGAGAAGACCCTTGGAGAAGCCAGCCAGATAATTTTGTTTCTTGGGCAGGTTGGTCAGGAGTACAGGAAAGCTTTGGGAAAACCATAAGGTGAAATAGGTGCTGTTCTCTATCTCTGCTTTATGCTTCTAAGGGAAGGCTACGTCTCTGACCCCTAGGATGTCCTCCTTGTACCTAGGCTTATTCCATTTTAAGTGCTTGGAGAAATCCAGTACTGTCTGGTGTCTGCATCCCCCTTAAGAGTTTAGCTGTGGTATTCTGGTAGAGGAAAGGGTGTTACACAATTGTCTAGTTTTTCATGTCTGTTATCTGCTCTTATGCTAACCTAGTAACGTGCTGTCATCTTCAACCTCTTATGCAAGTGGTAAGGAGATGCACGAGGAAGAGGACAATGATTGCAGTGAACTATTTGTGTACATCCTGCTTTGCCACGATGAGGTGGCTAAAGTGAAGGAGGGGGAAAATAAGCTGGCCTCAAGATACAAACTTGCCTTAATCGTAAAGTTAAAACTTTTTTACTCTATTGCATTCCCTACATTAAGGTAAAGTGTCCCACTACCTTTTCTTTACTCCCCCCCCCCCCCCCCCCAACACATACTGGAGCCCTCTCTGGATCCAGCACTGTGCCCATTTGCAACAGCTCTGGTCTCTCTTCCTTGGGTTCACAGGAGATATTTAGAGCAGCGAGAGCCATTGGTTCCTGCTGCTGTCAATCAAACCAATCCTGTGAGGCGGGAGCAAGGGGTGGTGCTTCACTGTGTGTGTTTATGGATGCACACAGCCCGAGCACACCCACACGTGTCCCCCATGGTAAGCAGCTTTGGGGGCCAAAGGGAGAAGAGGAGTGGACAGCATCGGTGGGGAACCCCTAGAAGAGGAGGTTAGTGGCCGCTCTTTGAAATTCCATTGCTCAGAACAGGTAAGTAAACCTTTTTATTTAGGCTTATGAAATTAAAGCCTTTACAGCGACTTTAACCCCTTAGCGCCGGGCGTACACACATATGAGGCCTCGGCTTTCAGGGGTTTTACCGGGATGATGCCAGGCATCACCCGGTACCGTTTTTTAGAGCGGGCGGTTGGCTCTATAAGGATAACAACCGATGCGGCTATAATCAAGCAAATTAGGCACAGCAGACCTTATAACTAAAACCATGGCCAGAGAGCCCCTTCTTTCAGTGTCCGGTTCTGTGGTATGTATATTTCAGAAAAGCTGTTTGGACCCAGGTTGGAAGCTTTAAAGAAACAAAGCTTTACAAAAAAAAGTTTTTTACAGTTCTAGTTTCTACCTTTCTAAGCGGCCTGGCAGAACTAATGACTCTCCAGCCAAGAGGGCAAAATAAAGGTTTTTTCTACCGCAGTGGCAAAAGACCGCCTCTTGTAAATGTATGCTGGGGCTGATGCATCAGTTATACATGCTGACATTTTTGGGTATCCTGCCTTTCTGATTTATTTGATACAGACCCTCCAAGAGCCCTAACAAAGCTTGCTCTCTTAGGCTGGCCATACCTTATACAATTTTCTTGTAGATTTACCAACACCTATCGAATACGAGGGCAAACCTGAACACTTTCAATTTGTATGCAGTCTGGCAGGCCCTTGCACTACACAGCTTAAGGTAAATCTAAGGGAAATTTAACAAGAAAATTGTATAATGCATGGCCAGCTTTACTGCACTCCTTGGGAAATGGAACATCTAGAACAGATTTTCTCAACCAGAGTTGCTCCAGAGGATGCAAGGGGTTCCTTGAGCAATGTGTGACTCAGATGGGTAACGACTGAAAACAATCTTTTTAGCTATCTGGAATGGAAGGATTCTTCCCAGTGACCTTTGCACTAATGTACAGTAAGCTGTAGATAAAGTAGTTATTGACAGGGGTACCCTGAGACCGGAAAGTTATTTTAACGGTTCCCAGATGTTAAAAAGTTTGAGAGATGCTGATCTAGAAGATTATCCTTCTGGTTCTTAAAATAGAATTTTCTTTTTTTTTATTGCATTATTTCTGTGGTGTAGAAGTTCTATCGGATCCTAAACCTAATATAATTCACCCAATCCACCAAATACAAGAATATACAAGTATATTAAAAAAGGGTGAAGACTTTTTTCTCTCTGAATGTCAGAGATCTTTCACGGACACTAGAATTTCCTGCTATACTGTGCATTTCCCTCTTTCCAGCTTCTGTTTTTGGTGTTTGGGAATTTTGTAACCTGAAAGGGCCTGTTAATCTATAGCTTCCTCTTGGCCAAGCGTAACCTGGTTCTCAAAGCTACCTCTTAGTGGAACAGTCATAGCTGTTAGAAAGAAAGGGGGGGTGCCTCAGCAGCTTCATACTGTAGTGGTTTACTTTAGTCCACCAAATGGTTAAAAACCAAATGTATATACTCGCAAGTATAGGAGAGTGATAGGAATTGTTACTGTGAAAAGGAGTCTATGCTGTGGGAAGATGCAGCTATTTGGGCTCAGCCACTGTGGCAGGATGAACCACCACCAGTGGGAAGGAAACGCTGAAGCCACCGGCCACCAGAGAATCATCGCTCGGAACTCCACCTGCTTGTCTCCTGTCACAAGGGATGATTGGATATATATTTTTCGCAAAACAAACTCCCCTTAGTCTCTTCGTCTGCAGACAAAGGGGACGGTTTGTGTCTCAAAACTGGGGAAAATTAGAGTTTGACCCAGTTTGCTGTCTTTTCTCTCTGTTGTATGTGTACAACAGTGGTTATTTTCTACTGCTTGCTGGCTTCTGCATGGATCTTCCCAAGCTTCTGATTTGTTGTATTCTTTTGTTCTGTCCTAAAAGTCTCCTGGGAACACTTGCCACTGGTAAGTCTTACTCTGATTTTCCTTCTCCAGGAAACTTGCAGAGTTCTCCTAGTGGTGCCCTCAGAGCACCTTCTCCTGCATCTTTTGGCCCCACTCAGTCACCTTCTTCTATTGGGATTTCAATGGTTCCGTCATCTAATTTTGCTAGTCCTCATGGTGAGTACCTGCTTAAGATGTTTTTTTCTACACGGTTAAATAATATACTGTGGAACAGCCTCACCTTTCACAATAAGAGTTGAAATGCAATGTTTGTAAAATCTCAAAAGTTGTACATACGCTGTATACCACTGAGATATTTATATTAGATTAATCTTGTATCGGAAAACATAGTGCTTTTTGTTCCTCAAAAAGAAAGGTACTATTCATGACTCTAAGTATTTAAGAATTTAAGAACATACACTGTGTTGTTTCTGAAAGTTTGAAAAATGCTTAAAGTTTTGCAACCTAGCTCACCCCATGACCTTTTACCATTATGGTCACTCATTTCAGTGAAGGACCAATAGAAAAGTGTGGGAGACCAAAGGGGTGGGCCATCTCTTGGCCGTTGAAAAAATGTGCAGGTGCCATGATATTCATTTAAAAAAAAAATTTGAACAATGATGGTGTTTCCGTGTGGGTAATTAGGCCATGGAACTTGAGCATTACGTTACACCTGTGGTAAGTAGTAGATACGCTAAGGGCTTGATTTATAAAAAGTAGGGGGGGAAAAAAATCACTATTTCCTAAAGCAAGATATCAGTTGACTTTTTTTTTTTTTTTTTTTTTCCTGTGTCTCCATTCATCTTCTGCCTCTATAGGCAGTTTTTACGATTCAGCACTGCATCGCTTTAACTGACAATTGCACGGTCGTGCGACTTTATACCCAAACAAAATTTTCCTTTTTTTTTTTTTTTCTCTAACAAATAGAGATTTCTTTTGGTGGTATTTGATCACCTGCTGTAGTTTTTAAATTTTTGCGCTATAAACAAAAAAGAGCGACAATTTTATATTTTTTACTTCTTGCTATAGTAAATATCCCACATTTTATTTTATTTTTTTTAAAATGTCTTCATCAGTTTAGGCCAATATGTATTCTTCTACATATTTTTGGTAAAAAAAAAATCGCAATAAGGTGTTTGGTTTGTGCAAACATTATAGCATCTACAAAATGGGGAATAGATTTATGGCATTATTATATATATTATATTATATATATATATATATATATATATATATATATATTACTAGTAATGGTGGTGGTCAGCGGTTTTGTAGCGAGACGGCAGACAGATCGGACACTTTTTTTTGTGACGTTGACATTTATACAGCTATCAGAGCTAAAAAAAATAGTCACTGATTACTGTATAAATATCACTGGCAGGGAAAGTGTTACCACTAAGGGACGATCAAGGGGTTAACTGTGTTCCTTGAGAGTGTTTCCAACTGTGGGGGGGATGGGCTTACTGGGGCATAACAGAGATCATTGTTCCCGACCACTGGGAACAGTGGATCCCTGTCATGTCACCTGTTAGAACAAGGAAACTCCTTGTTTACATAGGCATCCCCCTGTTCTGCCTGTGTACAGGGCAATCGCAGTCCGCCGGAGGACATTGAGTCCTCCCGACCCGTGGGCACGCCCCCGCAGCTTGCAACAGGAGCAAGTGCGCTCCCCTGGCATAGCCCGCCCGCAACGGAACGAGACGCCCTACACCTACGGCGAGTCGCGCAGGAGAGCCATTGTGCTGCCGATAAAACAATGGTGGCCAGTTCTAAAGCAGTCTATTTTTTCTTGGATCCCATAAATTACTACAATGCCCCTGCTGGGTCATATTTGTAGCTTCATTAAAGAGTTTTTCATAAAAATGGGCTGAAGATGGAAAATCCAGCTTTAATGTTTGGATCCTATTCCAAATCCACCTGAGCGAACCACTCGCCAGGAAGCTGTCTCCTGTACTGAGCCAATCCCCTTGCGACTGAGGCATTCCTGGCCCTACTGCCACATGTATACAATGGACATGTATACGTGCGGCTGCACTTTTAAGCTCATCCCTATCCAAGTAAGTGCTATAGATGAGATCCTTAAAGGAAAAGGCCAATTTTTCTGCATTCTGGCTGTTTGGCACTCATTTCATTTAGTAAATCTCTTTGCCTTCCAAATCAGGCAAAGAGTACTAAATGAAATGTTTTTTTTTTTTTTTTTTTTTACTTACCTTGTAATTGAAGACTTCCGGTCTTCTCCCTCTGCGGCGGCGGGCGGGGTCTTGCGTCGATCGTCGTCACGCCACACTGTCTCCTGGGATCTGGTGTCATTGATCCCAGGAGTCAGTGCGGGCATCTTCCGAAATCTCGCGAGATTTCGGCCACATCTTCCGAAATCTCCCGAGATTTCGGCCGCATCTGCCGAAATCTCGTGAGATGTCGGCAGATGTGCCGTTACTGCGCACGCGCGTAACGGCGGTGCATGCTGGGCCATCAAAACTGCCTGTGGGGTTTCACATGCCCACAGGCAAGATGGACCCCAGCAGACAAGAAGAAGACAAGAAGAAGATGAAGACGAAAACCGGCGGCGATCGAGATGGAACATGGAACAGGTAAGTCCCCCAATTGAGCTATATGCCCTAGGCATATAGCCCAAAAAAAAAAAAAAAAAAATTGGTGGCAGAAGTGATTGGTGAGATTTGCAGGATAAGGGTGTGCAGGTAGGTAACGGCATTTAAATGTCAGTCTTATTTCAGTGGAGTTTTCTAGAGCTTCACATGTGACGGTGTGAGTTGGATATTAAATGTAGTTTTTTTTTTTATTTTTTTTTTTGCTCCCAGGTTTCTACTGTATTGTGTGAAACATTATGTACTTAACTGTATAGGATGCTGGATGTATGTAGGATGATTTGATTTTTATTGTTAAACAGGGATGTTGTGTTTGGTCAAGATTGTTCAATGAGAATCTGCCCTTATGGGCCTTTGCAAAATGTAATCAGCTAGTGGAATTAGAATATTAAAATGTACCACTGAGCATTTGTCCCAGCATAGGGTTGTCAGGAAATCAGCTATGTATGCATGTACAGGTATGTATTTATCTAACTGTAATTCAACATCCAGATCTGCCATATGTTGCCAGCATAGGTGCTGGTGAGCAATATCAGTGAAACAAGCATTGCCAATGTTTTTCAGTTACTTCCGTTTTTTAGTAATACTGTCATTCATTAAAAGTATGTCAGCTGCCTTGTAGGACATTACTACTCTGTAAAGAATAAAACATTGGTACTTTGTCACCACTAAATCAAAGCTACAAATTTAGTTTTCATTTCTACATACAGATTGGTTTTAACTAATTGTATTCAGAATGATGTAGATCAAGTGCTAATGGAAGGATTACATGAAAACTGCATAAGTTATATAGGCACATATAAAAAGACATTTGCAAAAAAAGAGACTTTAAATTACATGTATTTATAAGAAAATGATAAGCAAGAGGTTCCCTTTTCCATCTAAGATAGTTGGTCTGAAAAATTATTTTTTCCTTAGTGTTCTCACTAGTTGTGAGTTGTACAGCTAGAGCCTTTCAGTTATGAACTTAATACACAACAGGTTTATTGCTGTTCTTTCCCCTAAAATAATTCCTTGAGGTATTTGTCTGTGCCTCATCTCTACCTCCCTTTTATTTGCATAAATATGTATGCTCTGCACAGCTTAACATACATGTTTATGTCACCACTTGGCAAGAGCCTCAGGTCATTTGGATTGTGCCTGCATGCCCACTGGTATGCCCGTCTACAAAATTGGACCAATTTAGTTTGAACCGATGGAAGCAGTATTTGCTGAAATAGGTCTGTAGTTACCATCCAGTAGCAGAACCACAACTAATATTTAATTTGTTCGCTCATTGTACAAATTCTAATATATATCAGTTTTTGTTGTGATTGTTTATTAAATCTTAATCTGCATCTCCCTGAATAACATAATTTTGGTTATAGCCATGCTGTTTATTTTTTATCAGTATAATATCCCTATAAATCCATTCATAGCAGTGGAAATAATGTCATGATAAAATCTCATTTTACAACCTGCACAGGTACATTAGACCCTAGTTCTCCGTACACCATGATGTCACCCAGCCAACGTGCAGGCAATTGGCCAGGGTCTCCTCAAGTGTCTGGTCCTTCTCCAGCAGCTCGCATGCCTGGAATGTCACCAGCAAATCCATCTCTTCACTCTCCTGTCCCTGATGTGTCTCACTCCCCTCGAGCTGGAACAAGTATGTTGTGGTTCCAATCATGCTCTCATTTAGTAATTCTAGCTCATTGCTCTTCTAGAGCTTCTCGTCACAAGATCAGCTACAAATGTATGATGCTTTTCACAAAATTTCAGTCTGGATGCTAGCATATCTTAAAACTTCTACAGGCTTACCCCATTTATATTGTAAGTTGCAATACAGATAAGACGTTGATCACAGATTAAAATCGTAAAAAAGATGAGCCAAAATAATGGTAGCCATTCAGTGGGATTTGTAGTTGTCTTCATATAGCAGTTGTATACTGGGAGGGGAGAGAGAAACCCGGGTGACCTAATGATTTACTGGCTTTTTAAAAAAAATATTTTGGGGCAATTCATTATCTCTAGGTCAGTGTTCCCAGCTTTATCCCCCCCCCCCCCCCCCTCCCCACACTACTCAAGTTTCAGGCTTCCTCCAAAATACAATCAGCCATTTGCCACTACAGACTGGGTATGGGGATAGACCTTTTAGTTGCAGTTCATAGCACTTGAATCACCAAGGGTTATGAAAAGCCTCAACGGAAAATCACTTTTAGTTGGATATACTTTTTTTAAATTCCCCCCTTTCTTTCATGTAAAATTGGCATCTAAACACAACCAAGGACAAATAATTCCTCTGTGATCTTTGTCAGCATGGGGAGTTTATCTAGAGCTAGAAATACCCTTGTCTGTTTTGTTGCTCTAAATATCAACTTGTGGACTGTTGTCTCAGCTTTTTGTGTATATTGCATGCTACTGGTGATTTACTTTTGCTTTTTTTTCTGGAAAGCCTTGCAGATCATTTCAAATATTATTATTATATTTTGATATTAGTTCTTATATGCATCTTGCACAAGTTACTAAATATATATTTATTTTTATTCTTAAGGCTCCCAGTCAATGCCAACAAACATGCCTCCACCTCGCAAGCTACCTCAACGATCATGGGCTGCATCTATCCCCACCATCCTCACTCACAGTGCCTTGCACGTCTTACTCCTGCCTTCTCCGACTCCTGGGTTAGCACCAGCTTTGGCAGGAAGTTACCTGTGTTCTCCTCTTGAAAGGTTCCTCGGATCAGTTAACATGAGGCGGCATCTTCAAAGGATAATCCAACAGGAGACTGTACGTACAGCATTTAGTGTAATCCAAAGTTTGTCACATACCTAGGGCTCATTCATATCTGTGTGATTAACTGTGGTTACTCCTTGGAAGATGGCTACTACTGCACGCTGACACTGCACACCCTAATTCCTGCATGGAGTACCGTATATACTTGCGTGTAAGCCGAGGCACCTAATTTTACCACAAAAAAATGGGAAAACTTATTGACTCGAGTATAAGCCTAGGGTGAGAAATGGGCAGCTACTGTAAGTGGAAAGAGGGTCAACAATTCCCATTTGCATGCCTCACTGTGCCCATTTGCAGCCATAGGTCCCCTGAACTTCAAACGTGGTAGTTAAGGGTTCCTAGCTGCAGCCAAAATTTGGGGTCTCTGGACCCAAAGGGTCCCGAAATGACATTGCTGCAGATGGACACAGTTGACCGACTTTGGGGCCCCGTATCTCGGGGTCGCTTGGTGCTAGGAACCCCAAATTTGGATATGTTGTAGTGCTAGTTCCTCTGGGAGATACGGAGCCCCAAAGTCGGGTTGGAAAATGTCATTCCCTGCTGCAGAAAAGTGCTTGACTCAGTATAAGACGAGGGGGGCATTTTCAGCGCAAAAAAATGTGCTGAAAAACTTGGCTTATACTCGAGTATATACGATAGTTTGGGTGTGCTTTATAAAGTGACAGGTTTGAACTGATCCTTTATATAAATAATCCAGTTATCTTGTGGTTATCTTATGGTCCAGGCACGTACATACTAACACACACACTAACACACACTATTCACTCTCGATGGTAACAAGCTCTTTGTTTTGCATTCATCTTTGACTTTATATACTACTATATGTGAATGTTAGTTAACTAATGGGTATAACAGGAATGCATTCTGCGGGCCATACATTATACAATTTTCTTGTTCAATTTTCCTTTAGGTTTGACCTCATACTTTGTTTTTGGTAAATCTAAAAACTTTCATTTTGTATGCAGTCAGGCAGGCCCTTGCACTACACAGTTGAAGGTAAATCTAAAGGAAATAGAACAAGAAAATTGTATACGATGTGGACAGCTTTACTGTTTGTAATTGAAAGCTGTTCTGGTTTGTGTCAAATTCATTATTTTTGCATTTAGTTTTTCAAATATAGTTAAATGTGAATTCATTCTTCCAGCTTCAACTCATAAACTCCAATGAACCCGGGGTAATCATGTTCAAAACGGATGTGCTAAAGTGCAGAGTTGCTCTTAACCCCACTACAAATCAGACATTACAGCTGAAAGTAACCCCGGAGAATGCCGGGCAGTGGAAGCCAGAGGAGCTGCAGGTCTTGGAGAAGTTCTTTGAAACAAGGGTATGTGTTTTCTGTAAAAATATTTCATGTACAACCTAACTGATATGCCCTACTATGCCGGGCAATACATCCAACATATTATCCAGTATAATAGGGTAACTCTTAGCAAAAACAGAATTATGTAATAAAGTGTTACTACTTTTGAAAATTAAAAAAGTGTCTCTTTTGCAAGGTTTCCCTTTCTATCATTAACAATATCTTCTATTTTTATATGCTTAGAGTACAGGTGTATTTCTAACCTCTGATCCTGCTGTTGCCCCAAGTTCCTCTTCCTGAGACAGGCCAACCGCAGGGTCAGCCTCTATTGAAATGGCTGATCACTTAAGCATTGTTGGTACCCAGAAGTTTTGCCGCCTCAAATTTATTCATATCCTCTTTTGCGTTTGCATGCCTCCGCTCACTGCGCATACACTGTAATTATCTCTAAGTAGAACGTTTTTGGTTTTGAGGAAGCACAATGTCTGTGTGAAACACTTCAATCTGCTACTATTGTTTGTGTCCTGGTGGTAGCATGTACAGTCTTCAATAAACATTGTTGCAGTGGTGTGCAAGCTGAATTTGTTTTCAGTATCACTGAGGCGAGCCGGGGCTAGCACCCAGATCATCCAGTCCATTTGGACATTATATGCACCTGGAGCAGCGTATTGTCTCTTCCTTTCCTGAGTAGAACATTCCCGGAAGCTAAGGCACAATTACTGTGCATACACATTGAGGGGAGTATCTAGTCTACCACGCATGCACAGTCCAAACTCAGAAGAGGATATGAATTCTAATACTACATTTAAACAAACACAAAAGGTATTTTAATTTGGAGTTCTAAAGGTAGAGTGCCATAGGAATATATTGATTACCATTTGCGCCGCTGAGTAGTAAATGCATATCCATCTATTTTAAATAGAAATTGCGATCCTGGAAACTGTGTGTCTGTGCTAAGAGTGTGCATTCAGTTTACCTTTAATCTGATTTTTATGTAGCTACTAGTAGTAGCACGGTTCAATAATATGTTCTTAATTTGTTGGGATAGGAACAGCGCTTCTGTTAGCCTAGTGCTATGCCATACAGATCCTTTCATATGAGGGAGCATGGAGCTTTAACCAGTAAAAACTGATTCATGGCAATTGAGAAAACTAGGATCTTGCAAACTATTGTGATAGGAGCCTAATGTTGCTTAAAGGGAACCTATATAGATTCCAAAACTGGAAAATTTGTATAGCAAAGCGACTTGTCAGAGCAGGGTAGGGTGATTTGGGCTGGTGCAGCTCTGAAGCTGGGGTTGAGTTAAGTAGGGGGGTGGTGCTCTGAGCTAAGAACAAGATGGATGGGAAGCACTGTGAGTAAGCAGTGAGTTGTTTGAGAGTTGGCAGTATGACTGAGTTTGGGGAGTGCCTGGAATGGGGGCACTTTATGGAGAAATGGGTGAGAAGGAGGTCCTGTAAATGATGGGTGTGAGGTGGGCTGTAAGCAGGGTGCTTTGACTGACGTTGGGAGCGGGCACTGTGATCAAGGGGGACATGAAGGGTGTGTCGGGAGTCCTGTGGTTGAGGGTGTGCTGGGGTGGATGCAGAAATGTTTTGCAATTTAGGATAGAGGGTGGGGTGTGGAAATATCCACTGTGATGGGGGTGGGGGAGGAGGTGTGCACTGCAATTGAGGTGGAGGGTGAGGTGGCTGCAAACCGATGTGCGACAGGTCGTGGGGTACAGTTGCTGCTGTTATGTAGGCTTGGTGCCCTCCAGCCCCCTTTCCCAAGCTCCTTGCCAGTCTGATCAGGGAAAAATGATGAGTGTTCTCAGTAACTAAGATGACAAACTCCCTGCTAGTTTTCTTCTTGTGCAGCCATCTCCTCCTCAGCCCTCTCTGCCCCTGTTTCTGTGCGTTTGCTTTTTTCAGCAGTTGGCAACACAGTAGAGATTTCACAGAACAACCAAGTTCCTGAGTGCAGGCTGAGGAGGAGGCGACAGCAACTGCACAAGAGCAAAGTTGTTAAGCAGTTTGTCATTTCCTTTGCGTACTCTAATTTTGAGAACCTTTATCCTTTTCCCTGATGACAGACCAGCAGGGAGTCAAGGGGGGGAGGTAAGGGTGCTGGGGTTCAGGAAGCTGTGAAAGGAGGAATGTGGAGATGTGTTGGAAAAAGCACAATAGGTGGGGAGAGTGCGAGCACCAGATACCAAATCCCCTTTTGACTTTTCTCATATTAAGAATGTAATTGGCCAATAGAGAGAGAGGTGAGAAGTGAAGGAGGAGAACTGACTACTGGAGGCAGAATCACCTAAAGCATTACGGAACGCAGACTTTCTCTATGAAAAAATAACTGCTGAGAGTAACATTGTATTTTTGATTGAAAAGGCACTTGTTTATTAAATGTCTTGTTACTTTTTATATTTTTAGGTTGCTGGGCCACCATTTAAAGCAAATACTCTTATAGCTTTCACTAAGTTATTAGGAGCACCAACTCACATTCTTCGAGATTGTGTGCACATAATGAAACTAGAGCTGGTAAGACTTAATAATCGTGTTCTGCTTCATTATATTTGTGTTTTCCACCCGATTTCTGATTGCAGTTGATGTTAACACAAAAAACTATGTATTGGTGATTTATGTTATGTTTAAATCATAAAGGAAATCTGCCATTGGTGAGTAATGGAAGCTGACCATTGCTGATGTCTTGAATGCTAGTTCCCTGTCATTCTGATGCTCTAAATAGAATGTTGTCTGAGTTGCTGACCCGAGGCAATTGCAGAGAGCTTCCACTCTTGTGACCCTCTTTTACAGCACGTTTGTTCCAGGTCTGTGGTTTAAAAGTTCAGAAGTCAGTCACAGCAATAGATTTGCAATATCCAGAGGGAGCCCCCCTATCTCATTTTAACCACTTCAGCCTGGAAGGATTTACCCCCTTAATGACCAGGCCATTTTTTGCGATACAGTACTGCACCGCTTTTACTGACAATTGCGCGGTCGTGCGACATTGATCACCTCTGGGGTTTTTTTTGTTGTTTTTTGCACTATAAACAAAAAAGAGCAACAATATTGGAAAAAAAAAAAGCTCTAAATGTTTTACTTTCTGCTATAATACAGACAGAGCTGTGTTGTGGATAGATAAGCTTATCTCCCTCCTTGATACAAATGTATCTCATGTGTGCGGAAAACTTCTCAGAAGTGGCTCATGTGGATAACAGAGGAACAAAGCACCAGAGAGAAACAACACTTGGAGCTTTGAGAGAGAGAAGTAAACACTACAGATGTATGTGCTTTGCACAGATTTCATTGCTGAGGTTTACAACCACTTTAAGCCATTGTGGGTGGCCATTGTACAATGATGTCAAGTACAATGCAGCACTAAGAGTACAGTGAGAGACACCCCATAAGGTGGAGCAGAAGAGTGCCAGACAGAGGACCAAGGTAAGTAATATATCTTATTTCCCAGCCCATAGAGTTTACATACATTTAACCCATGCAATGTGGGGGCCCCACTACAAGGTTAGTTTTCTACTGACTCCTGGAATTGGGCTTTAAAGTAAAAATCCATGTTTTTAATTTTTCAATTGCTGCCACTCATCCACCCCCCACCCCCCCATCCCATTCCCCAAAATTATACAAAACTCAATGATGTATCATACATTATTTATAGTATGTATTTAAATCTTTTATACACAACTCTTCCTGCGGGTCCAGTTTTGTCATAGGCCTTTTTCTGTCAATTGAGTGTTAAGTCCACGTTTAGAACTTGCATTGGGATTAAAAGCAGAACAGAAAAAATAAAACGCCTCATAATAGAAGTTATATGGGCATCAGCTCACCGAATGCAAGTAGTAATTTCTTTCCTGTGTGTCTTTTGCAACTAAAAAAAATTCCGCACGCTAAGCAAATGAATCTAGTAAATGTACCACATTTTGTTATAGTATTGAATGTTGCAGTATTTTTTGCAAAGAAACAATTTAAGTTTTTTTTTTTTGGGTTTCTAGTTCTAAAATATCTCTAGCATCTGACTGGTGTTAACAATTAGCTGAGAAAAACAGGAACACTCACAATCTGTTTGAATTGATAAAATAAACAACAAAAATTATGATGTATGAAAAATAGACAATTTTTCAATAGTTCATGGCATGTGGACATTTTTTGTTTTTTCCCAAATATTTTATTTATGTGCATTGCACTTTTTGATACAACATTTATCATGGGATAAAAGTGATGAACATGTGGAAAATCATGTATTTGTGAGCTGACACTTTGTTTCAGATGAGTTTTTTTTTCTTAACATTGTTTTTTATTTTTTATTTTAATGGCAGTTCCCAGATCAAGCTACGCAATTAAAATGGAATGTACAGTTTTGTTTAACCATCCCTCCAAGTGCTCCACCAATTGCACCCCCTGGGACACCTGCTGTTGTACTAAAATCTAAAATGCTGTTTTTTGTAAGTATTGTTTACATTACCATGGCTTAAAACTTTTTTTTTTTTTTCTTTGTGTGGGAAAATGAACTAATTGCCCTGTATGTGTGGGGCATGTTTGTGTGATAGATTTTTTTATATATATTAAAAAATCTATCTATTATATAATACACGCACACACAACAAAAAAGGATTGCTACACTGCAATGCTAATCCTATGAACTTGCATATCCTATAAGTGAATACTTTTTGATCTATTTCCATAGCAAAATTCTTCATAAGTCCTAGCTTAATGTGCAGTGGAGACTGAATGTGGAGGTAGACTGATTCAAGGTCCACAAGTGGTGTTTTGATCACATTCATCCTTCCTGGAGTCATTGATGTCTTTTTGGGCATTGTATTTGGGTTTAATGAATTTTATTTGCCTTGTGTCCCATTCATGCAAAAAACACAAGCTGATAGGTGGAACAGCAATAACCACAGATATCCTATTTGTGTTTCATACTGGATTATTTTTCTAGGTGAAATTTCATGCTCTCATATGTCATTTATGTTGGCAGCTTGGGATAATGGTACTGATTGGCATGTTTTTACCATTATAAAGAAGCATTGCTTTTAAACTAAACTTTAGAAGAGTCAATAAACAAATGTTGTAGAAATGTTTCATGTTGTACTCATGGTCATGTGCTGTTAAGTCTTAAAAATATAAAAAAATAGAATTAAAAACATTCCCCTTAATTAAACATTAATATTCCTAAAAAGGATTTGTATACTATCAATATAGTCTTATGCCGTGTACACCCGGTCGGAATTTCCAGTGGAAACAGTCCGATGGGAGCCTTTCATCGGATTTTCCGACCGTGTGTATTCCCATCGGTCTTTTTCTGTCGGCATTTCCGACGGACTTCAGATTGAGAGCCTGTTCTTAATTTTTCCGACGGAAAAACTTACTATTGGAAATTACGATCGTGTGTATGTAATTCCGACACACAAAATTCTAATGCTCGGAAACCATTCGACGCATGCTCGGAAGCATTAAACTTCCCTTTTTATAGTGCCGTTGAACGTGTTGTATGTCGCAGTGTTATTGACCATCGGAATTTGGTGTGACCGTGTGTAGGCAAGACAGTTTGAGCGGAATTCCGATGGAAAAACCATCAGAGCTTTTTCCGACAAGAATTCCGATCGTTTGTACGTGGCATTAAAATTTAGTCGCCCAAGAATTATGGGAGCAATATTCTGAGAGCATATTTGAAAACGGAATGCAAAATACATAAGTAGTTCTGTGACGATCTTTGTGGTCAATATGGAAACTTTTTTTACCATGAAAGAAGTGTGAACATTCAACTTGTCGGCAGCATGCCTTTCCAACCCTTCATTTAGGACTGCGTGTTTCATCTAATTTTCCAATTTTATTATAGCTTCAACTGACCCAAAAAACTTCAGTGCCACCAGAGCCAGTTAGTATTATTGTCCCGATCATCTATGACATGGCGTCAGGAACCACTCAGCAAGCAGATATTCCCCGCCAACAGAACTCCTCGGTGACGGCACCATTAATGGTCAGCAACATCCTGAAGAGGTTTGCAGAGTTAAATCCACCACGTTCAGGTGAGAGATTTGTAATGTCAATGACTGTTTTCACATTTCATGAAATAAACATTATAGGGAATCTTCAGTGGTATTAAAGAGGAGTTTCGGTCTGGGAGAAAAAAAGTAAAAAATAAAAAAAATACTGTAGCTGCTGACTTTTAATACTTACCTGTCCAGGGATCCAATGATGTCGGCAACCCAAAGACGATCCAGTGGATCTTCACTAAGGGGAAACGGGTAGTGAAGCCTTGCAGGTTAACAGCCTGTTTCCTACTGCGCATGCGCAAGTTGGAGGGGGAGGAGGGGCCGGAAATTGTGTAGATCGCTGCACGACGATTGCGGCAATCTTACCCGGAAGTGGGAGTGGGTACCTGGTTTTGACAGGTATCCGCTCCCCCTCCCTCCCAAAAGGTGCCAAATGTGGAAGTGGAGAGAGGAAGGAAGCAAACCAGCAGAGCTTCCCCTTTCGGGTGGAGCTCCGCTCTAAATACAGCATATAACTGTGATTTGCTACATGTTATGGAATCAGTCTTTTTAAAGTGGACCCTAAACTCCACTGGTTTTGACAGGTACCCGCTCCCACTTCCAGGTAAGATTGCCGTGGCGATCTCAGAGTATGTCCAGCCCCTCCTCTTTCCCCCTACTGCCTTCTGGGGCACACACAGGTCCCAGAAGACGGGCCATTCAGAAATTGCAGCGTGACACACATGCGCAGTAGGAAACCGGCTGTGAAGTCTGAAAGCTTCACTGCCAGTTTCCCTTAGTGAAGATGCCAGCGCTTGCACCTCAAAGGGTGCCGACATCGCTGGATCCCTGGATGGGTAAGTGTCCTTATATTAAAAGTCAGCAGCTACAGTATTTAACCATTTTCACAAATTCAGCAGTACAACTGTTGAAATACGATGGAATGCGAACATTTCTATCCTAGAACAAAAGTTGGCAAATCCTTATATCTCACACAATTGGTACCAGTATTGCCATTATTAGATATTAAAGAGATATCCTTAACAAAGAACTACCTATGGGACATTAACCTCTAAATGCTGTGCGCACACATATATGCAGCCGCTAAGCGGGTAGGCCTTAAAGTCGAGTGGTCGCATATACGCTGCCCTGTTAAAACATCTTGCCGCGCTGAGAGCGCGTTCCCTGCGCACTCCCAGCATGGTGGCCGGTGGGTACCAGAAAGCTCCCAATGCATACTAGCGATCAGGAGCCTTTTGGTGACGTGACAGCCAATCACGGTGGTCACATGATCAGAAACCCTGCCCTGCCTCCCAACATCTGAAACACCTTAAAGGGTCGGGAGGCGCCTGCGCCAAGGTGTTAAAGGTGCCATTTATTTAAATAAAACCAAATATATTTTATTCTTAAAGATTTTTTATTTTTTTTTAAAATGAGCACACAATTACATACAACAATTGTAAAATGCTGTTCATCCTATTGTCATAACATACAACTCTTCCATATTCCTCCATCTATAGTTTTTACATGTATTTGTACATTAACTTTGTTCCAAACACTTCATCTAAATGTGTAAAGGGATTTGATTTATTCGACGTGTTTCATGGGTCAAAGACCACTTCAGGAAACGGTGCGAGATACAGTATATGTTTGTAATATAGATTGAATATGTTTATACAATGTCTTAAACAGCATAGCTTATCAAATATCCAAAGATCAATTAAAAGCATACTTTGTGAACATACACAAGATGATGTCTCCAATGACAGTCAAACCATATCCAAGGGAAAGGCGCCACAGAGGACCTCAGCCAGTGTGAAAAAGAGCATAGACGCCTTGAAGGGCCCACTGGTTATTCTGCCCGTATGAAAAAGAAGAGGGAAATAAATTATAAGAATTTTATTTTGATTAGAAAATTACATCTGGAGCCAAGAGCTAACGGACAGAATATTTTTTTTAAATTTAAGACTGAACTATAATCTTGTATACGCAAAGTATCCCAATTTACTCAGGCTGCAGATAGATAACTTTAATATCTTATGATAGTGTGATTCAATAGGGGATATTTACTAAAACTGGAGCATACAAAATCCGGTGCAGCTCTGCAAAGAAACCAATCCGCTTCCAGGTTTTAGTGTCAAAGCTTAATTTAACAAGCTGAAGTTGGACGCTATGTACAGCTGCACCAGATTTTGAGTTCTCCAGTAAATCTCTCCCAATATGTCACAAATACACAAAGGAAAAATTTAGTTGCTATTGCTTTACCTATGATCAAAAAGCTATATATAAGTATTCAGACAGAGAAAGGCCAGACATGGAGTTCTAATATTACATGCAGTAAACAAGGGAAAAGACAAAAGAAGGGCCTATTAAATTTCAAGAATAGTCCAGTGTCTTTGCTTAGCTCTTGGATCCAGACTGAGATGAGTGTTTTAATTACATTTTTTATAATTTATTCCCCCCTTTTTACATACCAGCATAATTACCGGGGGGGCTTTAAGGCTTCTATTCCTTTTTTATTATTTATTATTATTTACCGCTGGCTGTGTCCCTGCTCTCTGGTGCCATTCCATGGGTGTGGTTTTACTGGCATTGGAGACTTCACCTTGCTTTATTGTGCATGTTCACATATGTTATATATACTTCATATTGTTCATGAGGTATGCTTCTGATTTGGTCTTTGGATATTTGGTAAACAATGCTGTTAGACACTGTAAAAACAAATTTAATCTATATTACAGACATACCTCACTGTTTCCTGAAGAAGCGGTCTTTGACCTGTGAAACACGTTGAAAGAACCAAGTCTCAATATAGATGTAGATGAAGCGTTTTGAACAAAGTTAATGTACTAATACATGTAAAAACTATGTAGGTTTTGTAAGTCCTCATTTTATCTTTAGGAAGCCTTTTGTTTAGGGTACAGATGTATCAGATTTTTTTCAGCAGAGTTGTGTTTACTGAAAGTGAGCTGATCCTGCACTGAAGAACCAGTGTAAGGGCTCACCTGCCCTTAATGGCCCATTCTCGCCACATGTGAAAATGCACGTTATGTGCATTGGTGCACTGTGGTGCCATTCATTGTTTCAAAAAAACACAGGTGCTGCAACGTGCCCTGCATTCAGGTGAGTTTCGGCCTATTAATTCTGAATGGGCTACAACACAGCATGCCACAATGCAGGACATCACATGTTGCAGTGCACCACATTCTGGTTTGAATAGATCCCAAGGCTTTAATCACTTGCCAGTATTGGATTTGCACTAGAAATGATAAATGCAGTACTTCTATTTTCAGTTGCCCTCCCAATCCCAAGTTACTCACCAAAGCCAATTGCCCATAATAGACCATTTCTCTCCTACTTCAGCTGAGAACAAGCAGGTCTATATTTGATGTCTTGAATTCTGATATACACATGCTTGTTCCAGTCCAGTGACTTCCCAAGTAGAAAAGAAAGGATGGAAATCTGCCTCAAAGCCTCCACTTCAAAAAACAACTCCATAATGGTAGCTTCTACAGTATTTTCCTATGCTGAGGTGTTCCTTTAAAGTGTTCTTGGAGTTGGTGGCTCTTGTGTGATGGAGGAGAGTAATTCAGTTAAAAATAATGCTGAGATAGTGTCATAAAAACAGGAAATACTATCATTTTCAATAACTCATTCACCTAGTGCAGTGTTTTTTAACTCCTGTCCACTAAAGGCCAGATTTTAAGTATTATGCACGTATTGGGCATTATGCATTTTTTTTTTTTTTTTATACTTCATCCTGTCCACATGCTGCTGCTGGCAAAGCAATACATGCCAGCTTCTCCTTTCATCCCTCTTTATGTACATACCAAGAGCAGAATGGTGAACAAATTGTGACACATTTGCGTATAAAATGTTATGGGCTAAATTAGCAGGATACGGTTTTCACTTATGTTTCAGTGCATGTAGGAGTTAAATAATAATGGTATTCTCTTCTTCTTTTTTTTTTTTTTAACCTATCGATGTAGGTGAATGCACAATATTTGCTGCAGTACGCGATCTCATGGCTAACCTTACGCTGTCACCTGGTGGTCGACCCTGAACACTACTTTGCAAACTGCATGGATCACTCTTCCTCACACAAAGGCATGAGTAGGAAATGGGACAGTTCTCCATTTGATATTTTTGTCTGAAGAACACAGAAGCAGGCAGATATTTTTCAAAGATGCACTTCTTTATTCAGAAATTATATATAATTGATCAAAAGAGGAATTTTTGTATAGTGCTGTTGTATAGTGTGTTTTACTACATCTCATTTGAAGCTCTGGCGATGTAAGTTTTGGCTTCCCAGAAACAGGTTTAATATTCTGTTTTATACTGAATGAAATGAGTAATGCCAAACTTTTTTTTTTTTTTTTTTTGTAAATGTGTTTTCTTTGGTGTAACAGATTTTGTTTTTCTTAAGAATGAATGGTCATTTTGAATACTGTAAAACTGTGACAGACTTTATAATGAAAATGTATTTTAATATGACTGTTTAAAATCCAAATACAAAAAAAAAGGATTTGGGCGTGTTGAAAATGCGTCCTAAAAAGCAATATTTAATAAATTAGAAGAAAAACCTTTGTCTATCATCTATCATGTCCTGTAGCAAACAAAGTCACTTACTGAAAAATATATGCTGCTGCTAGCAGGTGATATACACATTTTGTTTTTTAAAGGTAAAAAATGCATGAAGCATCCAGTGAGAAGTTTCTTTAAAGTAGAACTTAAGGTGAAACAAGACTTGCCAATAGCAGATAAATATATAAAAACCTGCTCAGTGGAAAGGTTTGGTGCCCTGCATCCATAATACCAGCTACAACATGTCAATCCTTTTTGATAAGTTCTTGACAAATGTGTACACCAGTGTATGCCATTCCGATTCATTTGGACTGTTAGAGTTCTTGATCATGGCTGTGTGTGTGTATAGATAGATAGCTAGATAGAGATATAGCTAGATAGAGAGAGAGAGATATATAGATAGAGAGAGATGTATAGATGGAGAGATAGATAGATAGAGAGATAGATAGATAGATAGATATATCTATCTATCTATCTATCTATCTATCTCTATATCTCTCTATCTATCTCTATCTAAGATGTACGGTATGTGTATATATATATATATATATATATATATATATATCTATATCTATATCTATATCTATCCGAGTATAAGCCGAGATTTTCAGCCCCCTTCTTCTTTTTTTTTTTTTTTTAGGCTGAAAGTGCCCCACTTGGCTTATACTCGAGTCACCGCCATCTGCCTACATGATCAGCATGTCATGCAGACAGATGGCGGACAGCGTGTTCTAAAAGCATACGGCGGCGCTTCCAGTGTTCAAAAGCCACGCCTCCTCTTCGTCTGTGATAGGCAGAACACTCAATTTCCCAGCAGTCAGTGTTCAGCCCATCACGGACATCCTCTCATTCTCGTCTGTGGTATGAGGATGAGCGGATGTCTGTGATAGGCTGAACACTGACTGCTGAGAAATTGAGTCGTCTGCCTATCCCAGACGAAGAGGAGGCACGGCTTTTGAACAATGCAATGGCCGCCGTATGCGTTTATGACACGCTGATCAGTGCAATGGTGGATGCAGATCGGTACACGGGCTTGCAGAGCGGCACACGGAGGCATGCACAGGACACAGGTAGGCTGCAATGGACACAGGGAGTCAGGCAGATCTGCACAGGTAGGCATGCAGCTCCAGATGGGCATTGTTGACCCTCTTTTCCACTTGCTGCTGCATTTCTCACCCTCGGCTTATACACGAGTCAATAAGTTTTCCCATTTTTTTTGTGGTAAATTATGGGCCTCGGCTTATATTCGGGTCGACCTATACTCGAGTATATACGGTGTGTATATGTATGTGTGTGTGTGTGTGTGTATATGTATGTGTGTGTGTGTGTGTATATATATATATATATATATATATATATATATATATATATATATATATTAATATATATTACAATACACGCACACAATCTACTCTCAGTCCATCTAGTATCTGGGATAAAAAACATGCACAGACCATATGCAAGAACTAAGACTGTTTAATAAATCCCTTAGGAATGTATAATTGGCTGGAGCCGCAATGACATCGCTCCCATGCATGCACGCGGGAGCCACAATTAACAGCACATCAGCTGAAGAATAGGCATGCTCGGTCCGTTTCTTCAGTGCACATGTGCTGATACAGGGGATATCTCCTTAACCGTGTAGGTTTAGGAGATATCCACAGTAGTATCAGGTAAGCCTTAGTATAGGCTTACCTGTAGTGAAAAGTGGTCTGTAAGGGTTTACAACCACTTTAACCATGCAAAGCACTAAATATCCAATGCAATACAGGACATTACAGGTTTGTATCTAGTGATACTGTGGCTATATTGCATCTATGGTTGAATCCATGCAGAATATTGGGCCTTATTCACACTGGCACCGTTAAACCTGCAGATATGTGCATTTAGAGGACATTTCTAAAAGGTATATAAACGGATGTAATGATTTTTCATCATTTTATCATGGCTAAACCTGCTTTAATGTAGAAAAAAGTAATCTGGTAAGCATAAAAGTTGTTGTTCTTGGTAACCTCTAGAAAAGCTAAAGGCAGGGGTGCCAGTTTGAGGCCTTACTGCTGAATGAAGATTTGGCATAATCCCTTGCCTCTGACATGCTTTTAAACTCTTCACCCGCTACCCCCCTGTGCAAGTGCACAAATAAACCTCCTGCCCCCTTGGGGATTCTAGGCCCTAAGGAGCTGCCCACCACCCTCTCCCTCAGAACAATTCTATTCCTTGGGGCACATGGGACTATAAGTGATACCTAGTACCCATCAGTTTCATCAGGGACCCAGCTTGGACAAATAGACCATCAAAAACAGTTTTGCTGCTAGGACGATTTAGATTTTGAGAAAATAAAAGATGAATTGAGTACCTTTTCCAGTTTTTGTAGAAATCTTTCTCTGGCCTCTAAGATCCTACTTCTTTAAAATGGTCACTGCCTTATCTTTTTTTGTCGATGAATGGGCTGTTTTGTTTGTGAGGCATTAGTAAGGACTTGTGCCACCAGTTACTTTTGATATCGCAGTATCGAACTTGCTGATAAAAAGATTCATAACATCGTACAGATTCTTAGAGCAGGTGTTCCTTGACTGCTGATCTGCCAAACAATGCTTGAGCGTTAAAGCCTTGCAAGCTGTAATAAACAATATCGTGGACTAGCTAAACACCTCAATTAATCTTTGGAGCTTTCAGCTCCTAATTTTAAATCTTTCAGGGCTTTAATAGCCTGATGTACCATCTACCTGTGACGTCAATACTGTCTCTTGTCCAACCACTCAAATTAACTTTTGCTATTGAGGTGTGTGCATGCACTTTCTCAGCTTTGACAGATCTTTTAAAAACTAGATCAGTCTTGTGATATGAAATACAAAAATGATTTCGCGCTAATATACACCAAAAATTAAAAATCACTCAGGATATATATAAATATATATATAACTAAAGTGCACCAAGTGCTAAAAGTGTATAAGGGTATAAGTTAATAAAACATCCAGTGTCACATATAAATGTATAGTGAGTAAATGTAATAAAGTGCTCGGTGTGCTAATAACCACAAATAAATTATGTGTCAGAGACCAATATGAGCCTAAGGTAAGGTGGGTGCTTAATTAATATATAAGAGATAAAGTTAATATCTTAACAATAATTGACTGAAATAATAAAGTCCAGATGGTAAATGGTGATGACCATTGACCCAAAACAGTCTCTCAAACTCTAGGAGGATGGTAATATAAAGGCAATGATGGTGTTGGTGTTCAGACTCCAAAGTGGGGGGCGGTGGATGTATGGGAGTTTAATCCTTAAACGTGCTCTCTAGCCTCTCACCTGACGGTCAGCATTCATAAGCATCCAACGGACACGGGGGTATACTCTGTCTCCACTATACTCCTCCAATGGCTCCGTATCCACCGGCTTCCAAGATATGGGATCACTTTACCTCCACTATGCTCCTTTTAATGGCTCCACTCACTGAATACTTCAAATGGGAGACGCTTCACCAGAAATCCTACACCAAAATGGCAGCCGCCTTCCAGCCGGAAAAGCTCGCCAAAGAGTGGGGATAAAAATGGAATAAAGGGGACCCAATAGTGAAGTACGTCTTCATTAACCAATTTAATAAAGTAAATTAAAAACTCTTAAATAAAAACAATGTGTTACAGCATAAAATGGCGAACTAGCCCCAGTCTCACAGTACTTCCGGTATCTTGTCCGGCCACTCCCTACACATTGCGTCACGTGCTCGTGACTTCATCAGGAGTTTTGTGATATGAACTTTCTTTGAAGGTTATCGTATCATCCATTGAAAGAGTTTAAACATAGTGTTATTTATTGATTCCTGATTGTCTCTTAACTTTCCCTTTTCTATTCCTCCAAAACCTATTTTCTTTCCTACATCAATATTAAAGGGGAAGTATTTTTTTTTTTTTTTTTTTAAAGGTATAATATAGTTTGGCTTTTGGCAGTTCAGGAACTAGATCAAGCCATTCAATAGCCTACTTAACAGCCATTACAAAAGGACACACTAACAAGAAATGAAAGCCTAGTTGCATGAGCGCCTCCAAAACGTCCTTTGAACCTGGGGAATAATGTACTTTTTCTAACTCTAAGAGTGGAAGGCATAAGATGTGTGATAGACTCCTGAAATGGCACTTGTGAAGCTAATGCTAGAATAGACTTGCATTGTATGTCAGATCGAGTCCATCACCTTTGTACTATCAGACTTAACTTTCTAAACTACCGTATTTATCAGCGTATAACACGCACTTTTTTCCCCTTAAAATCAGGGGAAAATCGTGGGTGTGTGTTATACGCCGATACCCGCCGATCTCCCGCTGATTTTCTCTTTAGGGGGGCGAGCGGAGCCGATATTCCGAAAGCCGCGTGTATTTTCGTTTATTTTCGGCTCCTCGCAGTCCCGCCCACCTCCACTGATTGCGAGAGGAGCCGAGCGCCGACAACATAAAGAAATCCGAGTTCGGCTATTTTCGGCTCCTCTCGCAGTCCCGCCCCTGTCTGCGAGCAAAGCCGAGAGTAGCCGAACTCGGATTTCTGTATGTTGTCAGCGCTCGGCTCCTCTCGCAATCAGTGGAGGTGGGCGGGACTACGAGAGAAGCCGAAAATACACGTGGCTTTCGATATGTCACACGGCGCTCGTCCTCCCCACTCGGCGCCAATTTTAAATGGGCAACGCTGCAAATGTACTGGGCAAGGCTGCACTGGGCAAGGCTGCAATAGCACTGGACAAGGCTGCACTGGGCAAGGCTGCAAGGATGGACAAGGCTGCACTGGGCAAGGCTGCAGATGGACACTGGACAAGGCTGCAATGATGTGCATTTAAATGTAAGTTTTTTTCCTTAAACTTCTTTGCTTAAAGTTTTTTTCCTTAATATTCCCTCCTAAACTTGGGGTGCGTGTTATACGCCGATAAATACGGTAATTTGATTGCCACATGCCCAGCATAGCTTCTCGGATAGATGGCTATGTCTCTAAGATTGCAAAAAATACCACACATCCGAGCTTTGATGACTTCATGAATGATACCCAGATGATCTATAGTGTGACCTTCTTTTAGAATGGTGTGAATGAAAAGAGTTCCTATCTCTTGTTGTAGGATCATGCAGAGGAGATCTAAAATAAAAGTGAAACCATAAAAAAAGCAAAAAAAAATGTTGCTTAATGCAAAGGAAATAAAATAAATACAGTGCTAAATTCAGAGAAAACAGTTACTATATACCAGGGGTGCCCAACCAGTGGCCCGGGGGCCACATGTGGCCCGCGGAGCCCTCTGATGTGGCCCGCGACCTCCTGCTCTGGGATAGAACAGAAAGAATACTGTTATTAAAGGTCAGTTTATTACTAAAATCACAGTGTATATATGGGCATATCTTTTCTGCAGTGGTTACTGGGCTGCTTTCAAACTGATCCGCAGGTACAGAGCAGTTTACCTGTGGGTTACCTGCACTGAGCCATAGACTTCTATTATTACCTGGTGAGCTTTCTGAAACTGCACCAAACCTGCAGAATATAATAGAAGTCTATTGCAAACTGCAGGAAAGCAAAAGGTACACTGCGTTGCACACGTGGTGCAGGTAAACCGCAGCGCATCAGTGTGAAAGCAGCCTTGGGCCCCTTTCACCCGGTCAGTCTGACCAATTGATCCCTCCATTCACCTCTAAGTAGTGGCAGACAAACTGACTTGTGTTCTACCTCCAATAAAATCCGCTAAAAAGTATTGTGGGTTGCATCCGTGTCCGCTCTCCAAATGCAGAGTGGACATGCCATCCACCCGCTCTGCTCATTGTGGCCCACGACCGGTTACCAAGTCGCTTAAGTGGCCCTCGCTCTTCAAAAGGTTGGGCACCCCTGCTATATACAAACAATGTGTTTATATATGTGAACAAATCATGTACCCAAAATCAAGTCAACATAAAAGTGCCAGAATAGTCCTAATTGTGTCCACATGGATGACCCTTGGATGATCTGTGTAATGAAACGCGTAAGTAGCAGAGCCAAGTGGTGATGTCATCACACTCAGACAAGCAGTGTTTATTTCTATGTAAATGCCCGACAGTTTCTTTCTCTATGTACAGTGCCTTAAAAAGTACTCATACCCCTTTTAAATTTTTCACATTTTGTCATGTTATAAGGTAAATGTATTTTATTGGGATTTTATGTGATAGACCAACACAAAGCGGCACGTAATTGTGGAAAAAAAGTGGAAGGAAAATTATAAATTTTTTACAAATATGTGAAAAGTGTGGCGTGCATTTGTATTCAGGCCCCGAGTCAATACTTTGCAATTACTTTGCAATTACAGCTGCGTGTCTTTTTGGGGGCGTCTCTACCAGCTTTGCACAGCTAGAGAGTGAAATTTTTGCCCATTCTTTGTAAAATAGTTTAAGCTCTGTCAGATTGGACTGAGAGTATCTGCGAACAGCAGTTTCAAGTCTTGCCACAGTTTCTCAATTGGATTTAGGTCTGGACTTTGACTCGGCCATTCTAACACATGGATATGCTTTGATCTAAACCATTCCATTGTAGCTCTGGCTGTATGTTTGGGGTCGTTGTCCTACTGGAAGGTGAACCTCCGCCCCAGTCTCAATTCTTTTGCAGACTCTAATAGGTTTTCTTCTAAGATTGCCCTGTATTTGGCTCCATCCATCTTCCCATCAACTATGACCAGCTTGCCGGTCCCTGCTGAAGAATAGCATCCCCACAACATGACACTGCCACCGCCATGTTTCATGGCGGGGATGGTGTGTTCAGGGTGATGTGCAGTATTAGTTTTCTGCCACCCACAGCGTTTTGCTTTTAGGCCAAAAAGTAAAATTTTGGTCTCATCTGATCAGAGCACTTTCTTCCACATGTTAGCTGTGTCCTCCACATGGCTTCTTGCAAACTGGACTTCTTATGGCTTTCCTCCAACAATGGCTTTCTTCTTGCCACTCTTCCATAAAGGCAAGATTTGTGGCGTGCACGACTAATAGTTGTCCTGTGGACAGATTCCCCCACCTGAGCTGTGGATCTCTGCAGCTCCTCCAGAGTTACCATGGGCTTCTTGGCTGCTTCTCTTATTAATGCTCTCCTTGCCTTAACTCAGCCTGTCAGTTTAGGTGGACAGCCATGTCTTGGTAGGTTTGCATTTGTGCCATACTCTTTGCATTTTCGGATGATGGATTGAACAGTGCTCTGTGAGATATTTTAAAGCTTGGGATATTTTTTTTTTATATCCTAATCCTGCTTTAAACTTCTCCACAATTTTATCCCTGACCTGTCTGGTGTGTGTGTTGGCCTTCATGATGTGGTTTGTTCACAAAGGTTCTCTAACAAACCTTTGAGGGCTTAGCAGAACAGCTATATTAATACTGAGATTAAATTACACACAGGTGGACTCTATTTACTAGGACTTAGTTAGGAGTATCAGAGTAAAAGGGGCTAAATGCAAATGCACACCACACATTTCACATATTTATTTGTAAGAAAATTAAAAAACATTTATCATGTATCTTTCACTTCAGAATTATGTGCCACTTTGTGTTGGTCTATCACAATAAAATACATTTACGTTTTTTGTTGTAACATGACAAAATGTGGAAAATTGCAAGGGGTATGAATACTTTTTCAAGGCACTGTAAGCTGTTTTTATTAAACTTATTGGCAAAACAACTTCCTCTCGTTTCGTCCACATGTGAGACCAGCTTATAATGCATACGGTTTTCAGCTACAAATTAACCATCCATCTTGCCATGCAAGATCTCAAGCTATTTATTCCTCTGAAAGATTTAAAGCAATATCAGACTTCTTACATTATGAGGTCTTAGGCTGGCTTTGCATATATGCGGGGCCGGTTTCCACTCAGCCATTCAGGTGCAAAGTTGACACTTAATTTGGGGCAATTGGGTTAACAACCACTTTATTATGTCTTTCTTTTTATCCTGGTCACGTGTCCCATATTCTCTGCTTGTCCCAAGCTGAGTGGGAGGGGCCCAGATTCCTTCTGACGTTGTGTTAGAAGAGGAATATGTGAACTTTGACACACTGGCTGCGCAGCGCCGATTGTAATCAATGAAGTCTGGAGGAGAGGGGCGGGGCTGGGAGTGTAGGAAATCTTTTTCTTCACTCCTCCCTATGGTGCTGATAGGGAGGGGGAAGATGAAGACAGGCACAGAGGAGAGCTGCGGATGACACAGACACGTATTCTGACCATGGTATCATGGCTCAGCAGCCATGATAATCGTGGCCAGCTCTCAGGGGGAGGGGGGGGGGAGTCAAGACCTGGAAGGATCTAACAGGTATTGTAGGAGATACAGAGGGTTAATTGAAAAAGCAAAAGCACCATGCTGCAGCGGGCACATTAAAGGGACAGGAACATCATTTGTTTTTGGGGTTAACAAACATTTTAAATCGCACCTGAACTGGGCTAAAAAAATGCACAGGACCATTTATTAATTCACACCACAATCGGCCTGCATATATGTGAACCGGCTCCATTGAAAGTCAGTCTGGTTCACATGTTATGCGAATCGGATGTGGTTCAAAGGCATCCAATTTGCATATACCGTATATACTCGAGTATAAGCTGAGTTTTTTCAGCACTTTTTTTGTGCTGAAAATGCCCCCCTCGGCTTATACTCAAGTCAAGCACTTTTCTGCAGCAGAGTGACATTTTCCAACCTGATTTTAGGGCCCCATATCTCGGGGCACTTGGTGCTAGGAACAGATTTGGTATGTAAACCCAGCGGAACGAGCACTACAATATATCCAAAGTTAACATCCTAGCACCAAGTGACCCCGAGATACAGGGCCCCAAAGTCGGTCAACTGTGTCCATCTGCAGCAATGTCATTTCGGGACGCTTTGGGTCCAGAGACCCAAAATTTTGGCTACCACTAGGGGGCATTTAGAAACCCTTAACTACCAAGTTTGAAGTTTGGGGGACCTATGGCTGCAAATGGGCACAGTGAGGCATGCAAATTGGCATTGTTGACCCTCTTTTCCACTTACAGTAGCTGCGCATTTTTCACCCTAGGCTTATACTCGAGTCAATAAGTTTTCCCATTTTTTTTTGTTGCTAAAATTAGGTGCCTCGGCTTATATTTGGGTCGGCTTATACTCGAGTATATACGGTATGTGAAATAAGCCTTAGGCTTTTGTGTGGACTTAATTTTCAATATTTACTATATCATATAAGAGTATGCTGGGTCAGTCACCTCACAAGGGCACTGGGCCACCGGGTGACTCCTTCCCTTAGCTATTTAAGAACTGTCAGATGGAGGAGCAGGCAGTCGGTGGGAGCCTTCGTCAGGGCTGGAGGTTTTTTTTTGTTTGTTTTTTTTCGGATGCGGCGGGCGTCGTGATTGATGTTGGATCTATTTCAGGGGGACATTTTTTTTTTTTTTTTTTAATAAAGGAATTGTCAACAACTGTGTGTGGTTTTTATTTCTTTTTGATAATTTTGTGAATGAGTAGGGGAACTATGTACCCCATCCTCATTCACATAGGGGGGATGGGATCTGGGGGCCTCCTTATTGAAGGGGCTTCCAGATTCTGATAAGACCCCCCACAACCACCTTCCAGGGTTGTCGGGAAGAGGCCCTTGTGTCCCCATCAACATGGTGGTGGGGGACACCAAAGCACACCCCCCCCCATGTTGAGGGCATGTGGCCTGGTATGGTTCAGGAGGGGGAGCTCACTTGTCCCCTCCCTTTCCTGACCTGCTAGGCTGCATGGTCGGATAAGTGTAATGTGTGTATTTGACACTGTTTCCGTCAAATACCAAATGTAATACTGCCAGCAAAACTGGTGATAAATATTGCATGTTTTTTTTTTTACTCTGTTTCTGAATTAGCCTTAGCATGCTGCATTTTTTTGGAGATATTTTCATTTTGCGGTAATTACTACATATGCATTTTTTTTGGGTGAATTAGACACTTTTTTTAGCGCATGCAATAATTTATGCGAATGAGTTACGTGAGTGTTATCGCATGTAAATGGTAAACATCAGTGAATTGACCCAATTGTATTAAAAAAAAAAAAAGTGAAGTTTTAAAGTTTAAATCATGATTGCCTAATCCTCCCTTCATATATCTTAAATACTTCCTTGTGATTGGATGGTGGATTTGTTGGAGTATGATCGATTTAGGATAAGCAGAGTAAGACTATGGGGGGAAAAAATAAAAAATCAGCTCATTAATAATAGAGAAAGTGGTAATTATGATAGAGGGTGCTAATAACAAAATAATAATAAACAAATAATTCTCATTAGCAACTGATAATATATAACACCTTGTCTAATCGTGATTATATAGATTCATGAAAAAAATAATTGATGTATAACATTAAAACAATCACTGATGACACTAGTACATGTGATAATAGTGAAAAAATTTAATAAAAAATAGATGAGATAAAAATCCCAATTGGAAAAAAAGGAAAACAGCAATTCTGTGAAAACAGAAAAAGACTTCCAAAATTTGTGAGAATCTTCTGTGGAGATATTGGAAAATCCTTCACCCAAAGAAAGAAAACAACCCCACAGTGCTGGATATGAAATCTGCTTACCAGATGTTGATGATCTCTTTATCTAAAAAGATAGTCATATATGCTTATGCTGGGTCATTGAGCATGGGATATATAAGAAACAATAGAGGTGCCCATAACGTAAAAACGTTTTATTAAAAAAAAATGTAAAACATTAAAAGGTAGCCAAATGGCTGCTTACATTAGCTGGTGCCTACCCGGGACTGGGGCTGCATGCGCATCAATATGGATCGTGTGTATAAGTGCCGTGTACCACCTCCGTGGTCGGCGTGCGTTCCACCTGTCGAAAGCAGACAACCAGGAAACCAGATGTGAAGTGACCAGGTACCGTTCCAACATACGTTTCATAGTTAACGTCTTCAGGAAGCGTACCAAAGGGCGGACTATGGGGCGTGATAGTTAACACACTGGGGAAGAAGAAAATGAATTGCAGTGATGCAAAAAAACATTGCTAATTACCCGAATGCCATTTGCGTATGCTGGTTTGAGTAGACATATGTGCCACAAAAATTATATGTTTTGCACAAAATAGGTTACAATGCCATAAATGGCAAAAAATATATACGGTTTAAGAGTAAATTTCTATTAGAATTGGATGCGCAATAGGTTTGAGCTATGCGGCCTCAGTGACGGTTTACATATATAGCCATTCATATATTGTTAAATACAGTTACAATAGTATGTTCACTTGAGTCGCTCATAATTGAAAAAATTTAAACAAAAATCCCTAGGATCTCTAGGGAAATCGGAGAAAGACACTTCCTAGCTAATATTAAGAATGTTTAAAAAGTTGAATTACCAGGACCTAGGATATAGGTTTGAATTACCAAATCCCTAGTATATAGGGAAATTAGAGAAAGACACTTCCTAGCTACTATTAAGAATGTTTAAAAAAATGTAATTACCAAGACACCCTACTGGTAAATGATACCAATTACAGTGTCTAAAGAACCAAAATGGGAAAGAAACGAGAAAGGGATAAGGAGGGAGGGGAAGGGTTTTGGTCGAGAAAGAGCTGCCCACACACGGAGAGATCAATCGTTTGACAAAAAGCAATTAAGATCTAGTTCGATATTCATCCCAAATGGTTGCATAGTGTGCAATTTGTATATCCAATGAATTTCATTCTGTGATATAGCTCTTTTCATGTGTGTGCCCCTCCATTGTTTGGAAATCTTGTCTATACCATAAAATGTTAGAAGTGTTGGATCACTATTGTGAAAAAATTTAAAGTGTCTAGAGACACTATGATGTAGAAAACCTTTTTTGATGTTTGCAACATGCTCATTAATTCTGATCTTTAGCTGTCGCGTGGGTCTGCTCACATATTGTAATGAACATGGGCACTCCAGAACATATGTCACATGATCTGAATGGCACGTAATAAGTGGTTTAATTTTAAATTCTTGTTTAGTCACCAACGATTTGAAATTAGATATTTTTTTTATTCGCGCCTGGTTTTCTTGTTGTTCTGCAGGCCTTGCATCTAGTGCAATGATGGAAACCCTACCCATCCAAAAAAGTAGATGGTTTACTTGGTGGGCCTGGTACATTGCGGGCAGTGAGGTTCCTTAAGCCTGGGGCTTTTCTGTATTCTGAACTTCGGTTTGGCTGGTAGTGAAGATTGAAGATCCCTATCTTTGAGCAATATAGGCCAGAATTTTCAAAAAATTGTTTCTACTTGTTTATACTGCCTGTGGAAGCCTGATATAAAGGCCACCTCCCCTTTAAATTCCTTCTTGGGTTTAGTGACCAGAAGAGTCTGTCTATCCAATGCTGACACCTGTTCGACAAGTTTTTCAAGTGTCCGCAGTGGATAACCCTTTTCCTAGAACCTGTCAGTGAGAATTCCTGCCTGCAGAAGAAAATCTGCATCATTATCACAATTTCTTCGGGACCACCCTGCCCCCTATCCATTGTGGATGTTGGCAACTGTGGGTTGGCACAAACCCATTTCTATCTGTCTCTTTGAAGAATGTTTTTGTGCCAATGGTATCCTGTTGTTTCGTGAGCATAAGATCCAGATAATTAACAGTCACTAGACTGCAATCTGCTGTAAATGTTAGACCATACCTATTGTTCATTTTTCGTAAGAACTCTACAAAACTTGTGTAACATCATCAATATACCTTTTATTAAAAAAAGGAGTGACTTGGACCTCTTATTGAAGATTGTTTCTGTTTCCCATTTATTTAATGTTATATTTGCCACACTTGGAACATAGCGTGCTCCAATGGCTACTCCACCTATTTGATTGTAATAATAATTCAGCGCCCAAAAATAGTTATTGCCCATAGCCAAAGTAAGTCCTTCCACTAGGAATTTAGTTTGAATTTGGTCATGTGTGGTTCTTTTGACAGAGCCCACTTGACTGCTTCTAGCGCGTCTTTTTGACATATGTTGGTATATAAAGACTCAATGTCTGTTGTAACCATCAATGTATTGTCGGTTACCTTAATGGCCTGTAACAGCACAATTAGTTCCCTACTATCTTTTAAGTAGGATTGGCTCTGTGTAACTAGGTTGGGGGAATATTTGGACAAGTTCCTCCAGCCTCTAGAGTACAGAGAGCCAATCCCACTCACTATTGGGCGACCCGGTGGTTTCTCTTTGTTCTTATGTATTTTGGGTACAATATAGAGTACTGGGATCTTGGGTGCATGTATAATAAGGTAATCTGCCTCTTTTTGGTCAAAAATTTTCTTTGATAATCCTATTTCTACCCATTCACTGCGCAATTTTTTGTAGGTGGCAGTATCATTAAGCAATCTTTTAATTTTCTGATTGTAGTATTCTTTAGTTAACAATACCAGCCCTCCCCCTTATCTGCTGGTCTAACCACTATCTGCCTGTTTTCTTCCAACAGTTTTATGCCCTCCCAAATAGATTGGTTATTTTGGCGTTTAGTTATTTCTAATGCTCGGACCTCATCTTTTTTGGGTTGAAAACATAATTGTTTCTCAACCCACTATGTACAAAGGGGTCATTAATCTTTTTTTCTTGCCCAGTCATCAGTCTGGCCTGCAAAGTATTTTTTGATATTTAATTTTCTAATATATTTCTCAATATCGACAAATCAGATTTGTCAATATTCTTGTTTGGTGCAAATTTTAAACCTTGGGATAAAACTTCTAATTCTTTTTCAGAAAAGGTGACTCCTGCTAAGTTAAAAATTCCTAAGTTTTTTTGTCCATCTTTCTTTTTCTTTCTCCCTCCTCCTCTTGTGCCTCTTTTTTTTATGCGTTCATTGTGATATTGTGGCAGATTGGATGGGATTCTGTAAGGTTCCTTCCATCCTCTCCATTCCCCCGCCCCTGATAATGGTTTTGATGTTGTACCAACCTCCCCCTAAAATTACCCCAAAAGCCACCTCTGGGGGGTTTAGGTGGATACTGGGTATGGTTATCCTCATAGTATTGGTACTGGGATGGTCGATTTTCTAGGGGTGTAAATCTGATGTAGGTCGGTATTGGTGATTGATGGGGGTAGGGGTTGTAAGTGGAATTATTTTTGGGATTATTCACTAGTTTGGTGCTTTTTTTTTAGGGGTACTGGAATAGGCTTTTGGTTTCGTTGTCATTTGAGCAACAGCATTGTGTATTTCAACTTCCCTATCCACTATAGATTAATAGAGATAGACCTGAACACATGGATAGAGGAGAACAACAATGCACTAGTGACAACAGTAGATAAGAACTGGAGGTGCAGGATCTGCCGAAGAACGAAGAGACTATTTACTCCCTGAGCAAGAGTAGTGAAAGAACTACCTGCTGACCTCTGTTTAAATGTAGCACTGCCATTAATAATCTTCTCCCCTGTCATTCTGCCACCTACCACTGGTTCAGCTGGGATGCTGCTATCACATGACCAGACTCCTAGCGAATTCCGGTAATATAACTGTGATTATGTTGCTATGGTGTAACTGCACTGGTACATTTCAACAAACAAAACTGCTAGACCCTGCTGCTGCGTGCTTCTACTTCACAAATTACATCCAAGACCATCAGAATAGGGTATCACAATGAAGGATACAATTAGGTCCTGAAGACCTTGGTTACAATAGCTGAGAGATCCTGCATGGAAATAACCACAGGAAATGAAAATGGTCAAAGTGTGAAATCACCCTCAAAAAGTAATCCCTGCTGCTAGAGAGAGTAGTCAGATCATATTGCTGTGAGGATAAAAAAAAAAAAGAATGGTATAGTATAATATGGTATAAGAATATCTCAAACTAACTGCCACCACTGAAAATTTTGATATCAACACCAAGATCCCCCCCCCCCCCCCCCCCCCCCCCCCCCCCCCCCCCCCCCCCCCCCCCCCCCCCCCCCCCCCCCCCCCCCCCCCAAAAAAAAAAAAAATCAAGCAGATATAGTGAAAACACTGATTAAACATCAGACTCAGTACTGTCCTACATTTCCCAAAATGGCTCAACACCCTTCTAACCTCACCCAACAGACCAATAACAACAAAGGATTCTCATATAAACCCCATTGTGATAAATAAAATATGATAAATAAGTTAAATCAAAACTCGTAGTATTCCCCAATTAAAACTGGCAACAGTAGTGATACACAAATACCATCTCCTACAATGTCCCCACATCTAGCATGCCAGTCATTGGAGGTAAAATAAATAGAAGACATGCTTATATGTTTAAATGAAACCATAGTTTCAGTTATTTACTTCCCCTTATGCAAGCTCAAATTGTTACATTTTATCTTTTCGAGTTCCCTTTTGTTAAAGCATTTCTATATATATGGCCAAACTCGGTATTTCCCCCTAGTTTTCATGAATGATTTATTGTCATTATTTTTCTTTTAAATCTATTTGTTTTTTTTCTAATATGTTTTAATGTGGTGAACTATTTGAGACCTATTGTTCTTTACCTGCCCTTATTGCACTGCTGCAGAATGCTATATATACCGCCATGTACCCATGATTAGTTAGGTTTCAGTTAATTTGGCCCAAACCCATTGCCTGTTATCTAGGTGACCCATCTGTATGCAAATGCATCTTCTTAGAGGGGAGACAGCTGGAAGATCTACAGTAAAGTTCCACCACTGGCCACGGTATGCAGGCCTCCAACTGCGTTGGTTCCATATGAGCTACTACTTTGTTTTTACTCTTATTAAAAATGTCACTTTTAATACTCTAGGTCTATGTGCCTTGTTGTTTCCGGTCACCCAAACATACACAGTGGTCAAAAAAAATCCCGACCACTCTGTCCCAGATAGAGATACAGTGCCTTGAAAAAGTTTTCATACCCCTTGGAATTTTCCACATTTTGTCATGTTACAACCAAAAACGTATTATTTGATTTTGATTTTATGTGATAGACCAACACAAAGTGGCACATAATTCTGAAGTGGAAGGTAAATGATTATTGGTTTTCAATTTTTTTTACAAATATCTGAAAAGCGTGGCATGCATTTGTATTCAGCCCCCTTTACTCTGATACTCCTAACTAAGTTCTAGTGGAACCAATTGCCTTCAGAAGTCACCTAATTAGTAAATAGAGTCCACCTGTGTGTAATTTAATCTCAGTATAAATATAGCTGTTCTGTTAAGCCCTCAAAGGTTTGTTAGAGAACGTTTGTGAACAAACCGCATCATGAAGAGCCAAGGAACACACCAAACAGATCAGGGATAAAGTTGTGAAGAAGTTTAAAGCAGGATTAGGTTATAAAAAAAATATCCCAAGCTTTGAATATCTCACAGAGCACTGTTCAATCCATCATCAGAAAATGAAAAGCGTATGGCATAATTGCAAACCTAACAAGACATGGCCGTCCACCTAAACTGACAGGCCGGGCAAGGAGAGCATTAATCAGAGAAGCAACCAAGAAGCCCATGGTAACTCTGGAGAAGCTGCAGAGATCCACAGCTCAGGTGGGAGAATCTGTACACACAGGACAACTATAATTCCTCTTTCACACGGGGCAGATCAGTGCTGGATATCCGTTTGCTCAGCGGGGATCGCCGGAGCAATCTCCGCTGAGCAGGAAGATGACAGGTCCGTCTCTATGGGAGATCGGGTGACGACCGACCGTAGAGTCTGTCGTCATCCGATCGGATGACGGATGGAAAAATAGCTTTTTCCTCCATCACACTTTTTCAGATCGGAGCGGGTCGGATGTCAGCGGACATGTCACCGCTGACATCAGACGCTCCATAGACCTCTATGGAGCATCCGTTCAGGTCCGCCTGAAAAACTGACAGGCGGATCTGAACGGATCGGCCGTGTGAAAGAGGCCTTAGTCGTGCACTCCAAAAATCTTGACTTTATGGAAGAGTGGCAACAAGAAAGCCATAGGAAGTCATGTTTGCAATTTGTGGGGGGGGGGGGGGGGGGACAGTAAACATGTGGACGAAGGTGCTCTGGTCAGATGAGACCAAAATTTTACTTTTTGGCCTAAAAGCAAAAAGCTATGTGTGGTGGAAAACTAACACTGCACATCACCCTGAACACACCATCCCCACCTTGAAACATGGTGGTGGCAGCATCATGTGGGGAAGCTTTTCTTCAGCAGGGACAGGGAAGCTGGTCAGAGTTGATGGGAAGATGGATTGAGCCAAATACAGGGCAATCGTGGAAGAAAACCTGTTAGAGTCTGCAAAAGATTTGAGACTGGGGTGGAGGTTCACCTACCAGCAGGACAACAACCCTAAACATACAGCCAGAGCTACAATGGAATGGTTTAGATCAAAAGCATAAACATGTGTTAGAATGGCTGAGTCAAAGTCCAGACCTAAATCCAATTGAGAATCTGTGGCAAGACTTGAAAATTGCTGTTCACAGACGCTCTCCATCCAATCTGACAGAGCTTGAGCTATTTTGCAAAGAAGAATGGGCAAAAATGTCACTCTAGATGTGCAAAGCTGGTAGAGACATACCCAAACAGACTTCCAGCTGTAATTGCAGCGAAAGGTGGTTCTACAAAGTATTGACTCAGGGGGGCTGAATACAAATGCACCCCACACTTTTCACATATTTATTTGTAAAAAATTATGAAAACCATTTATCATTTTCCTTCCACTTCACATTTATGTGCCACTTTGTGTTGGTCTATCACATAAAATCCCAATAAAATACATTTATGTTTTTGGTTGTAACGTGACAAAATGTTTCATAGTTAGTAAGGTTGAATAAAGACATCAGTCCATCCAGTTCAACCTGAGTGAGTGTCTACAATTGTCCCTATCCCTGTACATTGCACACTCACATCGGTCCCTACCCTCAAGGAGCCCACAATCCAAGGTCCCCATTCATATACTAGGGCCAATTTTTTTGGACAGAAGCCAATAAACCTACCTGCATGTCTTTGGATTGTGGGAGGAAACCAGAGTACCCGGAGGAAACCCACGCAGGCACAGGGAGAACATGCCAGGCAGGTAGTGTCGTGGTTGGGATTCAAACCAGCGACCTCTTACTGCTAGGTGAGAGTGCTAACCACTACACCACTGTGCCGCAATGTGGAAAACTTCAAGGGGTATGAATACTTTTTCAAGGTGCTATATCTTTCTCTGTGTGGGTGGTTATTGGTGCCAGTATTTGTGCGGCTCCCACAGTGGCATCATCTGCACAGGTGTCAACCTAGCCTAAGTCACTGATTAATAACTGTAATTGACTTAAATTGAAGCCAATAAACATAATCAAGTTGTGGTATCATTTTTTTTATGACACCCCATTCACATTTGTGCGACTTGTCATGCGACTTTGGATATCAAAGTCGCATGACAAGTTGTAGCCCATGTTTTCCAATGATAACTATTCATTCATGTGCAACTTAAAGATGCAGCTACTTTAAAAGTAGTTCATGCACTACTTAGGTCCGACGTCATGCAACTAGAGGGCCACAGACTTTAATATTAACCCTCAAAAGTTGCCCCCCTGCCAGGTTTTTATTGCTGTCTTTGTCCCCATTGGGAAGATACACTCCCTCAAACTGCCCTGATTAACAATATAGCAGATACAATGTTTTGGTGCCTCGCAGGACCCCTTCACAATCCTGATGACGGGAGGCCTGTCAGGCTCTGAAACATTACTGTTATAATGATGTGATTGCTGTATAAAGCTTTGGACCCGTTCTGGAGATCCAGGGTGTGCTGGTGACATTCTCTCTCTCTCGCACTGCAGTTACTTGGGTTCATTCAATGCAAAAAAAAACTAACCATAAGTTATAGCAACATTTTACTGTGCAGGCTATTGCTATTTCAGCTCTGGCAGGGAGCTGTGTCATGTATGTTTCAACACATCACATTGCTTTTTTTTTTTTTTGTCAGCTTTATCGGAAGTGTCACATAGGGGTAGATTCACTAAAACTGGAGCACTCAGAATCTGGTGCAGCTGTGCATAGTAGCCAATCAGCTTCTAACTTCAGCTTGTTCAATAAGGCTTTGACAATAAAACCTGGACGCTGATTGGTTTCTATGCACAACTGCACCATATTTTGCAATCTCCAGTTTTAGTAAATAAACCCCAATGTGACTTCATTAATGTCATTGTCCAGCAGTCCAGTGCATTGCTCTGCTGTGTGGTGGCATACAGTCTGGTGCAGGAAACTGCAAACATGTTGAATTTTTCCACACTGGGTGAATGGGGCACATAGAAAACATTTTTTTTCTATTCACCCTAGCGGTGACCTGCTTTTACCCAGTGCAGAAAAACACAGGTCAATGCACATAGTGTGAATGAGCCCTAAGTTATATTTATGTGCAGAGGGGGCCCCTTCTGGTAGTAACCCTTTTAAATCTGACACCTTAGATCATGCTCGTAGGCAGGCCATACACTAAACAATCTGATTGTACAATCTGAAATAAAACTCAATATCAGTGGCGTCCCTATATCCGTGACGTCCCCATCAGGGGCCCATTTGGGATGTGTCCTGTGACCATGCTCTGCCAGTCAGGAGAGAGCTTGATGGGGGGACAGGCTAGACAGGAGAGAGCCCAAGGGGATGGGGGGGGGGGGTAAACTAGACAGGAGAGAACCCAACAGGGACGGTGGGGTGGTTGACAGGCTAGACAGGAGAGAGCACAACGTGGGTGGGGGTGGTTGACAGGCCAGAAAGGAGAGAGCCCAACGTGGGTGGGGATGGTTGACAGGCCAGACAGGAGAGAGCCCAACGGGGTAGGAGTGGTTGGTGGTTGACAGGCTAGACAGGAGAGAGCCCAACATGGTGGGGTGGTTGGTAGTTAACAGGCGAGGACCCAATGGGGTGGGGGTGGTTGACAGGCCAGACAGAAGAGAGCCCAACATGGTGGGGGAGGTTGGTGGTTGACAGGCCAGACAGGAGAGAGCCAAATGGGGTGGGGTGGTGTGACGGATCCTGTACTCAAGGTGCCCGCCGTAAATGCTTCCTAAGTCCTGGTCCAATGGATCTGGCTATAGGAGCCCCCAAGAACTAGACAACACCAGTCTTGGAGTACATCAGGAATTACTTTTATTTGACATGTCACACTAATTTATACAGCCGGATGACTAAAACCTAACCTAATTAGCATGAGCTAATTATCTTAATCAGCACCTTTCCCCCAATTGCCAGGGCCCATAATCGCAAGGCAATAGGCTCGCATTCAGTCCCCTCCAACAGCCGCTGTCCCGGCTAGGTCTGTCACAGGTGGTTTGCAGGCCAGACAGGAGAGAGCCCAATGGGGCGGGGGAGGTTGGTGGTTGACAGGCTAGACAGGAGAGAGCCCAACGGGGAAGGGTTGGTGGTTGACACGCCAGACAGGAGAGAGCCCGGGGGGGGGGGGGGGGGTTGACATACTAGACAGGAGGGAGCCCAATGGGGGGGGTGACATCAGTGTTGCCAACCGCCAGTATTTTTACTGGCAGCCAGTAAAAAATGGGCACTTTTCTCCTGCCAGTAAATGCCAGTGAAAGAAAAAGTTTGCCAGTTAAAAAATATGGATGTGATGCTTGGCCAAGACCATCCGAGTGCCTGCTACAGTTTGTTCGGACTGTGCCATCAGTGTGTCACGTGATGTCATGGTGCAAGGGAACGGAGCAGCCGGAGCCTCATGTGCAGGTCTGTGGAATGGGAAGAAGACAAGCTAGAAGTGGACTGAAGGGACCACCTGGCATGGAGAGAGAGGGTCACTGTGACGTGTCATGTTGGTGTGCTGCTCCACACTGCTGTTTCACTGTGAGAGTCAATTTCATGTGTGTGCCTTCCCATTCTAATTTCTTGCCCTCTCGATTCCTGTCCCTGAGCTACTTATTTACTATATCGAAAATAAAATAAGAAATATGTTTTTGCCTTAATAACTAACTTAGATCACTTTGCTTTTTGCATATTGTACTTGTTTGTAGCCTAAAAACTAGATTTGCACTTAAAACGGTAATTTTGTAACTTTTGGATATGCCAGTAAAAACTTGGCTGTGCCAGTAAATTTTGGGTGTCGTGTCAGTAAATTTCAGTCTGGTAGGTTGGCAATACTGGGTGACATCATGTTTTACTGCACCGGGTGATGCCAACCCTAGTGATGCCACTGCTCAATATGATTGATTTATTTTCCAACCGATAGGAAAAATTGCTTAAGGGGAGTGGATTTGGACCCATAGTTAAGATACGATCATAACAAACGATCAAACGTTATTGAATGCAATTCTGTTTCCACCATGTAATTTCATAATCTGATCAATTGAAATAAGAGCGTATTCATGAACAAAGCATCTCGGGGCTGCCGATTGATGCAAAACATTCGATAATGTCCCGTCCTGGCCGATCAACTCAGTTTGAGTGAATACGATTGAAATTGTGTTTAAATTGAACAATAGGGGAGGTAATGAGCATTCGATAATTTGTGGATTCTATTATTTTGATCAAATTGCACATTGATCAGGTATAAAAATTAGACATGTGCACAATAGAAAAGTTAGTTTATTTTCGTTTCGTTTCTTTCGTTTCCGTTGATTCGTAACGATTCGTAAATTCGTAAGTCGTCTGTGTTCGTATTCGTAACGATTCGTACATTCGTAAGTCGTCGGTGTTCGTATTCGTAACGATTCGTATTTTCGTAAGAGTTTTTTTTTCGTTGATTCGTTTTTCCGTTAGTTTAATTTTCGTTTATTCGAAATTCGGACGCATTAGTATTTTCGTAACATTGTTTTCGTAGATTCGTAATCGGAGCATAATTCATAATTTTATGTAATGTGTATGCTATTATTACATTTTAAGAGACACGGAAAATTCCGAATCGAAAAAAAAAGTTACGAATGTACGAATTTTTTCGTTCAATCCATTCGAAGCACGTTAAGCAGCGCCATTATAAGAGACACGGAAAATTACGAATCGCAAAAAAAAAGTTACGAATGTACGAATTTTTTTGTTCAATCCATTTGAAGCACGTTAAGCAGCGCCATTGTAAGGGACACGGAAAATTACCAATTCAACAAAAAAAAAAAGTTACGAATGTACGATTTTTTTCGTTCATTTTGATTTTCGTTGTTCCTGTTTTCGTTTTTCGGATTTTTTTTCTTTCGTAGTTTCGTTGTTTCTAATTTGGTTATTTCGGATTTTCGTTGTTTTTCGGATTCGTTCGATTCGAACATTCGTTATCCGTTAAAAAATTTGGCGAATCGTTCGTTCATTAGTACGATAACGAATGAACGAATATAACGAATTTTAACGCAAAAAGAAAAAAAACGAAACGAATTGCACATGTCTAATAAAAATTAAAGTGTGTATGGGCACCATTAGATCTACCATCATCTGTGTAGTGCCATAGCCTGCCTGGTTTGATACTAATGGAAGAGCCTGATTAGGTTTGCCCTCACATTGCATAGTGTTGGGAACTGTAAAGAAAATTGTATAGTGCACAGCCATTACAGAGATCAGTAGTTGGCTGACAACAGGTCGTCTATGACAAAGAATTGCAGCATACTTCCCTATAGTGCAGTGTGACGTCATACTGACAGCTGTCAGTGAGGCGACAGTTGGGTGGAGCCACATGTGCCCCGGAATCACTCCTCTCCTGTAGCGTATTAGAGGGGGAGAAGGAGCAGCAATGGCGCTGCCCAATCTGCTGCTGAGACTGAACTGTAGAGAATACAAGAACTGGATGAAAGCTGGGCTGTGTCTGCAGATCCTACAGAGCCGCCTGCAGGGATACATAGACTCGGAGATGCAGAGGTTCCACCGACAGATCATCGCAGGGATTTCCCCCACTGCCAGACAGAGACCTAGATGTCAGTGCAGGAGTCAAGCGAAGCAGGTAGGTGGTGGCTATAGCGCTGTCACATAATGGGGAGCAGTACAAAGTGAGATCAGCAGCTCAAATCCATAGTTTTCTTTTTTTATATTTTTTTTCCTTCTTCTATCGTTCTCTCCTATGTCTTTTAATATGTGTTTCCTTCTTTCTCTGCGCCCCTCTCGCTAGTCCTCTTTTCCCCTTTTGCGTCAGTCTCCATCGCCGTCAATCATCTTATGCTCTATCCCAGACAACCCCTATTTGAAACCACGGCGCTCGACATAAGCTGCACAACACCTGTGTGCTTTTTGCACGTAAATACTCTGCCCTGTGTTCGGCTTTTTCTCTTATTTGGCGTGCTACTTGTCGGCCGACAATTATCTTGTCTGTTCGCGTTTTCATTTTTTATTTTGTGTCCCGTTTTTTTTTTCTTCCTTTTCCTTTTACATAAGCATGTCCCCCCTCCAATTATACTTAGCTGGGGAGTGCTCCTTCGTCACCAGTGAACTGCTGTTGTTTCAACGGAACGTGTGCAGCGCTGCTGGACATCCTCCAGTCTGTCCGGTCACATGTCTGAACAACACAATGTGCATTTCCTGTGTTAGGGGGGGGGGGTGAGGGGGGGGATAGGTGTTAAAAGTGAGATCAGCAGCTCAAATCCATAGACACCATTCACATAATAGAAGTAAAATTAGATAGGAAAACATGTAGTTGGTCTGTCCATATTATCATGCATAACCTAAAGCAGAAAGGTGACATGGCATTTACTGCTACAAAGCCACTGGGTTTTGTGTTCCTTGCTCGAAATTCACAAACTTGGTGGTGAACTGCTTTGAAGTCTATGCCCATTTTGTACAGGTAAAAGGCAAGCTAATGTCAAACAAATGCGCATCTAAATAAAATACATATGAAATAATTAAATATTTATTTTTGTTTAGATATTTATATATAGTAGGTGTACCTGCACTGCAAAGGCTTAAAGTGTATGTTACCATACAAAATGTTTCTCCAAATATATGTGTGTGTTTGTATGTATATCTGTCTCATAGTAAGGTGTTAGGCTACATTCACACTGGCGACTAGGGCTGGTGTGAAGAGTAGCATCAGGAATCGGAAATTTCTGCTGCGGCCACTGGCTCCGTTCACTATCGTGACAGGTCGCCAGTGGCCGCAGCTATTCGCCGCTCTCTGCACAGCCACGTTACTTACGTCTAGCAGTGATCATCGCAGGTAGTTTCCGGCTGTGCGTACAGCAGCGAATAGCGGCGGCCGCTGCAACCTGTAACTATAATGGCCGCACCTAGCTGCTGAGAGCCCCAGCAAGAGTCTGAGGCCCCTTTCACACTTGGCCATTTAGAATCGCAGGCAGAATCGCCGCAATTCTGCATGCAACTTCAAATTGCATTTGGGTGCCATTCATTCTAAATGACAACCCAAATGTACTTAAACGACTTAAAAAAAGAAAAAATCACCTGAAGTTTGTCACCCAAAAAAGGAGCAGAAACTTTTTTTGAGCAACAAACGATCATAGGGCAGCTTAGTGGAGTGAATAGGCTTCGCAGAAAGATCGCCCACACAAAATCGCAAGCAGGAAAAAGAGTTCACACTTAAGCTCCATTCACACTGGAGTTCATTAACGGAAGTTTTTTGGAGTTTGGGCGTTTTTTTTTTTAACAGCCCATAAACTCCACTCTATGTTATCCTATGTGTCCATGCACACATGGACGTTTTTGAACTTTTATCAGTAGTGGAGTTTATGGGCTGTTTTCTGAACGCCATAAAATCGTGTTCAGGAGTCGGTTTTTTTGTGGTCAGAAAAACGGCAAATGCTTAAACGCTGATAAATGTCGATAAACGGTCAAAAACATGGCTCACCAGCATTTAACGTTTTTGATCCATTGAAAAAAAAAAAAAATTCAAAAAAAGAAAAACGCTAAAAAACGCTAACGCGGAAAAACACTATTGCAAAGAACGTTAAATGTTGAAAGACTCACTGCAAAGTCACTGGCGTTTTTATAACGTTATTTTAACGTCCAGTGTGCATGGAGCCTAAGCGAAATGTGTTTGGACCCTAAGATAAGGGTAATCCAGCCGCAGTCTCTGATTATCTCCTGTAGTCTGTCCGCAGTCTCTGATTATCTCTTGATGTACATCCAGTTTTTGATTATCTCCTGTAATCCATCCGCAGTCTCTCCCCCACTGCCTTTAAGCCCCTCCCACAATAATTTTGGCCACACACAATTTTTTCTTCTTTCCCTGGCATACCCCTCATTCTCAAGTTCAAAAGTTCAGAGGTATGTTTTATATGTATGGACTCTGTACAGTACCACTTCTCTTGTCTGGAATACCGGAATAACAAGAAACCTGTGATTGTGCTGCCTTCCACAAGATGCTGCCCTTTGCACCTGCCCAGTAAGATTGGCTATTACAGTGCACCACCCTGTGAAAGCCACTCCAATGGCTAAGCGCACTGACAGCTGTATTCTGGTGGGGCCTCCCCTGTCAGAGCACAATAGCACAGCTTGGGAGATCGCTGTACTAACACTGCGTGTGTTAGTACATTGATCTGTCAGTTTTTTTTTTCCGTTCAGCCCAGCGTGTGACACTGAGTACCAGGCCTTAGACTGAACAGTAGACAACCTCACTGCAATCTTCATAAACACTGGAAGAAGGCAAAACTGAAATCGTGTTCAATTTTCAAGATGATCTGAGAAAATAGAATTAAGGATGTTATTGATTGCTTACTATGAGCAACACATCGTTTTTCCAGTCTTTATGAATTTGCAGTTTGTTTTATTTAAAAAGACTTTTACTTAGTACCTGCTGCTGAACCCCCCCCCCCCCCCCCCCGAACAAAAAATTATCTATGGCCCTGTGCTTATCTAATAGGTTTTTTGAAAATATCAATGCTCCCTGTGAAACCACATCCATACTGCTCTTACAGTAAATAACCCTCTGCGCAGTTTAACGTTAAACTGCTTTTCTTCTAATTTTAGTGAATAGCCGCGTGCCTTATTTAAATTCCCTTTGGCTGAAAAGTTTTATCCCTATTGTGGGGTCACCAGTACGGTATTTGTACATTGAAATCATATCCAATCTCAAGAATCTCTTCTCCAGAGAGAATAAGTTCAGTGCTCGTAACCTTTCCTCATAACTAAGGTCCTCCAGTCTCTTTTATTCGTTTTGTTGCCCTTCTCTGAACTCTCTCCAGTTCCAGCACATTCTTACTGAGAACTGGTGCCCAGAACTGGATGGAATACTCCAGGTGCCCCAAAGCCCAACACATATGCGTGCGTGTGTATATGTATGGATGGTGCCCGTAGAGCACCGGATGGTGTCAGTAGTTTTTTATTTTATTTATATATTCTAACACTTTTTTTTTTTTTTGGGGGACTTTGGAACATCAGGGGTCTCTGTGCCGCACGGGGTGATTAGGGTGCACACCCTGTGCGCACACTTATGGTTTCTCCTGTTATATACAAGAATCCAAAGCCAGGCAGTTGCAGCACACTACTGTTTTTATATTTCATGTAGTTATACAAAGTAACATCAACAGATTCCAGCACAAAAGAGCTGCAATGTATCCATTTGGCAGTTCAGTCAAGAGATTACATTTTTATGCCACTTGCACATGAGGCTGAGTAGTTACAATGTGGCCCTCTGTGTTCCTTTACAGACATTCATCCCTGAATGCATAGGGCCCTAAACATGGGACCACTCAGTACAGTGTTCAGCCACAACCTGCCATAGACTTTGACAGGCTGCAGGCAGTGGGGCTTTACAATGTACCTGTGCAGGCTCACTAAAATGGCGGGAAAAAACACTGCAGCTAGACGGCCCCATGTGCAAGGGGCCTATAGGTGAATAAACTATTTCAGAACACCACCACTGCAACACTACCTTCACTATAATCTTCATAGTCATTTCTTCATGATCTGGGACATTTTTTTTAGTTAATCAGGCCCATAAAATATATGGAAATATGCAACATAGAATATATGGGGGACCTGCATGTGTATAAACATGTAGCCAATACTTCAGACTTTCACTGTCCACACACAGTCTTCTGTATTGTAATGATCAGGAAGACTAAATTGTCCATTTGAAAAATAAAATGGTTACATACTAGCCGGCATTAAAGTAATGGGGGCTTCCAACAAGGCCAAATCACAGGTTCCCTTTTAACCCTTGACCTAGGTTGTGCTCTGCTGGCTTCCTTACACATTGCTTGCTGACATCTTTTGTTTTACACTATTCAAGTACCTGATAACTACTGTGAACTGTGTGCCTACTCAAGCAAAACAGTTTATCAGTATGTGTATGTGTGTGTTTTTATTTATTTATATATATATATATATAATATATATATATATAAATTTAAACCAGCCATGTTGCGGGGAATCGGAGGAGATAACGTGTTATTTATTATTGGCCTTGGAGTTATTGCTTTGACATTATTTTTTGGTTGAATATTGATTTGATTTGGTATATTTTCTATATATTTGGATGCATAGAAAGAACTTAACCAAAAAGTGCAATTGGCAGACAGCATGTCTAATTTTATTTGTTTTCTTTTTTTAGTGCACAATAAAAAAAATTGTGTAGAATAATACTTGGCTATGTGTTTTACTTCAAATGACAGTTTGGGAGTAGGCAGTTACATAAAAAAAAAAATCACAATGTAAAATTGACAAGGGACATTCCTGTGATGGAATGCTCTACCAAACAACATCCGCATGGAAGAAAACCATCAGGCCTTCAGGAAAAAACTCAAGACCCACCTCTTCTAAACATGGCATCACAACAGGAGCAGACAAGCGCCTTGAGGCGATTCAGTTCGCATTTGCAGCGCTATACAAATCATTCATTCATTCACCAACATAGTTATATCTTTGCTCTTAAAAACTACGAGATAATAGTGTTGTAGTAACTTGCCCAAATAATAATAAAAAAAAAAAAAGCATAATATTATTCTTGATATCACTAGCAAAAAAAAAAAGCCTTTGAAAATTTATTTGCAATAACTTCATCACATCAGTATCACCAGCAAAGCAACTCACTGGACCCATCCAATCTTAACAACCTACGCCCCATCTCCTTGCTCCCCTTTTTATCCAAACTCCTTGAACGCCTAGTCTACAACAGACTGAGCGTCCACCTCGCTGATAATGGCCTTCTTGATCCCCTTCAGTCCCCTTCAGTCTGGATTTCGTCCTCAACATTCCACAGAAACTGCTCTCCTAAAATTAACAAACGATCTACTAACTGCCAAAACCAAGGGACACTATTCTGTACTCTTACTTCTGGACCTCTCTGCTGCCTTCGATACGGTTAACCACCCCCTCCTCCTCAAAAAACTCCATGCCTTTGGTCTCCGTGACTGTACCCTTCGCTGGTTTTCTACCTACTTATTTAACCACACCTTCAGCGTTACCTACAATTCCACTGCCTCCTCTCCTCTTCCTTTCTCTGTTGGGGTCCCCCAAGGTTCTGTTCTTGGACCTCTCCTATTTTCAATCTTCACCTCCTCCCTGGGTCAGCTGATAGCCTCCCACGGCTTCCAATACCATCTCTACGCTGACGACACCCAAATCTATTTCTCTACCCCTCAACCCACTCCTTCAGTCTCCTCACGTATCACTATTTTACTATCGGATACATCAGTCTGGATGTCACACCACTTCCTCAAACTTAATCTATCCAAAACCGAGCTTATAATTTTTCCTCCCCCACATGCCTCTTCCCCTGATCTCTCGGTCAAAATTGATGGCACAACTATCAGCCCATCCCCACATGCCAAGGTACTAGGAGTAGTCCTGGACTCTGAACTCTCCTTTAAGCCCCATGTCCAATCACTGTCCAAATCTTGCCGCCTCAACCTCCGAAACATCTCCAAAATACGCTCCTTTCTAACCAATGATGCAACAAAGCTCTTGATTCACTCCCTGGTCATCTCCCGCCTCGATTACTGCAACTCCCTCCTCATTGGCCTACCTCTGCATACACTAACCCCCCTTCAGTCTGTCATAAATGCTGCTGCCAGACTTATCCACCTTACCAACCGCTCTGTCTCTGCTACTCCTCTCTGTCAATCCCTCCACTGGCTTCCGCTCACCCAACAAATTAAATTTAAAATACTAACCACCACCTACAAAGCAATCCACAAGTCTGCCCCCAGCTACATCACTGACCTAGTCTCAAAATACCAACCTAATCGTTCTCTTTGTTCTTCTCAAGACCTCCTGCTCTCTAGCGCTCTCATCACTTCCTCCCATGCTCTTTTCCAGGACTTTTCCAGAGCCTCTCCAAGCCTATGGAACTCCTTACCCCAATCAGTCCGTCTATCTCCTACTCTATTAGCTTTTAGACGATCCCTGAAAACTCTCCTCTTCAGGGAAGCCTATCCTACCCACACCTAACAACTGTATTTTCATTTTTTCCATCTGATCATCTCCCACAGTTATTACCTTTTGTTTCCACTTGACCCTCCCTTCTAGATTGTAAGCTTTAACTAGCAGGGCCCTCTGATCCCTCCTGTATTAAATTGTATTGTAATTGTACTGTCTCCCCTGATGTTGTAAAGCGCTGCGCAAACTGCTGGCGCTATATAAATCCTGTATAATAATAATAATTATTATCCCATTAAAGAAGAAGAGAATATGCGCTGCATTTGGAGATTTCATCATTTGAAATGCAGTGCAGCTAGTGTGAATACATACAAATTCTATTGTATGGACGTGTGGGGGGGCTGTACTTAAGGCCCTCTGTATTTACCAGATTGACCACCACTGTACTAAAGGAAGGCTTGGAGAACTGAATGAAGTGGAGCACTTTATTCTGCAAGGTCATAGTGCCAAGATGGTGTATGTGGGATGGCAGTATTTCTGTATGGCAGCCTGTCTGAAGTCCAGATGTCCATAGCCGATGGGTTGTGATGTCCAACTGGTGTCCAAGGTTACAGGATGCGTTTCGAGGAACCTTCCTCTTTTTTGGTCATCTGAAAAAGAGGAAAGTTCCTCGAAACACACCCTGTGACCCTGGACACCAGTTGTACAACATCACTTATTGGCTATCGACATCTGGGAGTGAGGAAGCCAAGGAAAATTGCATGAGCCTTGAAGTCTGGGAAGTTCCCCATCCAGCAGCTGGCACAGCAATCCGGACTCTGTAGCAATTGCAGCTCATCCATCCATCCAGCTTTTTTTAATCCACTTTATTGCTATCACAAGACATGAACAATCGGTCAATCCTTCCTGGAGTCAACTGACCAATCCTTCCATTGATCGACTGATCCTTACTTTGATACAACCGATCCTTCCTGAGATCGACGGTCCTTCCTGCAATTGATCCTTCCTGCGACCGAACGATCCTTCCTGTGACTGACCAATCATTCCTGTGATATACTGATCGACCCTTTCTGCGACCGATTGATTCTTCCTGCGACCACCGACTGATCCTGCCTGCGACCGACCAATGGATCCTTTCTGACTAATCATTTTTTGCAATATTATTTAACCTTTTCCATATAGTATAATGCCTGTTCCTGTCAGTACACTGACTTTCCATCCTACTTTCTCTGCAGCGTCTATCTCCCTCTCTCCCCTCCCTTCCTGTCATTTTTGTGGTCTGTGTGAAGCCCCTCCCCCTCCTTGCCCCTTCCCTCCTAAAACTGAAACTAACAGCAGAGGAATGTGAGCCCCTCCCACTGGAGTCTCTCTGCTTGGGAGAAAGACCAGAGAAAACCATGTGACTGCTGGGAAAAGGTATTTAGAGATTATATTGTTGACCAAAAAAAACACACTGCCATTACTACTGCCCCATAAGAGAACCTGTCATGGGAGTTTATTGTGGAGACTTTACAACCACTTTAAATACTTGCATAGATGCTTTATCACTGGTTGAGCTCTGGGCTGATATAAAAGACACAAACTATAGCAGCCTTAGAAGTTAATAATATATTTTATTTTTTTAATGCAACAATTCTAAGTACCCGAGTGTCACCTGACGTCAGCATCTTGTAATCCCGTCTACAGCAGCAATGAGACTGAGTAAGGCCCTTTCACATTTGTGCGACTTCACCGCGATTTTGCCGCAATTTCAAGGAATGCCTGTGTAAGTGGCATCAAAATCGTACCAAAGTAGTGCAGGGACTACTTTGAAGTCGGAACGACTTGAAGTCGTACTAATATGAATGGCATTGGAAATCATGGGGAACGACTTGTCATACGATTTGTCCCATGATTTGGGACTGCAAAGTAGAATAAGTGTGAAAGGGCACTTAGGCAAGGGCAGGACTGTGAATTTTTCATGCAAATGTACTGAGAGAGCAGAGTGAGTAGAGGCATGACCTAATCAAACTCCTTCTGCACTTTAACTGCCCAGTCATCAGGCTACGGGTGGAGAGAGCACTGCATTTCTTAATATGAAGGAGCATCATCCACCTGTCTGCGCTGTTTGTAAATATCAAGTCTGGATGAACAGAAATCCAAATCCTTTGGTAAATTAAACCGCTCTCATAAATATATTTTGTTTGCTGTTTGTACTAATTGCTAATTTTTTAATTCAGGATTTTTTTTCTTTTTTTTTTTTAAGCAGATAGCAAAAATTGCGTACATAACATTGGTTATTCAAATGTTTTATGGAGTTAGTTCTTCTGTCATATGTATTTTCAAGTCTGATATTCAAAAAGAGCATTGTGGAAGAATTCCATACACCAGTAATAAATGAGCAGGATACAGGATTTGGATATTGAGTTTTTCTAATTGTTGTTTTTTTATTTTTATTTTTTTTCCTGGTCAAGTTCCAGCCTAGCTGTCCTGTGTGTATGGAGTGGAAGGACCACATTCTGCGTCATCATAAGAACAGAAATGGAGAAATTCACTGGGGGAACTGTAATCCATCACGGTGGCCCATAGAATATTGGGAGGTAGCAAAGGTAACACAGCATTTATTTAAGTACAAGTGCTCTGACTTCCAGCCTTTTAATGCTCATAATGCCTTATGGCACGCACACACATTTCATCAGTCTGTTCATTTATATGGAAAATCACTGTAGGACAGAATGGGATGTTTATGATCTTTCTGATGTGCCTTCTGCATGACAAATGTCAGTGCAGGTGACAAATTTCATATAGCTGTTGTAAACAGGGGAGCAGTCATGTTGGAAGAGGAAGGGGCCATTCCCAAACTGTTCCCACAAAGTTGGGAGAATGAAATTGTCCAAAATGTCTTGGCAAGCTGACATGTTAAGAGTTCCCTTCACTGGAACTAAGGGGCCAAGCCCAACCCATAAAAAACAACCCCACACCATAATCCTCCCCCCCCCCCCTTAACAAAACGATTTGGACCAGTGCCCAAAGCAAGGTCCATAAAGACATAGATGAGTGAGTTTGGGGTGGAGGTGGCCCTGCACAGAGTCCTGACCTCAACCCAATAGAACACCTTTGAGATGAATTAGAGCGGAGACTGAGAGCCAGGCCCTCTCTTCCACATCAGGGCCTGACCTCACAAATGCGCTTCTGGAAGAATGGTCAAACATTTCTATAACCTCGTGGACAGACTTCCCAGAAGAGTTGAAGCTGTGATAGCTGCAAAGGGATGGCCAACTCAATACTGAACCCTACAGACTAAGACTGGGATGACATTAAAGTTCATGTGTGTGCAAAGGCAGGTGTCCCAATACTTTTTGGTAATATAGTGTATGAGGCCAGCATTACACAGCCATGTTTAGGAATTTGATGATCAGTTTCATTATGGATACAGTTTAGTGTTAAGAAAATATTTAACGTAAATCAGTGGCGGCCCGTCCATTAGGGGCACACGGGCGCCGCCCCCTCTATCCTCGCCACCCCCTATATGAATAATGGATAGATTCATGCATTGCATTAATCTATCCATGGCTGCCACGGCCACCCCCTATTCAAGCATCTGGCCCCTTTCAGGACAGAACTAGTGGGCCCTCCTAGTTCATGCTGCATTTTTTTGCAGCACACTGCAAAGCATTGCATGTGTTTATTTTTAATTTTTTTTAGTATCTTGACACCAACATCCTGTGCATTAGAATTTAGATCCTATACTATTCTATTTATGTTAATACCCATTAAAGGGACTGTCACTGTTTACAAAATATTTAATTAAACCTTCCCTGCAATGAATCCCTGAACCACTGTGCATGCTGCTGATAGGAAGATCCCACGTGTGCCAGATCCTGAAAATCTTTCAGCAAGCTTATACCTCCAACGAGGTGGAGTTTGGCAGTATGGGCATCAGGACAGATAAGTGTTTATTACTTTCTTTGTAGGGAAAGCTTTGTTTAAACAGCAAGTCCCTTTAAACACATGGACATATCTTTGTTCTAATGTTACTTTTAAACATTGTTTTACATATGTTTCATTTTATTGCAGGTGTTTTTACCACGTGGGCACACAAAGTCCAAAGGACCCCATGAATGTGATGCTGCGGCTCTCCTCAATCTAATCAATTTTTGTGATCACTTTCAAGTGTCAAACGGTTCAAAAGTTAGAGAGGTATCTGTTCTATGAAATGCAACGAGTTACTGCATAAAAAGTGCTGAGAATTTTCTTTACAACAGGTTATAATAAATACTAGTGAATAGTTAGGGTATGGAGTGGGGCGACCCAAACAATGTCATGTACAGTACAATACAGCGTAGTAAGGTGACCCACAATATGTCATGTACAGAATACTGAGTAGGGTAACCCATAACATGTCATGTACAGTACTTTATACAGCATAGGACAACCCAGAACACGTTGCGTAAATAGTGGAGTGACCCACAACATGTCATGTACATTACTTTATACAGCATAGGACAATCCAGAACATGATGTGTATAGTACAGCGTAAATAGTGGCGTGACCCACAACATGTCATGTACAGTAGAAAATGCAGAATGAGGAGACCCAGAACGGATGTTCATTACAGTGTAAATGGTGAAATGACCCATAACATATCATGTACCATTACAGTGTATAGTGAGGTGATGCACAACATGTCATGCACAGTACATTTTAGGGCAACCTAGAACATGCCATATACAAAATACGGTTATCTAGAACATGTCGTGTGCAGCACATTGTACAGACTAGGACAATGCAGTGTGACATGTGCTGTACAGTGGACAGGGTAATACAAAAGGGAATGTCATGTACAGTACACGGTATAGAATGGGGTACCTCAGAACATGTGAAGGAAGTGTCACCAGCACACCAGGATCTCCAAAATTGGGGTCCAAAATTTATATTACATAGTATCAAAAAAATAAAATAGAAGCATAGTTTCGGAGCCACGCAGGACCCCTTCATCAGGCATGTGACGATGAAGGGTCCTGCGTGGCTCCGAAACATCGCTTTTATTTTTATTTTTTTGATACTATGTGATTCAAATTTTGGACCCAATTTTGGAGATTCTGGTGTGCTGGTGACACTTCCTTCTCATGATTGCAATCGGTTCCAGCCGTTGGTCATTTCAGCACCCAATTTAAGATACAGCCGTCTGTGCAGGTACGTGTGCGTTCGGTATATCACATTGGAACCTCCGAACATGTCACACACAGCATAGTGTACAATGTGAAATGTTTCAGTGAATGTGATGCACGGCACAGCCACAATAGGCACACCTTTGCTATTATAGTAAATATGTATCTCTTTGTGCAGTGCACATCACACTTAACTCTGGCATAATCTCATTACCTCTTTAATATACCTAGGGGATTTACTTCTATTTCTGTTTTTAGTTCTGTATAATTCAGTGGTTTGTAGAAAACAGAATTTTGTGCTAAGTTGCATTAGAAAATGTTTAATCTTTCATTATTCATATAGCTCAACGAGAATATGGATGTTAACCTCTTATATACATACCCCTTTTTAAAATATCTATTACCCAAGGAATTTACTATAACCACCAATACATCAGCCCTACTATTGACTCCTCCAGTTCAGCCCTGCCTCAACCTTGTTAACACAAAGGAACTCTTGAAATACGTTTCTGGTCTCAAGAAATTCCTACTAATAATTACTGTATGATGTATCTACAGCTTACTGGGAAGAATGCTTTTACATTTGTGGCCTTTAGGAAGAATCCCCCTTTTACAGATCGCTTAAACGATCATTGATGTCAGTGCTTACCTATTTGAGTGGCAGAAATTGTTTGAGGAACCCCTAGAAACCTCTGGAGGAACCCTGCTTGAGAAAGACTTCTCCAATCGACAATGATACCCTGACATAGTATTGCTTATTTCAGGACACGGGTATCCAGAATTTGTATACATATTTCTAGCAATAGAAAGAATGCTTCCAGTGAAAACTAACCTGTTAACAAGTTTTTCACATTTTCAAGAAAAAATTCAAAAAAATCTTAATGGGCCCCTCAGTAGTACTGTAAATGAGCCCACCTCCCCCATGGACCCCTGTACCATTTTAAATGCTATAACAGACATTATATCTGCAAGACCTAAAATGACACGATTTTCATAGAAATTAAAACAGCTTAACTATAGACTAAAACATAAGAATCACATTTTATTCATGATGGTTTCTTTTTATATTCCAGGTTATAAAGTGTAGAAATGATTTGATGCACTCCTCTGATATGAAGGTTTCCTCTTCTTGGCTAAATGATTTTGGACAGAAGATGCAAGATTTAATCTCTGAATTAAGACATGTTCCCAACTTTGTAAATGATCCAATACAAGAGGTATTGTTTTATATTGTTTCATGGCTTGGCTAGGAATGTATGTAGAGCTCTAATTATTGTGGCCTTCAAGGATAGCCTTGGAAAATTGGCAAAACAAAAGTGATCCTTTTTTTTTTTTAAGAGATATTATTTGCCATACACATAAGAAATACATTCTTTGCCACGAGTGAGTAGATCCATTCCGTGTGTTACAGAGCTTATAGCAGGGGTGCCCAACCTTTTGAAGAGTGAGGGCCACTTAAGCTACTTGGTAACCGGTCGCGGGCCACAATGAGCGGAGCGGGCAGATGGCAGGTCCGTGTCTGCTCTGTATATGCAGAGCGGACACGGACACAGCCCACTAATACTCTTTTTTTTATTTTTTCCGGATTGGATTGGATGTAGGACACAAGTCGGTTTACATTTGCTACTCCTTAGAGGTAAATGGAGGGTCCAATTGGGTCAGACTGACCGTGTGAAAGGGGCCCAAGGCTGCTTTCACACAGCGCATCTGTGTGAAAGCAGCCTTGGGCCCCTTTCACACGGTCAGTCTGACCCAATTGGACCGATGGTGCAGCGCAGTATACCTTTGGCTTTCCTGCACTTTGCAATAGACTTCTATTATATTCTGAAGGTTTGGTGCACTTTCAGAAAGCTCACCAAACGCAGGTAATAAACAGAAGTCTATGGCTCAGTGAAGGTAACCTGCAGGTGCACTGCTCTGTACCTGCGGATCAGTTTGAAAGCAGCCCAGTAAACACTGCAGAATAGATATGCCTATATATACCCAGTGATTTTATTAATAAAACTGACCTTTAATAACAGTACTCTATTCTATTTTATCTCAGAGCAGGAGGTCGCGGGCCATATTAGAGGGCTCCGCGGGCCACATGTGGCCCCCGGGCCACTGGTTGGGCACCCCTGGCTTATAGAGACACATTACACAGTCAAATCATTAGCATGTGTTAGCAAAAGATCAAGTTATGCAGGAGTACAGCATCACACAGCTAGATTAAGTCTAGCTGTTTAAATATACCTGAGAGTTCTGTAGTGTTAGTTGTATGGCATCCATATATGTATAAATTGCAATATAAGGAGAACAATAACTATTCAGTAGTATAAACTGAAAAAAAATCAAAACAAAACACAAATTGTGGAGTGCGTTCGATTTCTCACATAAAGCGGAAGGCATGATATCCCCCTGCATTACATGGCCCAGTCTAGTAAGCCCAGTGAACTAGAAATCAAAGTATTAGTAAAATCAAGAACCATCTTCTCCCCAACTACCTAAGGGCCAACTGCTGGACATGTGACCCCATCCACTACGTATAAAGTTGTCCAGGGTCTCTTGTAAATCCACCCATCTAAACTATATTTTGTTAAATTTTTGGGAACAACCACAAGCCTCTTAGGTGCCCTTTATAAAGGCAGGTCTGAATTAATCAGCTTTATCCAAGCCTCAATACCAATCCGGTCAGAGCAGATCCATTGGATCGCGATCACCTTCATTACGTAGAAGTATAGTATACGTAAAAAGAACTTTGAGGCAGCACCCAATTCTTCATCTTCTATCAGACCTAAAAGGCAGCTCTCCTGGTTGCATATATTGGGCTGGTCAAAACTGTCTGCAACAAAGGTTACTACCTGAGACCAGGAGGGGCGCACTATGTCACAATACCAAGCCATATGTATAAATGAACCCTCTGCATTATTACACTTTTGGCATAATGTTTTACCTCTCTTGCACATTTCAAACAAACGGAGAGGTGTGTAGTATGTTTGATGTAGATATAACATTTGAATCCATTTTATCTTTAGATGAGATAACTGTGGCCAAAAAAGTAGTAAGGACTTCTGTCCATAACTCTTCTGATTAAATCTGGCAGAAAACCCGCCCATCGTTCCCAAGTGTGTTTACTGCTATTCTTTCCAGTAAAGCCGACCATACACAGTTCAAATCTCGGCTTGTTCAGCAGGAACCGGACAGGATTCTAACCATTAATGGGCAGGCTAAATGTACCAAGTTGATTGATCAACTTGGGTACAACCAGCCTGTCGGATTTGCTTCTGATTATCCCAAGTGGCTGCTATAGCCGCTAGCGATAATCACTGTCTTCTGTGGCAGGGCCAGCTTCCCCTGCCTGTTGCCACCTACCCCCTGCAGGGAGTAGACAATGGCTCGGCAGGAGGGATTCCTTGACGGTACTGCCAGCCTAAGATTCAGGGAGCTGTAATATTGAGATACCAACTTAGAATGATATGAGGATAACAGTCGTTCTAAGGGACAACTCCCCAAATTGAACATTTGACATATGTCACAATTGACAGTTTTGGAAGGACCAGGAGGCTGGTACCCCTTTTTTCTAAGCTATGAGTAAGCACTAGTTGTAGTGCGAAACGCGTCAGATCTGTACCCCCCTTTTTGCCGTGTTTGGATTGAAGTGTCGTTTTGCTTTTAAATAAACCAGTTTGAATTTTATTTTCCCGGTGTGCGGCTGTCCGGAGTTCTTCCTGATTTTTCTATTGCTGTGCCATTAGCCAGCACCTGGGTCTCCAACACAGGAGCAGGAGCATTCGCTTGGAAGGAGAGTCTTGGAGCGGTGGTTATCTGTTTTCACCCCTTTTTTCTAACTGTAATTGGTGATCTTTATTACTGTATAAGTACAGTCCTACCTACTTTCAGCTTGAAGAGTTCAGGCGATAATGGTAAACATAGCGGATTAGGCTAGTAATATGTAAAAATAATTTCACTAAATACACTGTGTACGTTTAAAAAAAAAAAAAAAAAAAATAAATATATATATATATATATATATATATATATATATATACCTGCAGTATCTTTTTAGATCTTCTGTACACTTAATATACAAACTTTTTTTGCCCTTTTAGCCTGGGTTCACACATATGCGAACACAGACATTGCATGTGATTCACACCCGCATTGCTGTGGCGATCACATGCGATGTGTGTGCAATGCGAGTTCAGCCATACAGTTTGTATGGCTGAACTCGCATTGAATTCGCACAAAAAAGGTGCAGGGACGGTTTTTTTTTTTTTTCCGCACTGGAATCGTGATCTGTGAACCGATCTGGGGGTGTCATTAACATTGTATTGACACCTGCAGCGGTTTGTAGAGGGCAGTGTGAACTGCCTGCGTGGAAGATGCGATGCGGGAACAGGCACTGGAATTGCGCTGGTTCCCACATCCCAAGAGTGTGAACCCAGGCTTAAAGGAAATGCAAAGTAGCATAATTGTCTAATTGTATTTATTGTCAGGGACTTTATTGTTAAAATTACTAAATTATTCAAATAAAATATTGTTAAAATGATATTACACATTTTCAATGTCCAGGTAAATTAGCACATACAATGTACAGTATGTAAATACAACATTTTCATATTTTATTTTCTGCTTTTAAGTCAGCCTGTAGACGTTTCCGCTCCCTTCCACAGTTTGAAGGAGCGCAGTTTGTTTCTTTGATGAAAAAAAAAAAGGCTATTTTTTTTTACAATGCTCAATAGCTCACACATAAATTTACATAGAGAAGTGAGTGACTCATGAGCAGTGACTTCTCCTATATTGGATGGCATTAGCTGGCTATACTAATTTTCCTTGAATAAATTAATTTATTTACAGTGTACAAGGTTTCATTCAGGAAAGACCATTATCTCAAAATCGAATGTTAAAAGCAAGCAATATTTTGGAGTACTTTCGAACGAAATTTGTCAAGTCATCGAATGTACTGAGGATTTTTTTTGTACGCATATTCATACAAACGTTTGTTTGAAAGATGACTAGTGTATGGCCAGCTTTAGTTTAAGGTTTTAGTCAGACAAGTTGTGCTTCATATACATAGATAAAATATGCAGCAGGCAGTAGGTGCACTCAGCAGGACTTACAGCAGGAGGAATTGCATATAGTGTAAAGGGGTCATACAGAATTGTCCAAGAAGTTTGTATTCTCCAAGGCAGCAAGCAAACCCTGTTTGCACTGCAGGGTACCCCCATAATGGGTTTGCCAAAACGTTTTTACCCAGCAGCAGGCTCCATCAGCAGATCAGGAGAGAGAGCTTTGATCATCAGTCAGCTTGCATATATAAAGACCTGCTGTGAATAATATTGAGGCCTGGCTACCAGGTAAGATGTGGACCTAGGATAAGAAGCTTTATCTCATGCAAAGCTCTACAAAGTCTCCAAGACCCAGACCAGAATCTATTAAGATTAAAAAAATAGTTTGCTTTCTCTACATCTGCAATAAACCCTGGAGCCCCTCACCATGTGTAGGTGGGAAACCTAGGTGACACATTCACACTGTCCACAATCTTACCAACCAGTGCCTCACAATAGTAGCATATATACAGTTTTTAAATAAATTGATGTTGTGCAACATCTCATATCATTTTAACAAAGTAAAATGCCCAAAATAAAGGTAATCTTATGGGCACAGTTCACATCATTGCAATGTGGTTCAGCACCATTAAAAAAAGTAGAGCATGCTGTATTTTTATGCACTGTGAATGCAGGGAACACGATATAAACGCATTGAAAAAAATGGAAATAAACACCGCGCTGATCCTATACCTAAAAAAAATAAGTTGTGATGACCGCAGTCATGTAATTGCCAAGTGAAAAAAACAATATATATATATATAAATAATAACAGCAGCTAAAAATTGCGAGAGAGACACAATAAACAGAACAAAATGATACAAAAAGCCGCGCTAGTGGATAATAAAGTAGAAAAATAATAAATCAATCAATAGGTGTGCAGATTCACAAATGCACCCAAACAATAGTTAAGTCCAGTGACGTGAAATAATAAATAAAAAAAGTTCATATATGTGACAATGTGAAGTCCAAAATCTGGTGACTGTAGAAATCAAAACCACCGTGATCCACCACCAATATATGAATGCGCTTACCAGAGGGCAAGCTTAGATAAGCCTGTAATATGATGATAACGGGACAGATCTGAACCATCAAGAATCGGCACCAATCCGGATCTCCTTTTACAGGGTTAACCAGGGACAGAAATTCCAATAGTATTCCTCCTTCAGATCAGCTGTAATGTGCACACTCTCCAAGACTATCAGACCAGGAATCACTCAGCAACCAGTATGTAAATACAGGAAGAAAAGGGATGCTCCCATAGTGTGATATCAGATAAAAAAGTTTATTAAAAGAAAAAACAATCCTACTTACACAAAGGAAGATATATATAAGCAGGAACAAGTAAAATACGCCGGCCGGCTAGCAGTACACCCGCTCACAACGCGGAACGCGATGACGTCAGTGCGTCAGCCTCCCTACGTCCGTTTTGTCCAATGACGTCTTCTGGGGAACGGCCGTTCACATTACAGCACATTACAGCTGATCTGAAGGAGGAATACTATTGGAATTTCTGTCCCTGGTTAACCCTGTAAAAGGAGATCCGGATTGGTGCCGATTCTTGATGGTTCAGATCTGTCCCGTTATCATCATATTACAGGCTTATAAACGCATTGCACCTGCACCGCGCTCCTTTAAACCAAGCCCAAAACTGCATAGCAAAATGCACTTCAAACTCAGCGTAAAACACATTCAAACATGCAGTCAAAAATGCACAGTTATTGTGGTGCTTTAGGCTTCTTATTATACATGGTAACGCGTTGTGTTAGGGTGACCTATACATTCTGCCTAATGCAAATAATAAATAAATTGCACATACCATTTTCTAGCAGCTCACCACAACACCATCCCCATGACTAAGCTCCAGGGGTGGGGGGCGAAACATGTTGGGGGCATGGCCTGTTGGAGTCCAGGCTGCGGTTGCCACCCCACTTACCATCTTACCTACTCGGACCTACTCGGATGTGCGGCACCAGGGGACCCTGCTTCTTTTTTTGAGCTCAACACAACATAAGCAGCACGTAAAACGGCAAGGTGCAGTGAATGGCACCACTTCGCACAAGTAATGTGTGTTGCCACATGTTTCCGGTAACGTGCACGTTATAGCTTGCGTTACTGCAACAAAATAGTGTGAATGGACCCTAATGTGCCTTATGCTCAATAGTGCATTGCAGTGCAACTGATTTTGCCAAATATTTTGATGCTCATGTAACTCTACTACTTATATTAATTGCTTGGCAGACCTTACATTTTCTTTCTTTATTTTCATTTTTTTAACCTCAAGGTCCTGTTATCAGATTGGTCTGTTGATGATTTATCGGTACATGAAGTTGATGGATTTAATGCAGAATCATTTGGAGGAGAATTTGTCTACCTAAGAAACTCCTCACTAGATGGCGTATCTCTAAATGAACTTGAGATACAACTTGTAAATCAGTTGCTAGAGGAATTATATCTTCAGAAAGAAGAAAGTGGGACTTTATCAGAAGAGGTGAGTGAACATAAACTTTGACCCCAATTCAAATCGGAACTAAAAAGAAAAATGTGAGACCTATATATAAAAAAAAAAAAAAAAAAAACTATTGTGTTCAATTTGTAGGACCTAGGTACTGTACGCAAAATGAAGACCTTCTTGACAGAGAACAAAGACCTTTTGCCTGTTTTTCAAGAGGACCTGGAAAAACTTGAACTGTTGCTGAATTAACATCTCACGCTTCATATATAAGGTAAAATTTGGTGTAGTTTTGTGAACTAAACTAAATGCCATACCACAGATGCTCAAGTAATATCCACCAGTTTCCGGGTCCTATGTCGAGTGGCTGCCCTCCAGCATTGTGAATGCAGGAGATCGTTTGCTTGGCATGGGCACCATTCAGGGAACACTTTGCATTTTCTCAGTGCAGGTTAGGCCCCTTTCACACTTGTGCAACTTCAAAATCACGCAATTTTACAGCGATTTGCGGCCGCGATTTCAAGGAATGCCTGTGTAAGTGGCATCAAAATCGGACCAAAGTAGTGCAGAACATTTTGTATTACTGTGTTCAGTAAAGAGCAGGGCAGTAGCTCGGCACGGGACCCAAGTGCTAGGGGAGATCACTGTAGTTGTGGTGCCTACTGTGATACAGTATGGGGAGTTCGTTTATAGTGGGTGCCTTTTTATAGAAGTGAATAAGGAAAATTAAAGGGGAGAGGGGTCACTGGGTTTGGAGGTTTTGGGTAGCCATGAATCCCAGTAGAGAGATCTTGTTACCCAGGATTGGGTTTGTGAAAACGCCAGCAAGACATTATTTCAGGGAGTTGGGGGGTTATGTTTGCTTATTTTAACACATTTCATTCCTGTGTAAGCATGCACCTAGCGTGCTATGAATTTGTGGCCACAAAAATGTATTTTCTTAAATGTAAAATAAAATTGGAGTTTTGTCCTTTCATTAAAAGCAGGTGAAACTGAGATACTTGGTTATATAATCTACCGAAGGGTAGAATCGGCAAATCTGAAATCTGATTCTAAATGGAAATTTTTATATAAATATCTAAAATACGTTTATTTTGTTTTTCTGCCCTCTCTTTAGGTTGCATAGAAACTAGAGAGAACGACAACACATTTGTGAACAAGCCAAATTGCTGGGGCTATAAATGTATTTTACCGTTAAATGTGGAATTAATGTATAAGGAACTACCAAAACATTTACAGCGAGGGGGAAAAAATGTATTTAATCCCCTGCTGATTTTGTACCTTTGTCCACTGACTATAGATACACAGTGGCACTTGGACTCATGGAACTTCTAATCCCAAGGTGAGGGATCAGGGGACGTTCTATGCTGTTATCATTGTGCAATCCCAAAATAGAAGTTTTAAGAAGAAGAAGCGTCTCAGTGCAACCCAGAGGCTGCTCTACTAAACACAACTGATTGTAATTCATTCTGCACATTTTTGTAAATAAATATGAATTATCTTCAGTTCAGCTGGCCCATAAAGGTATGATCCTGAGAAAAAAGGGAGGCTTTAAAACCATATTAAGACATCTGGGGACGGCACAGAAAGGCGCATTCATATTGATGTTCCTAAACTTTAAAAACATCATTAAATCACCAAGGTAGTGACACACAGGTTGTTTTGCAGAGAAAGCTGGCTATATACTAGTGTATTTTTGAACTAAAGGGGAAATTCCCAGAACATTTGGTGACTTGACAAATGTTGTTCGAAAGTACTTTTACTTAATTTTAACATTGTTCTTGTTTTTAAAATGAATAGACTTTCCCAAACACTTGCTCCATACACTGTTAGAACTGACAGCACTGTGAGTACTAAGGATTACTGAGGGCATTGTGAGTACGGGGAGCACTAGAAGGACTGAAGGTACTGAGGGCACAGGGAGTACTGAGGATTACTGAAGGCGCTGTGAGTACTGGGAGCACTAGAAGTACTGAGGGCGCTGTGAGTACTGGGAATACTGAAGATTACTGAGACCACTGTGAGGACTTCAAACATTATGGAGGCACTGCGAGTACCTAGGAGGGCTGAGGATGCTGCAAATAGTGAGGGCACTTTGGGTGCTGAGGAGGGTGCTGTGAGTCTGGAAGGGGAAGCTGCGAGTGGCAGTGTGTGTGAACAAGGAACATTGTGAGTACCCAGGGGTTCTTCTTACATTCTCAAACAGTTTAGGCCAAACAACTAGCGCTAAGTAAATTAAAAATAAATGAAAGAACGGGGATTGTTGATAAATTCCAAAAACATTTAGATGTGTTTCTTAGTGGACACAATGTACAGGGATATTAAAAATGGTAGTGATATAAACACACACACTGAACTGGATAGACTGGTGTCTGGATCCAACCTTACCTTACCAAAAAGATTTTTTTGTATTTGATTGTAGAATGTAAAATTAATTTGTTGGAGAGAAAAAAAAATCCATCCTACACCTTATGTTTTCGACATTAGTGATGAGAAAATTCAATGTCAGTTTGACCCCGTAACCATTAAAAAAAATTTGAGCAAATGTTTTAAAAAGAAAAGTTTCAAACAGAATTCTACTAGTGTATGGCCAGCTTTATTTATTTTAAATCCAATTGAGCTAACAGTGAGCCTCTTTTTTTTAAGGGTGCTATTGATCTACTACTTGGACAGGGAACAGACAATGTGGAAAATCTTCTTGTGTTCTGTATGTGTTATTTACTCTTTCCAAAAGCCTGAGCTTGAAAGCTTGATATTTTTATAGTTTTTATACATGGATCTGAACTGGGGAATGGGCGATCAGTGCTTTAAGGGCACTTTATAATCTTTAAGAGCAACAAAAGAGAAGTGTGAAAACCAATATCAGCCATTTTTATTACTGTCTTTTGTCCCCACTGGAGAGAGATTTGCCATAGCTGCCTGTTGCCGCCAGGAGAGGATGTAAAGGGAACAGCAGTAAAAACCTGACACAGGTTCTAGATATCTACTTCTTTAGATTTCTCATCCTGTATTTATTTTGTTAGTTGTGTTACTGGATATATATCAATGTACCTCAGAAGTGTCATAGATATGCTCTGTATTTCTGTGATTTCTTTCAATTTACTCAAGCTGACATTTTTTCTGTTTTATTTTTATTGTACACCTTTTTATAACGGTTATGATAAATTCTATCTTTTGTGATATGAACATGGTATTCTGTCATTTCTTATAATTGCTTACCAACAGGGGTTTTAAAGGCGACTAAATAAAAATAAAAAAAATCTGTAGTGCTTTGCAAAGTTGTTTGCTTAGTCTCTGCCCTCCATATGTGTGCAAGTACATGTAAACTTGAAGATGAACTACACGCAAAAACTTTCACTTAAATATATTCCTTTTTTAAAGTGGTTCTAAAGTTGGAAGTTTTTTTTTTTTTTTTTTTTTTCTTAAAGCGGTAGTAAACTCCGATACTGCGTTCATATAATTCTATGTAAATAGTTATTGTGAATTGCTGCGCTGCCATGTCAAAGCATATATAACGTTTCTTACATGAATAAACATTGTTTTTGTAAAAGCTTCTTCTCTGTTGCAGCCGCTGCCATATTGACTCCTGTCTTCCGCGTCCAATACCATTAGAACGTCCACCCCTTTCTCCCTCTAGATGGCCATAATCTCGCACATGTGCAGTAATCATTGATTCAAGCCTCCGTTTTTGTTATGGGGCTACTCTGACAACCGCGTTTTGCCAATTTGATCTGTTGCGCCTCATCAACCCTTGTGATGTAGCGAGTCACATGGGGTTAAAGCTCTTGCGGGATATCGTGGATGATGGCAGGCATGTAAACACCATTTTTCTGAAACAAAAAGCTTGCCAGAATAAGTGTGCATGTGCCAATGATGTCATTAATCATTACAGGACCGATTGCACAGAAAGGAAGGAGGTAGGAAGCGATCTAAACAGAGCAACTTGTTGACTAGTTTGGAATCGAAAATATGGGGCAAACTTACCTGGATGGGTTTACTTCTGCTTTAAGGCACTGGAGAGAGGTCGCTTATCACCCAAGGACGCTAGCAAAAAAACTGAAGCTTACTGGGAGTGGGAGGAGTTAAATGGGCTGTGCTGACAATGGCAGCATAAAACCCATAATCAAGACTTAAAGCAGCCCATATCCTGTACTGTAGGATTGGGACATTGAGGTTTTGCTAGACTTTAGGGGAAAGGTGTGTTACATCAGCTATTTATAAATATACTGCATCTTATATAGTATAGGTCTGGCGATTTTTTTTCCTCGACTTGCATATAAAATCTTTTGTTTTTAGGAGCACACATCAGTTTTAATATTTCTCAAACAAATACTGTTTGAACAATGATTGCTCATGCTGTCCTCTAATACAATGGGGAAAAAAACAAAAAACAAAAAACAAAAAAAAAAAAACTATTGTTGCATATTGGGCAAATGGAAATGATTTGCTGGACAATGTACAGCTGCTCCCATTGTTTTGAAGGAGTCCTGGTCCAACACTGCACCCAGGCTACAACAATTAAAGTCAACAATAGCATGACCTTTTGAAATATTTGACCGATGGCACGTATGACACTGCAGTGACATCTAGGAGTTCGAGTTAGAAAATGCTCCTTTCATAGCAACTAATGTAAAAACGGAAAAGGTAAAGCGATACGGTCATATAAGTATGACTACCCAAACTAGCCTAGCAACAAGGACTAAGAAGGAATGTCTGTGCCAGAGAGGAATTCACAAGACCAAAGAAGGAACTTCACTTGGGAAGGAGACTAAAAGAGCCCCTTGTTTTCTGCAGCAAATCGGTTGAGTAGCCCGAGTCCTGTTTGTTACACAATTTGGAAACTAAAACCCCAAAGCCAAGTAACTTTTTCTAGTGTATCCTTATTGCATACATGCCATTGTCAAACTTTTGCTAGGAATGTGAGGTAGCGTGTTGTAATACTCCCTATGTCTTCTATTGTATTGTTTTCACACAATTGCAGGTAGTTTGTATATACAGTATTCCTGTTTAGTAAAAACACATTAATATACTACAGGGGTTTTGGCTTCTTTGCTTTACCACAAAGTAACCTAAAAGTAACAAAGCAAAAAAAAAAGAATAAATAAAAAAAAAAGGAACCAGCAAGAGTGGGTGGCTATGTTCCTACATACAGTGGGACCACGGAGAACAATCATAGCAAATTTATAGGATTTGGAGGAGGCTGAGCAATAGAAGGTATTTTTTGGAGTAATAATTCATACCTGTATAGATTAAAACGCACACTCGTAAAATGTATGTTGGCTACAATTTTGGAACATTGGTACCAGGCTCCAGACAATTGTCCTGTCTCTTGGTATAGGTTTATGTATTGATGGATATGTACTTATATGGATGATATGCTGAGGGGTTGTGGAATACTACAAAGAATAAAGAGGCACAGAACATCCTGGGATTTTTATTTGTTTTAAATTGTACAGTTGTTCAACCCTTACAGGAATAGTGGTTCAAGTAAAGCACACGGTCAAAACATACACAGCACATTTATTAGAACACCAATTCAAATCTTTATAGATAAATTTAAAAAGAAACCTCCACAGTCCACTATGCCACACACTAATTTACAAATGTACCCAGGGGTGGTGAGAAAGGCTTTGTTTCAGGTACTAGAAATGGGGACTTGCCAGAATTACTTTGAACTTAATTTTTTTTTTTTTAACAAGACACAAAACATTTAAGCACTTTTAGGGCCCATTCACACCAGAAACTGCACATAAAACTGTGTTTGACTGCATGTTTGCATGCAGTTGACGTGCACTTGAATGGTGTTTTGCACTGCGTTTGAAGTGCATTTTTCTATACATTTTTTGGCTTTCTTGGCTCAAAGGGGCACAGTGCATCTAAAGCGTGTTTGTATTGCATTGCCTGCATTTTCAGTGCAGAAAAATTCAGCATACTCTACTTTTTATTTTTTTAACTGTGCTGCACTGCAATGGATGTGCACTATGCCCATAGGATTACCTATGGGCTGCCTATGCATAAAAGGTTTAAAATTGAGGCCCCAACTTTAGGGGCCATGTAGATGGACAAATGCAGTGTACTCTCTGGCACATGGAATCTTTTTTTTTTTTTTTTACCTGCATTTACCTTGCGAGAGGCTTCAAGCTGCCTTTTAGAGAGACAGGCATTTTGCTACAAGTGACAAGACATTCAGAGGTGAACAAGGGCTATTGAAAACAATAGGTTTTTGCTTAAGTGTTAGAGCTTCGAGCTACAAACTCCAAAAAACGCATGTGAATGGGGCCTTAACAGTTGGCATTCAAGGCATGCCTTGAATGTAACCATTTTGGGAACCAGTTAAATTGGTGGGTTTAGTTCTGCTTTAAATAGCATAACAAGGGATTGGAAAACAATTTGATATTTTGATGAACATCAGTCTAGAATTGGAGGAACACCTGGGAGACCTGGATATTTTCCATAGGGGAAGGGTTCCCTATGGCAATTCTAAAGTAGCGAGCGTTATACCAAATTTTTTCAGCCGCAAAATTTAAAGATGTTCAATTTACCCAACATGCCAATCTGTCCTCAGATAGCCAGAAAGTTTTACTAAAATATAACCATGTATAAAGCATCTTCAGATCCTAGCACTGTTGAAAATACAGCCTCAATATTTTGAGGTGTCTGCAGTCAGAAATAATGCACAGGGCCTTTAAATATTTACATCAATTAAAATAAACCATTTACAACCATTAGAGGAATGTGAGATGAATAATTCCAATGGATTCCTAAAAAATGAATACCACCTGAAAGAGGCACAGAATAGAGCTGTACCATCTGCAAATAACGTGGTCAACATGCCACAAGACATCTGCAGACAGGTTGCTTCAAAATTTCCCAAGCTTCTTTTTGATGCCATAAGGAAATATGTTTATCATCAAGTAAACAATGGCATGGCAATGCGCACATCATGCCAGAATCCAGGCTAAAAAAAAAAAAAAAAAAAGGGGTCCACAAGCAGAATATTTTATATTAATTGTGCATACGAGGCAAGGCCTCTTTTTTGACATATGTAGCACAATGAGAATAAATCTAACATAAAACTAACTGTACACCCCCCTCCCCCCACTTCAAGTTTTAAGTTGTCTTTGTCCCTATTCAGGTATACTTCTCCTAACTCACTGTATTTTTGAAAGCTTTTAGACAGAATACAAAGTGATGGAAGCCCCAATGGGGACAGAGGTAGCAATAAAACCAAATTTTTAGTAGATTTGGGAAGGTTTATTAACTTTGTTGTGGTTTTATTGCAGTCTGTGTCCCCCCTCAAGGGAGATTTCACTTTACTTCCAGTCCAGATGATGGGTATCAGACATACCAGTAGAGAGGAGGCTATGGTTAAGATATTGGAATATCTATTAGTCACGGGTTAATGAGTTCGATTTTCAAAGTGAAAATATTGCTGCCCTTTGCAAACCTGTTTTCTCTGGGTCTCCAGTTACAAAGGACTATTTAATATGAACAACCTCAGTAGTACATAATATATTATTTTTTGTATACCTTTTCTTTTTTTAAATACTCACAAATTCAAAAATGAGGAAACAATGGAATTTATTTTTAAATAATGTAAGGTAAACCATGCCATTCTTCTTGCTATCCCTTCCAACAGTACGGGCACAGAGGCTCTTTTTGCTCCCCCATCTCAAGACACAACTCTCTAGCAATATGTGGAAAGTAGCTGTGAAGATGCAGACTGAAAATCACACTTATGAAAGCAGTCAGTTCTTCCATATGCTTTAATACAATGGCAGCTCCCTTACTTTCCAGATTAGCTAGAACTATTATTGAGGTCAGCGAACAGAATTTTTAAAAAAAAAAATTGTCTTCAGTCAATAGGGAAAGAAGGGATGGATATGTGAAGGCTAGTATGGTGGATTACAACGTTACACTGCAGCTATCTATGGATTGTTTGAGATCTGTGACATGAGAGGGTCGACAAGGAGCTTAAAGTCTCTACACACAAGTACTGTTAGAGAGGGATAGGCATAAGCAAGGATAGCAAGAGGAATGGCATGGTTTGCTTTAGGAAATCCAAACTCTAGTCCATCCTAATCTTCTGATTGGTCATTCTGTAGATGATGCTGTCATAGCCAGGGTCCATGTTCCACAGGTTGTATGAGACTGCAATGACTGCTAGAGCCAGGCCAATCATAATCCACAAGATGATGTTGAAGACAACAGCGTAGTTAAAATTATATTCATAGGCCAGGTTGTATGGACTTCCGGGGTTACTCTAAAACGGATAATAAAGACTTTAGTTAAGATATTGTGGCTGACCGGTTTAAGTACAACATAGTAAAAGTAAGATGCCTTTTATAGATAACTAGAAGGAATGAAAAGTGGAGCTGCTGCCATCGATGTTACTCTGGTGCAGTACAAGTGACAGTACAAGTAGCATCAAAATGTACAAATGGGAACTTTTTATGCTCTGGTGGCCAGATTATAGAACACCCCCCCCCCCCCCTAAAAAAAAAAAAAAAAAAAAAAAAAATGAAGCTATGCCTTATGGTTTGCCAGTAAATTTACATTGATCATTGTGCACAAACCTAAAAACCATGTCATCCTCTCTTTTTATTGTCCCAAGCAGCTGCCCCTTTTGCTTCCCTTAGGACCCTGGATGACACCCATTCAGGTCTTCCTTCACTTTGAATAAAGCAGCCCTAATTTATTGGAACATTTATATCTGACATTAAGACTAGCTACACAATCATCCTAAAAACACCCTTAAAAGTAGAATTAAAAAAAAAAAAAAAAAAAAAAAAAAAAAAGACAAAAAAAAAATAAGACAAAAAAATTAAATAAGAAAATAAGAAAATTCCCCCACAAGGCAGAGTTATATATTTTTTTGCCACCTGTGTCCCATTGTCATCACTACCTGTTTTGGCCAAGTGAGGGAATCTCTGGTTGTCACCAGAACTAGTGTACTCACTGGAAGATTTCCATTGTACTCCTGTTCTGGGGACAACCGAGTATTCAGGCTTTTTTTTTTTTTTTTAAAACGTAACTTTCAATGAGAATGGCAAACATAACAAAAAGTAAGGGTGAATCTCCCCAACGGGGGCACAAACAGTAATTAAAACCTCACTGGTGTTCAAATCTCTCTCCACTCCATCCAAAACAAAAAAAAATTGTGCCTTTAGTTATACGTTAATAGAGAACGCAATGCATTGAACAAAAATCTGCTTTGTAATAAGAAGCAGGCATTTTACACCTCTGAGAATATACAAAATGTCAATGTCTAGTGCGCTCAGGAAAAATGGTTTTCAATGAACCATATGGTAAGACGTCCTTCCCTACTTTATTTAAAAGAGGTTTAGTTTAAAACAAAAAATATTGGATTCAGTATAAAGTCTATAAAAAGGTCTAAAAAAACATGCAGTACCATATTCTCAAAACTGATGATTGATAGCCTATCAATTTTACACTTTAACTGTCTATTCTACCAGATCTACAACCGAAGTAATAATAATTCAGAACTAAAAGATGTAAAAATGTGCTATGGTTTACAGCCTGGCAAACTTGCATAGCTAAAACTGTAAGGTACCCACATTGTGCAAAACTACTAAGCAGGATGCAGAACATCTATATATGTACTTCGAAAATATGGCTGCCCCGTGTACAGAGAGGATTATAAACTACAGATACAATAAAAAAAGTTGTTAAAAAGTTAACACTGTTTGGTAAAACATTTGTATAAATATTTCTAATGTACATGTAGAAAATAAAAATAAAAAATAGGATTACAATTTCCTCTTTAACTGCAGTCAAAGAGACCTGCTCAAGGTGCACTTACAATGGCCTGAGATTCCAGAATGGATCGACTTTTCCTTACAAGGGGGGTTTCAAATGTTTCCACGGCAACAACTTCCACTATTGCATTTCCCCCATAAATACTGTACATATCATCTGCAAACTGGAAAAAGATGAGATTAGTATATAGACTACTATAGCAACCTGGACATGGTAGTAAGGTCATAGACATGGTTACATATTTAGGTTGGAGAGGGGGGGGGGGGGGAAAAAAAAAAAAAGTCCATCTAGTTCAACCAATAGAAAAAAATAAATAAATGGATACAATCACCATATACAAAACCTATACCCATAGTTGATCTGGAGGAAAGCGAAAAACACACACACACACACACACACACACACACACACACACACACACACACACACACACACACACACACACACACAAAAAGAAGAAGTTTGGCACAATTTGCTCCAGCATGGAAAAAAAAAATCCCTCTTCATTTCCCAAGAGGCAAACAAATATTCATTGGGTCAACAATCTCTGCTGTTATTACCTATAATGTTTTTAAACATTTTATTCTAGTTATATTTTATGCATTTTAGAATGTATCCAGCTCTTTTTTTTTTCTTAAACACTGAGCTAGCCAGTTCTTGAGGGTCTTGCAGGACCATGGAGAACAAACATTGCCACCATCTAACACAGGAAGTTAGCTTGCTGTAGCAAAAAAAAATATTTAAAAAAAATAAATAAAAAAACAAACATTGGGGATTTGAGAGGAGGGGCAGAGAACAACTACAGAACTTTTGTGAGTTAAAAGAGGAAGTAAATTTAACCATGATTTAACCATCTAAATGTGAGTGTTTTTAAACAGTTTTCTTAACATTAAAAACGTTTCTCAACGGTATTACGCTATGCAAGTTCTTCCTTTCAATAGGACCACACAACATGCTTGAGAACGTGGATTCCTGACGCTCACCTTTCCCCATCCGATACTTACCCTCCTGCTACCCACCAACCCACGTGGTACCTGAGAAAGTTCTGGAGCCATCATGAGGAGCTGAGATTTGCCAGTCCCCCTTGATTGGATAGATTGATGGCAGAGCAGCCATTGGCTCTCGCTGCTGTCAATCAAAACCAATGACGCGGGTGCGGGTAAGCTTACCTGTAGGTTAAATGAATATCTCCTAATTGTGCATCGTTTAGGATATATTCTAGTAAGCAGCAGCCAGTGAGGTCTCCGGTGCATGCGCTCTGTAGGAATGGCATACCTGCGTCATCCTTTCAGAGCTCCTTGCTGCGGGAGTGACATCATTACAGCTCAGCAATTTAAGCGGTCGCAACACAGAAGGAAAACCGGGTGAAGATGGAAGCACCTGTCGGCGGTGACAGCGTGCTGCTGGAGGGCCTCTTTTCAAGGCAAGTCTTTCATAATGTGAAAGTATGCAATCCATAATAGCACATTATGCCTTTACCTTGCAGGGAAGAGTTTTTTTTTTTTTTTTTTTATCCTGAAAATTTACTACCGCTTTAAAAGGGCTTTAATGTGTTATGTACAATTTTCATGAATAAATCCTGTTGAATTATGCAAAACTTCCCATCCTGCTGTCAGTCAGAATAGTTTTCAACTAACTACTGGAATATACTGTCATTACTGCACATCCATTGGTTTGAATGACACTTTATAACCTGTCCTGTTGGTATTCTGAATACAGAGGCTTGTATCATTAAGACTTGAAGACTAAATAATCTCTGCTTCAATTCATAGAAATTCGCTCTGTGTTCAGCAGGGACTTTTTTTGTGCAACTTCTGATGTGGTTTTAGTTGCACAGAAATTACATGACAAATGGAAATCCATGTATTTTCAATGGTGCCCATTCTAATCCATGCGACTCAGAATGTTGCGAATTTGAAAAAGATTCCTGCACTACTTTGTGCAATTTCCAATACGGCTTTGATCCATAGAATACGCAAAGTCGCATTAAATTTGCACTGCATAGTAAATCACATTAAAGTCACATCGCAGTAGTGTGAACCTGAGCCTAAAAGAGCAGGGGTAGTCCAGATTAAACTGTTTTAATCTAGCCCATTAGTGACGCAACCCTGTGGCATTTCCGCAACCCACATTCACAAAAGCCAACTTAGAAGATGGAAATCTGTACATTTAGTTACCTTCTGAAGAGCTTCTGACAAAAGTCTACTTGCATCCTTGAATTTTACAGAGTCTTCACCATAACGCTTCTTGATCTCTTCCAAACCAGTCAGTTCCAGACAATAAATATCTGGGGCATTATCTTTGGCCAGATGCTTATGCCGAGAAAGCTGTATGAAAGATGCACATACTGAATATAAAAAAGGAGTCTAACAAAATTTTCAAAAATATATAAAAACTTTACACATATCATAAACTGGAACTCCAACAAAAAACAATTTATTTTGCTGTTCTGGATAGAAAGGCCAAGACAAATAATAAACCCTCCGTCAAAAGTTAAGGGACATCTTCCAAATGGAGAAAAAGACATCAATAAAAATGATGTGCTCACAGGAACAAGAAGTCATGAGACTGTGCCCAATAGGAACAAGAGAGTGTTACCAGCACACCAAGGATCTCCAGAACAGCTCCAAAGCTCTATTCAGCGATCAATGTTTCAAAGCCACGCAGGACCCCTTCATCAGGCATGATAGGGCTACATATAGTCAACAACAGAAACTTCATTAGTACATTGGGGGTTCTTTAAAATCTTTGGTCTGGGTTTTCTCTCCCCCCACTTTCATTCAAACTTCCCTCACTGCTCTGTGGTCACCAAGACAGAAAACCAGAGTAAATGTTTTGCCAGGAGTTTCAATTTTATTTGGCTTTGAGACTTTATTAAAAAGGCAAAAAAAATATGATCATGTTGTTTAATACTATGTCAAAACAAACTTTCTTCAATGGTCCCCATTCATTGCCGGCATCTTCTGCTGGATGCTGGTCTTCAGCAATCTTCATTGACTGGCACAGGATGACATCACTGCTGCGCAGGAGTCAGCCATCCTGCCAGAAACGCAAGTCAAGCAGCACATGTGCAGCTCAGCTTACATGCTGAAGAATGCTGCAAGCTGGCATATAGGTGACACTTATTGCAAAAGAGGCATTGCAGGTCTCTTCTGCAATAAAGAGCCTGCCTGCTCGCAGTTTGGGACATCAGAACTTAAGTTTAGCAGGTAACAAAGGTGGTAGAATGGCTGATGGTTCAAACTGAAAAGCGATGCAAACTGGTTCAAACTGAAAAGTGGTGCATTTGGATGCATTACACCTCAATCAAAATTGAGAAATAGATTAGGTCAGTAAACCCCAATCCCCTCATCCCTTTTTTTCTTCAAAAAAATAAAAATAAAAAATAAATAAAAAAATAAAAATAAAAAGCCAACCGTCTCTACTTCTTCTCTCTTCTTTCTCTTTTCTTCTTACCTTTAGCTACGCTTTCCTCTTTTCCATAAATATTGTTTAGAATTGGTCCTTTAAGGGCCTCCTGATTTTCCAATGACTATATGCATTCTGGGCGGCGCTTGAGAAAGCGCTTTTGCCCATTTTATCACAGTTTTGTTAAATAGTATAACAGTTATCCTTTGTAAGTTCATGGTCATGTTAAATTGTCACGAACAGTGACTTGACACATTTATTGACCTGTTTGAGAATTTCCTTATTGCAATTTAATTACTGTGCCACTGACAATCTCCAAGTGCATTTGAACTTACGGTACTCATTTTGATTACCTATTTTTGTAATCATCTCAAAATCTGTTAATAAAAATGATATTCAACCTTCAATGTAAATCTAGGTAAATATGGTGTAGGGTAAATAAGTGAGGTTTGACTAGGTGGTGGCCCTGAAGTCAGATTTGCCATCCAAAGTTGTGAAAATCAGAACGTAAACAGTACTACCACTTTTCACCAAGTAGAATTTGCCTTAAAAATTCTAGATCTTATCTGGTTAACTCCCTTGATTTGTAGAATAGAGATCCTGGATGATTCAACTGTTAACCATCAACAGTATCTGCATCGAGCTTTTATGTATTAAATTTGAGAATCCCAGCTTTGCCACACAATCCAAAGACATAACTGACAGTCCAGCTGGTTCCCACCCACACACACACACACACACACACCAATATGAGTGCTGGAATACAGATATGGAATTACTGGCTTCTTTGGGTGCTGGGACTCATATTAGCTATATATTTTGTACATCATAGCACACATTCTCAATGGTATACAGGTAAACTTTTTTTACTTGAAATTCTGAGGTTGGATTACAGCTACAATAGTCTTCAATTGATTGCTTACTTACCAGAGTTGTAATGTCCTGTAGAGCTTGCAGTTCAGAAAGAAAGAGCCTGTCTGTCTATAAAAAAAGAGGACAAAAGGGATTAATTTTATATTCAAAGTTTCATATTTCTTAAAAAGCAAAAACAAATGTATATCATTCAAAAAGGAAATAGAACGGGAGAGAGATCCATGCCAGTTTTTTTTGCTATCTTGGTCCCACTGGGGGCCATTGAGGAGATTTTGCTTTAGTTTCTGTCATGTAGACACAACAGAAGTGAGGAGAAATCCCCTCAGAGAGCGGTCACTATAAAACAGATTGCTGATTGAAGGATTTTGGCTCTGTTCCGGTGTAAACAATACAAATTTTTGGATTCTCCCTCACTTTCAGTTCTGAAGGCCATGCATCTCCCTAGCAGGACATAGGCCACAAAAATAACCTGACAGGGTTTCTATTCCTTGCCTATACTAATCAAAACTAACAAAAAAAGATTTGGCTTTAGATGCAGTTTAACCGCTTTAAATATAGCGATACTTCGACACTATCACCCCCTTCCTGCCCAGGCTACCTTTTCATCTTTCAGCAATGTCGCACTCTGAATGACAATTGTGTGGTCATGCAACCCAAAATAAAAAAATTTTAATTTTTTTCCCACACAAAGAGAGCTTTCTTCTGATGGTATTTAATTACCACTGGGTTTTTATTTTTTGCTAAATACCAAAACAGAAATAGACCGAAAGTTCTGACTATAAATCTTATTAGGTTAGTGGGGCGTTGGTAAAATAATCAAGGAGAATCTGTCAGTAGAACAGCACACAACATTCTCTGCAAATTTTGACACAGCAGCCAGGTGGGACCTCTGTAGTCTCCCTGCCATTGTGACCAGCACACAAAGTGACGAGAAGTCCAAATATTTACCACATTATGTCTTAAAGACTACTTTCATAAAAATGATCTGGGTAGACTTTAGTGAGTGAAGTGTACAGTGTAAAATTCCACAGCATCCTTTGCAATATATGTAGAATGAAAAACTCTGCTCTCCACATTGTACACCAGCATCCCAATTGCCAAGTTCCTGCAATCTGCGCTGCATCATTGAACTAAGGTACTGCACCACACAGAATCTATGGGGATCCCCGATTACTGAAGACTCTGAAAAGTGGAGTGCAGAAATGGGAAAAGTGCTGGGTAGATGGCAAACAGCATTGAGAGTGGAGTTTTAAACCACTTTACATATACATACACATTTTTCCCATTAAAATAAATAAAAGCAAAAACACCCACAAGGACAAAAGATATATGCATCTAAATCTGATGGCAAATCAAAGCCCTATCTGTCCTGGAAAAAAAAAAAAAAAAAAAAAAAATAGAAGTATTGTTTCAGTACACTCCAAACATTTAAGAAAGGTATTATGCATGGAACAGAGATATTGCAGAAAAGGGGGAAAAAAAAAAAAAACCAAACACTCTGGGACTCGAGATGTAGGGAGAAAAAGGCCCAGAAACTCAAGTGGTTAATAAACATAGCATTAGAACCCTTTTCACACTGGGGTCGCGGCCGCTCATTTTAGCAGCGCTTTAGCGCTGTTTAACCACTTCCAGACCAGCCTCGTTTTGGATTTTAGGTGTTTACATGTTTAAAACAGTTTTTTTTGCTAGAAAAAAAAAAAAAAAAAAAAAAAAAAACTTAGAAAAAAAAAACAATATGTAATGTTTGGGGGTTCTAACACCCTAGAGAATAAAATGGCAGTCTTTTTTTCACACCGTATTTGCGCAGCGGTCTTACAAGCGCAATTTTTTTGGAAAAAAGTCACTTTTTTGAATAAAAAAATAAGACAACAGTAAAATTAGCCCAGGATTGTGAAATATAATGTTACGCCGAGTAAATTGATACCCAACATGTCACGCTTCAAAAATTGCGGCCGCTCGTGGAATGGCGTCAAACTTTTACCCTCAAAAATCTCCATAAGCGACATTTAAAAAATTCTACAGGTTGCATTTTTTGAGTTACAGAGGAGGTCTATGGCTAGAATTATTGCTCTCGCTCTACCGATCGCGGCGATACATCACATGTGTGGTTTGACTACCGTTTTCATATGCGGGCGTTGCTCACGTATGCGTTCGCTCGCGCGCGAGCTCGTCGGGACGGGGGGGGTTTTAAAAAAAAATTTTTTTGTTTTTTCTTAATTGTATTATTTTTTACACTGTTTACAAAAAAAAATAAAAAAAAAAATTGATCACTTTTATTCCTATTACAAGGAATGTAAACATCCCTTGTAATAGAAAAAAGCATGACAGGTCCTCTTAAATATGATATCTGGGGTCAAAAAGGCCTCAGATCTCATATTTGGACTTCAAAAGATAAAAAAAAAAAAAAAAAAAAAAGTAATTTAAAAAAATGACATTTGTAAATTCCCCTTTAAGACGTATGGGCGGAAGTGACGTTTTTGACGTCGCTTCCGCCCTCCTATGGTATAGAGATGAGTGGCGGCCATCGTAGCGTCACTCATCTATATACACAGGCAGGGAACGGACCCGATCGCCTCCGCCGCTGCCGACGGTTCCGGTAAGCGGCGGAAGGCACGGGAGAGCGGCGGGAGCACCTCTCCCGCCGCCGATAACGGTGATCTTGTGGCGAATCCGCCGCGATGACCACCATTAATCGGAAAGGGGAGCGCTCACTGTGAAGAGGGATACCTCGGTTGTGGCAGCAGCTGCTGCCGTTACCGAGATATCCCTCTTCAAAAAAATGACGTATATATACACAGTGAGCGGTCGTGAAGTGGTTAAGGAGCAATTTCCGGCTGCTAGACAGAGTTAAAAAACGCCTATGTTGCAGTGGTTCCGAATCGCTTTTCAGGCGCTTTGGAAGCCCTGCCCATTAATTTCAATGGGCAGGGTTTTTGGGAGTGCCAAATCCAGCGCTCCCAAACATGCTACTTGCAGGACTTTTCCTAATGTCCCACAAGCACACTGCCCCAGTGCAAAAAGTCAAACTGAAAGCGGTTTCCAACAATATTTAGAGGCGATTTCTAGTGCTAAAACACCTGAAAACCACCCCAGAATGAAAGGGGTCTAATACCCCATACACACGGTCGGATTTTCTGATGGCTTCTGTCCTATCGGACAATGTTGTCGTAAATTCCGACCGTGTGTAGGCACCATCGGACAGTTTACATCAGATTGTCCTACGGACAAAGTTCTATCTCCTGCTGGATAAATTTTCCGACAACAAAGTCCGATCACACCAATTCCTATCGTGTGTAGCGAATTCCGACGGACAAAGTGCCACGCATGCTCAGATCACATTACAAGACCAAAGCTATTGGCTACTAGCCTCTACGTAGTCCCGCCGTAGGCAATAAACGTCACCACGTTCAGAATGATCGGATTTTCCGACAACTTTGTCCGACCGTGTGTATGCAACACCAGTGTCGGACTAAATCCGTCGGACCAAATCCGATGGATTTGGTGGTCGGATTTTCCGACCGTGTGTATGGGGCTTAAGAGATGCCATAGGAGGCAAGAGTATTATTCTGTGAATGTGGAGGTCTGTGAATACTATGGGAACAGCAATTGATTAAAAATGTGAATGTCACCTAAAGATAGCTTACAGAAAACACAATAAAATAGCAATTAAAAGCGGTCCGCCCACCGCTGCAAAAATTAAAAGCCAGCATCTGCACATACTGCAGCTGCTGACTTTTAATAGGATGCTTGCCTGTCCTGGAGTCTAGCGATGTCGGCACCGCAGCTGATGTTTCCATCAGCTGTCAGGTGCATGCCACCTAAATTGCGAGTAAGGGAACCCGGCAGTGAAGCCTTACGGCTCCTCTCTCCTACTGGCCCGGTGGGTGGAACTCCGCTTTAATGCATACATGCATTTTTATTGTAAAGTCCATTAACACTTGCCAGTTTGCTTTTTGGGAAAAAGTCTATATAACATTTATTAGTACCCAGAGAAAACTCTGAAGATTTATTATCGTTTGTCCCCAAAAGGCCAGTCTTCTATTGACTATTTACTGGGTCAGTGATTTCAGGTACTCTTACGAATACTGTATCAACTCACAAAATAGCTGCCATTGCCATATGAAATAACAGCGCATAGCTTCACTTTGAAAATATTTACATGGATTTCAGGACATAATGAACTTACCTCGTCATTCCTATATAAAGAGCTGGCAGGCAAAGAAGAGAGGATTGAGTTATCTTGTTCCAAGCGGCTTCTCAGCTGTCTTAGGGTAACTGGAAGATCTTCAAATACTGTATTGGCCTTCCCTACCATGTAAACTCTCTGAAAATACAATATATCACATGTATTGTTATTAACTATATGCAACTTCCAATGTTTTTATTTACCGTCTCTTTAAATGGAATTCCAGGAAAATAGCTAAATACTGACTTGGACTACATAGGTGTGAACCCAGCCTTACACTTATGTGAATTGGATGCGGGGTTCTTCGCATAGCAGGAGATTGTGACCGGCTCTCCATGCAGCCAGTTCACACATCTCCGCAGCAGGTCCGTGCATTTTGCAGGAAAAACGCATGCTTTTTTGGTCTGTTTCAGCCCAAAATTCGGGCCGATACCAGACCTGAAATGGTGAACCAGCACACACCGGATGCGGCTCATATGTGAACCGAGCATAAATGTTCTGTTTTTCCCCACTAAAAGGCTTCCTACTGTCATTCAGACAACTCTGACACTGCATAGACAGGCACAGGACACCAATATATTTTTTATTTTATCTTTGATGCTTTCTGTGTCAGTCTCCTGAGGCATATAAGGGGAAAAAAAATATAAGATCAGGAAAAATCGCAAATCAAAAAAGGGGAAAAAAAAAAAAAAAAAAACACACAACACCACACACACCTTAAGAATTTGGGGCCTACCTAAAACACAGGGAGAAGTCTTACAAGACAAAATGGACAAAGTATTTGGATCATTGTTGGGAAGATTGTTGATAGAAAAATATATATTTGAAAGAGTACACAGAATAAGAAAACCAGCGGACATGGCAGAAGTCCCAAGAGACATGATTGAGAGATTCCATAATTACAAAGATAAAAGAACAGATATGGGAAGGCCTTTATGCCCCTTTCACACGGACGGACCGTCGATCCGTTTTTCTTCCATCCATCAACGGACAATGCATTCCTATGGGCAAACCGGATGACCATCTGTTACCATCCGTTAACCTCCGCTTCCATTTTTATCCATTTTATTATTTTTTTTTTTTTTTTTTTTTTTTTTTTTACGTACAACGCTACGTCCAGATCCGTCAAAACGGATATTAACTGACAATGTCCATCAACGTCCGATCACTTAAGATCCGTTTTGAAGAAATAATTCAAAGTTCATTCTTTGACAAATAAAAAAAACAAAGTGAAAAAACCTTTAAATTTTAAAACGGGTTATGCAGAATAATAAAACTAAAAACAGTTTTTAACATATCATGTGCTTGTGTCTTTTATGCTATCAAAACACAATGAAATAACCAAATTAATGAATTAAAATTTGCAGTGTGTGTAATTATATATATATATATATATATATATATATATATATATATATATATTGCCATGGAACTTCTGATGGAGATAGAAAGTAGTCGGCAAATTGTTCACGCATGGCAATGTAGGATGGGAGGAGCAATGCTTTCTGGGTAATTTCCTTAAAGGCACAGAAACTGCTGAAAAAAAAAAAAATGGATTAAAAAAGGATATTAACGGAACGGAAGACTGATGAAGCAACGGATAAGAACCGATACGTTTTTAACGTGGCTAAACTGATGGTGCCTGGGTGGAAGGGGCCTAAAAAGAATCGGCCCGCAAAACATGAAGAAAAAAAAAAAAAAGAATCACAGGATCCAGTATTCATGGGGCTTCCCAGCATGTTTAATAGGGCATAAGGATGGTCGTTCAGCAACATTAAGGTTTCCAGAAGAAACTGATAAATTCTGTAAAAGACTGGAGTATGCCGATTATAGAGATCCCCGGTTAATGGGAGGGAACTGAGAACATTCGATATGACCAGGTACCACTGTTGCTGTACCTCCCTAACAAAGAAGAAGAAAGCCTCAAAGAAGAATAATACATAAAATAAAAAGAACAAAAACAGGACTGGGGGAGCTGGGTGGGCTTGGGAGCACCTTCAATTACAGGGGGTAGCGGCTCTGATCGAAGTGCTAACTCAGAGCTCAACCTCAAGGGGAGAGAATCACAAGGCAGGAGGGAGTGGAAGGCCTTGGATCAGTGGTCAAGAGATGACCAAAATTCCCCAAAAGAGGGGTGGGGGGGCTGGAAGAAGAACCTCTCAGAATCAAATAAAGATATGCTGTGAAGCGGTTGACTCCTCTTGGTTCGCAAAACGAAAATCCTCGGTAAGTGCATATAACTACACCGACCTAGGAGTCGGGAAGAGCAAAGAAGACAGGATTAGGAGAAGGCAGCCCAGCGAGCAAAGATGGCAACAGAAAACTTTCTGCCGTACAATGTGCAGGGATTAAATACATAAAACACAAAATATTATATTAAGAGAAATCAACCAACTCTCCAGAGAAGTAGTCTTTCTGCAGGAGACCGATATCTCCCATGAGACAACCATAAAAATAAAAAACTCAAAGGATTTTCCAAAATGGTTTTACAGAGACTCCAAAACCGGTCATGCTGAACAATGTCACAGGTAGCATAACCTTCTCCACGGCTTCTCCAGACCCTTTCACTTCTGTCACGTGCTCAGGGTGAACCTGATCTCATCTGTGAAAAGCCACAGGGCGCTAGTGGTGGACCTGCCAATTCTGGTGTTCAATGGCAAATGCCATCCTGGGAGGAGTTCAACTGCCTGTGCAACCTCTATAAGGTCCAGGTATCGCCTCATGCTACCAGTAGTTTCCCATCTAGTGCACCTGTTAATTTAATTAACACCAAAAGCAGCTGAAACTGATTAACAGCCCCCTCCGCTACTTAACTGACCAGATCAATATTCAAAGGAGTTTAATTGACCTAATGCTATTAAAAAAAAAAAAAAAAAGTACATCATTTTTTTGAGCTGTGTATATTCCAGGTGCATCAATACCAAGTACATAGTCCCACTGTTTTTTTTTTTTTTTTTTTTAAAGAAAACAATCAGCCACCACCCGAGTAGAAAAAAAAATTCACTCTACCAGCAGATCTGGGCAGCAGGTGAGTACAGGAAGGCAAGTAGAGGTTGCCTATTCTTTGTGGTAAAGTATGTGTACACATTAATACTCAATGACTATTGTTAGAAAAATTTGTGGCTAGCTTACAGCAACACATGTACACTACTGCTTCTTGTTCCAAATCTTCTCCCATTCCTCATTCTCAGGCAGGGTCAGCTGTAGATAAGAATAATTAAGCAAAGCTTACCTCTTCTATTGGTGCCAACTGTAAAACGACTGGCATTTCCTCAGAGAATAGAGCATGAATAGAGTTCACAACACCATCAATGGTGAAAGGAACGGCCTTTGAAAGAAAACAAAAAGAAAAAAACATTGTTACTAGATGAGCTCCATAAATTCAATAGCCATGATCATTGCGAATAGAGAGGTTAAATACTTTAAAGTGGTCCTAAGGTCTAAACTTTTTTTTTCCTTAATAGCAAAGGTGATCAATCCTCCATTGCTCAAGGAACCCTTGACAACCTCTGAAGGAACCCAAGGGTTCCACAGAAGCCTGGTTTAGAAAGGCTGGTATAGAGTGTAGAGCCCCAGAGTATGCAACCTGCAGTAAGTACAGTGTAGAGTATGTTCTGCACAGCATGAAGTGGCCCACAGTTTATACCAGTTATTTTTTACTGCTTCAATCACTATCTTTGCATGCCGATTACATTACCAGCAAATGTATAGTCAAGTACTCCCAAACTTCAGAAGATCAACATTTGCATTAGACAAAAAAACAAAAAAAAAAAACAAACACACACGGAAAATTGTATACTCCCCTTTCCGTAATTTTCTTTTCCTGTCGCATCTTCATGGCAGAATACACTTTGGGTTCTGGCTCCGCCCCCACAACCTGATAGGACCACATAAACTATAAGTTGCAGAGAAGGCCCCCTCCCCAGTATTCGATATATATTACACATACACACACACACACACACACACATCACCTCAGAAGGGTGGGCGATTGTATGCTGCCATGAAGATGCGACAGGAAAGGAAAATTACGGAAAGGTGAGTATACAATTTTCCGGTTTCTTATCGCATCATGGCAGCATACACTTTGGGGAATAACTCACAGACTGGGTGGGAATGCAAAATACGTTTATTAACAAGGAATAGAAGAGTTGGCCTGGATAACGGTTCTTCCGAAATCCACTGTTGATAAGCGAGCGGAATCCACCTTGTAATGAGACATGAAGGTGTTTTTGGAAGACCAGGTGGCTGCTCTGCAAATGAATTCTGCCGAGTCTCTACAGTAGGCCGCCCAGGAGGTTGCCACTGCCCTGGTGGAGTGCGCCTTTAAGCCCTCAGGTATCTGGAATGTACTTAACGAGTAAGCCTTCTTGATGGCCTTCACTAGCCATGAAGCGATGGTGCGAGAGGATGCCGGTTGACCTCTCTTAAAGCCGTGCAGGATGATTAAAAGGTTTCGCGTTTTCCTGATGGATTTGGTTGCCCGAAAGGTATGCCAAGATGTTGCCCTTAACGTCTAATGGGTGAGGGCGAGCACGTCTCTAAATGTTACTGCGTCTTCGATAGGAGTGTCACATGCGTCAAGGATGCGTCTACTAATGGGGGGGGGGGACCAAGGGGTTCACTTTAGGCTCCTTGAGCAGGTATAGTTTGGCAAGTCTGTTAGTGAGACTGGTCTTTTTTTTTTTCTTTTTTCGGGTTTCTGCCATTCCTCCTCAATTAGCTCATCCAACTCGTCGATGAACTGAAAAGCCTCTGGGTCTCTTTTGAGATTCGGAAAATACTTTTTCTCAGTTTCTCCTGGGTCTCCTTGGGTTCCTCCCAGTTTATTGCTTTTTGACCGATTTTACAAAAGGCTCCATCAGCGAAAAATCGAACCCAGCTGATGTTTCCAGCTCTTCGTTGTCAGACAAAGAATCCTGTTCCCTTGATGTACTGGGAGGAGCGGGTGAGGCACTTCGGTTGTAAACTCTGTATCAGGAGTTGAGACTCCAGTGGATTCCCTGGTGTCCGGCTCTTTCCCTTTAGTGGCTTCATCGAAGCATTTGCGACAGGCCAGCTTATCTGGGAGGGCGGTGGCCCCGAATACCCAGCAGTTCCTGGCAGGATGGGAGTGATGCACTGGTGACTGATGCCTGCGTGCAGGGGATCTCCTGCATTAGGAGTGGTTATATCTTGAATAGGATTTGGAGCGACTCCTTCTGCAACTTCCCATGTGGCCTGAGCAACTTCTTCCGCGTCTTGAGCGGCTTTGCCTGTAGCCGGAGTGGCTTCCCCTGTGCGAGGTCTCTCTGCGTCTTGAATTTGATGATCTTGAGGACCTGGTAGGGCTGACCAGTTTAGGCAGCGTTAGTAGATTCCTGCTCTTTTTCAATCTTCACTACTTGCCAAAAGAATTCCTCCCCCTTACCTATTAAGCTGACTGTGATCTGCTGGGGCAGCGGCCTCCATAGGGAGAAAGTAGTGAATTACCTAGGAGAGACACAGAAGTAAAAAGGACATGCAGAGTAAGGCAGGAGAATGAGCATGCAATAGGAAAGCCACATACCCAGAAGGGGGGGGTACACCACAATCAAAAGCAGAGCAAAAAGGAGCACACAAAACACAGAGGAGCAGTGAAAAGAGGGTTTTGAGCTTTTTAAAACTGCCGCTGTCGCTGCTGTAAAGACGTCCCGCTTACGCATGTGCAGTAGCGCCACGCGATGCCATTTTGGAGCCTGGCAAAATGAACAGGACGCCCTAAGACCACGCATGCACGGAAGCACTGAGACGCTCGGCGCATGCCAGGGAGCCTCACCATGGGACTACAAGGCTCAGAGAGACCGCTGCAAAACAACCAAGCCTGTTTAAGGCTTATACTGAAGCCGCTGACATACCCGTGAAATCACCAGAGTGGGGTTCCTTCCATCTAGCTCATTTAGAGGCTGTATAGGCAAGGACTTCCACCCAGGAGAGGCTTGAACCTGGCTGGGGCGAAGCGGTAAGGGGGTGCTGATCCATTCGGTCCTGACAGGTGAAGAAAAATAAGAGAATACTGGGGAGGGGGGCCTTCTCTGCAACTTATAGTTATGTGGTCCTATCAGGTTGTGGGGGCGGAGTCACAACCCAAAGTGTATGCTGCCATGATTCGACAGGAAACACAATTTCACATATAGCTGTATTACAAATAGTGCATCCACTTCATTAAATCTAGGACAAACCTGTAACAATACTGAAGAAAAAAAAAAGTCACCATCGAAAGACTCACATTTTCTACAGGGTATGAAATCTCATTATCTCCTACAGGCAATTTTTCCACACCAGTCACTGAAACTAGGACCGTTGCCCGTGGACGCTGGAAAATGTTGCCAACTCCTAGCCCCGGCCAAGACAGATCCTGCAAGAAACATCAAGAGAAATTCATATAATAATCAGCAATGATTTAGTGTAGCTGACCGATTTGTCAATATCAAATTATTTCACATTTTTACAAAGATTAACTGCATAGTACATCAATACTTTCAGAACAGCAACAGACTAACAAAGAATATTTAACTACAAAATAAATAGAGAAGAACATTACTATGCATCTATAGAAGATACACCCTGTTTGCTCTAGGAGCTAATGAGATGAACTGGATCTCCTTAATGTAAAGCAAAAAGGGAATATACATATGTGAGAACTGAGCTACTAAATTCTTCTGTGAACTCTAGCTAAAAAAAATTTAATAAAAAATAATAAAAAAAAGGTAACTGCCAGCAAGTGGCAAAATGTTCTCACTAGCAGAAGATTAACCCCTTTCTTTGGGTAACATAATAAAGAAGTAGCAAGCCATGGCATTTAAATCACTTGCTGACCAAGCTTTTTCTGGCACTTTGTTTTTACAAGTTTAAAGCGCAGTTCCGCAAAAAATAAAGTCAGCAGCTACAAATACTGCAGCTGCTGACTTTTAAAAGAAGGACACTTACCTGTCCAGGGCGCCCACGATGTCCTCACCTGAAGCCAATCCGTCCTCTCGGCTCCAGGTGCAGGCGCCGGCATTGGTAGTAAGGGAATCTGGAAGTGAAGCCTTGCGGCTGCACAGCCTGGTTCCCTACTGTGCATGCACGAGTCGCGCTGAGTGATCCCTGTTGTCTTCTGGGACCTGTGTGTCTTCCAGAAGACAGCAAGGGGGGGGGGGTCGGAGGGGACAGACAGACGACGACAGAGGAGGGGCCGGACATGCCGCAGATTTTTTCGCCGTAAGTGGGAGCAAATGCCTGTATTAGACAGGTATCTGCTCTCCCCTCCCCCCTGAAAAGGTGCCAAATGTGACACTGAAGGGGGGTGGGGGGAGAGGAATCTGGACAGCTCCATTTTTGGGTGGAACCCCCGCTTTAAATCAGCGTTTTTTGATAGAAAATTACTTAGATCCCCCAAGCACTATATATATATATATATATATATATATATATATATATATATATATATATATATATATATATATATATATATATATATATATATATATATATATATATATATATATATATATATATATATATATATATATATATTGCGGTTTACTGGGATTATGGCTGAAGATATCGCCCATACGCAAGTCTTGCACGCATATGCAAATGGTGTTTGCACCACACATGTGAGGTAACGCCACGCTGTTAGAGCGTCGCCTGTGGAAATTTTTAAGTACCGTAGTTTGTCACCATTCCACGAGCATGGCCAATTTTATTTAGAATATATATTGCGTGTTTTTTCATTTTAATAATAAAAATTAATTTTGTATTTTTTTTGCAAAAAAAAATTGTTTGAAATAACGCTGCGCAAATACAGTGTGACATACAAAATTGCAACGATCATACACATATATATATCTGCAAGGCAATGGCATAATGTGCGTCACATGCAAGTTCACTATACCTAGAGGTAAGACTTAATAGGCTTACCTGTAGGTACAAGTTCAAAACTTGTCACTATGAGATTCACTTTCTGTATTCTGCAATAAACCTGGTTGATCCTGCTGTTCACGGTCACTCCCTCCTTGTCTGTGTTCCCACTGCAGCCTGAAATTGTGTAGACCAGCTGTTGCCACATATACTGAGCATGCTCCAATTTCAGTTCCCTTCTAAGCTTTTCATTTCCTCCTTTTTATCTTTTCTTATCTGTGCAGCCCATGTGACTATAGAGTCATGCAATGGTAAATGACAGCCCACTCCCCCATATCACGAAACACAATAGGGGTAGGATGTTACATGTTGACTGAAGGAGGCTTCACCTCCCAATAATTCTAAGCACATACAAACAACAGACACAGGAAGAAGGGCTGTGAAACAGGTTGTCATTGGCAGAACCTTCCAGTAGATACCCACACTATGTTTTTGGACAAAACTAATAAATATTTGAGTTCAAATAAATATTTGTATGATGATTTAAAACATTTGATCATATGTACCCCCCCCCCCTCTTGTATTCCAAAGGATTTTGTTTGAACATGTGACCATAAGTAGAGGACTAGAGCAGTGTTTCCCCAACAGGTCATGTTTTCAGGATTTTTCTCAGATGAATTGGCTGTGGTAATTACTAAGGCAGTGAAACTGATCAAAACACCTGTGCAAAATAATGGAAGTCCTGAAAACATGACCTGTTGGGGCTCCTTGGGGACTGGAGTTGAGAAACACTGGACTCCTGCTTATGGGATGGGAAAGACATGGGTCACGTTACAGAGTGTGTAATATATATATATATATATATATATATATATATATATTATATATATATATTTATATATATATATATATATATATATATATATATATATATATATATAACATTACACACACACACATACACTCGAGTATAAGCTGACCCGAATACAAGCCGAGGCACCTAATTTTACCACAAAAAAACTGGGAAAACGTATTGACTCGAGTATAAGCCTAGGGTGAAAAAAGCGCAGCTACTGTAATGCCGCGTACACGGTTGGAATTCGTCGGAAAAAACTCTGATGGTTTTCCCGTCGGAATTCCGACGGAATTTCGCTCAAACTGTCTTGCCTACACACGGTCACACCAAATTCCGACGGTCAATAACACCACGGCATAAAATACTTTAGACTGCACTATAAAAAGGGAAGTTAATGCTTCTGAGCATGCGTCGGAATTGCATACACAAGATCGGAAAATCCGAAAAAATTAAGAACAGGTTCTCAATCCAAAGTCCGTCGGAAATTCCGACAGAAAAAGACCGATGGGCATATACACGGTCGGAAAATCCGATGAAAAGCTCCCATCGGACTGTTTCCATCGGAAATTCCGACAGTGTGTACGCGGCATTAGTGGAAAAGGAGCGTCAACAATGCCCATTTGCAGCCTCACTGTGCCCATTTGCAGCCATAGGTCCCCCGAACTTCAAACTTGGTAGTTAAGGGTTCCTAAATGCCCCCTAGCTGCAGCCAAAAATTGGGTTCTCTGGACCTAAAGGGTCCCGAAATGACATTGCTGCAGATGGACACAGTTGACTGACTTTGGGGCCCCGGGCTCACGGTGCTAGGAACCCCAAACCCAGTAGAACTAGCACTACAACATATCCAAATTTGGTGTTCCTATCACCAAGTGGCCCCGAAATACGGGGCCCCAAATTTGGGTCGGAAAATGTAATTCTCTGTGCTTGACTCGAGTATAAGCCAAGGGGGGCATTTTCAGCACAAAAAAAAAAAAAAAAGTGCTGAAGAACTCGGATAGAGAGATATATGTGTGTGTGATCACTAACTGTGGACATCATTGCAGTATCTAGCACACAAAAAAAAAAAAAAAAAAAAAACCCCACGAGTCAATCGATATATATTTCACATTGGTAGCTCTACAAAATTTTCATTGTCTGCTACTTATTTAAAGGGAGAACACCTCTGCCAACACATCTACTGGGAACATATGGAAAAGCACCAATGAGACACCAGAGTTGCAAATTATATTTGTGTAATTTCCACAGCTGTCAGTTCAATCTTTATATCAACCAGATAAGAGCTTTCAATCTTACCTCCTCCACGGAAAAGCCCATTGATATAGAAACCACATCAGGAATGCGCTCTCCAGGAATAGGCCAATTTCCAGCTTTGAAGATTTGATTTTGTGGGCTTTTTAATACGCTAAAATCAGCAGCGGCAGCTACAGAAAAAATAAAAATAAATAAATACTGTATTCATTTCAACTTTACACAAGCCTAAACTTTTGTAACGAGTAGGGGTGCAACGGATCAAAAAACTCATGGATCGGATCGATCCTCGGATCAGGAGTCACGGATCGGATCATTTTTCGGATCAGCAAATAATAATTGAATTTGCAAAAACCTGTGAAAATTCCGCCACCATATAGTCCCCACTGTAATATCCACGTCATCTCCCCCACTGTAATATCCACGTCCTCTCCCCCCACTGTAATATCCACGTCATCTCCCCCCACTGTAATATTGGCTGGGTATCGCAGAGTATTGGCTGGGTATCGCAGAGTATTGTCTGGGTATCGGCTGGGTATCGCAGAGTATCGCTGAGTATCGGCTGGGTAATGCAGAGTACAGAGGCTGGGTAATGCAGAGTATCGCAGAGTATCGGCTGGGTGCAATGCAGAGTATGCAGAGTATCGCAGAGTACATTGGCTGGGTAATGCAGAGTATCGCAGAGTACATTGGCTGGGTAATGCAGAGTATCGCAGAGTACATTGGCTGGGTAATGCAGAGTACATTGGCTGGGTAATGCAGAGTACATTGGCTGGGTAATGCAGAGTACATTGGCTGGGTAATGCAGAGTACATTGGCTGGGTAATGCAGAGTACATTGGCTGGGTAATGCAGAGTACATTGGCTGGGTAATGCAGAGTACATTGGCTGGGTAATGCAGAGTACATTGGCTGGGTAATGCAGAGTACATTGGCTGGGTAATGCAGAGTACATTGGCTGGGTAATGCAGAGTACATTGGCTGGGTAATGCAGAGTACATTGGCTGGGTAATGCAGAGTACATTGGCTGGGTAATGCAGTTTGTTTACAAGTGATCGCTCCGTCATTTGACGGAGCGATCACATTGTAAACAGTGGCCGGGTGTACCAAGATGGCCGCCGACGCTCCGGAGCTAGGCCGAAGCCGCGGCCTTTCCTAAGGCTGCCGGGTGTACCAAGATGGCCGCCGACGCTCCGGAGCTAGGCCGAAGCCGCGGCCTTTCCTAAGGCCGAGGCCGCGGATCGCGGGGTGTGCCGATCCGAACGGGGTGACCCGTTCGGATCACGGATCGGCGACGATCCGTTGCACCCCTAGTAACGAGTTTTACAAAAAGGGTAGAAATCAACACTTCAGGGACTCTCTCTCTCTCTCTCTCCCCCCTCCCCCCCCCTCTATTCACAATGGTTCCTCCTTTTGGCCCAAAGTGGTATCATTATGTCCTTTAGTAACATGGGAGGTTGGCAAGAGAAACCAGTAAGCACAGGCATGGGACCAGAAGATCAAACGCTGGAAGTGTCGACTTTCAAATACATAGTTACATAGTAGGCAAGGTTGGAAAAAAAAAAAAAAAAAAGACAAAAGTCCATCAAGTTCAACCTATGTGTGTGATTTTATGTCAGTATTACATCGTATATCCCTGTATGTTGTGGTCGTTCAGGTGCTTATATAATAGTTTTTTTGAAATCATCGATGCCCCCTGCTGAAACCGCTGCCTATGGAAGGGAATTACACATCACAGCCCTTACAGTAAAGAACCCTCTATGTAGTTTAAGGTTAAACCGCTTTTCTTCTAGTTTTAGTGAATGGCCACGTGTCTTATTAAATTCACTTACGCAGAAAAGTTTTATCCCTATTGTGGGGTCACCAGTACAGTATTTGTACATTGAAATCATATCCCCTCTCAAGCGTCTCCTCTCCAGAGAGAATAAGTTCAGCGCTCGTAACTAGGGTTGAGCGAACCCGAACTGTAAAGTTCGGGTCCGTACTGGACTTTTGGGTGTCCGGGACCCGGACCCGAACCCGACTTATTGGATGTAAGTTCGGGTACGGGTCCGGTGTTCGGCGATGTATTGGCGCCTTTTTAAGAGATGCAGGGCAGCCAATCGATGCTAGTTTCACTAGTGTGCCCTTAGAAGCCATCACAGCCATGCCTACTAATGGCATGGCTGTGATTGGGCAGTGCAGCATGTGACCCCTGCCTCTATATATAGTCCAGACACACAGCACACAGCGTCATTCTGCTATAGACAGGTTCCTGTGCTGCTAAGAGAGGATTTTTGGAGTTAGTGTGATAAAGTCAGTCAGTCAGTCAGTCCACATTCCTTTAAATTTTCTTCAAATTAGTTAGATCAGTGAGCGATCTAGATAGCTAGAGTAGAGTAGGGAGTTTCTTTATTAAGGAAAAGAAAGAGGCAGGGAGAATTATTGAAGAGATTCCTAAATCAATTGTACCCTGGCTGGGGTGCAGTGCACAGTCTTTTAACAGTGCCATGAGGCCAGTGCCAGACAAAATATAAAAGTTTTACCTGCAAGCTCAGTGCACCATTACTGCACTGCATATAGTAAGAGATACACCATAGTCTGTGTGTATGCTGATATTGGAAAAACATTGCAAAAAAATGTTAATTTTGCCGTGTTTTTTTTTTTCCCCAATAGCATTTTCTGCGTTTTCATAAATGCTTTAGACACTATCCGTGTATTCTGATATTGGAAAAACATTCATCCTGGCATACATAAGCGATTACATGCTGCAGTGTCTCCGCAACGACCGCCGAGTTTCCCACATTTTAACTGCTGCTAATTATTGGGTGGCCACCCTGCTGGATCCCCGTTACAAGGACAACGTGCCATCCTTAATTACCTCACTGGAGCGTGATCGTAAGATGCGCGAGTACAAGCGCACGCTGGTAGACGCGCTGCTGGTGGCATTCCCACTTGGCAGCGGGGGTACGGTGGAAGCACAAGGCGAAGGCAGAGGAGGAGGAAGAGGTCGCCAACGCAGCCGGGGCACCGCCAGCACCTCGGAAGGCAGGGTTAGCATGGCCGAAATGTGGAAAAGCTTTGTCAGCACGCCACAACAACCAGCACCCCCAGCTGAGATGGAACGTCTTAGCAGGAGGCAGCATTTCACCAACATGGTGGAGCAGTATGTGTGCACACGCCTACACGTACTGAATGACGGGTCTGCCCCCTTCAACTTCTGGGTCTCCAAATTGGGCACATGGCCTGAGCTTGCCCTTTACGCCTTGGAGGTGCTGGCCTGCCCTGCCGCCAGTGTATTATCTGAACGTGTATTTAGCACGGCAGGGGGCGTTATCACAGACAAGCGCAGCCGCCTGTCCAGAGCCAATGTGGACAAGCTCACGTTCATTAAAATGAACCAGGCATGGATCCCACAGGACTTGGCCGTACCTTGTGCAGAATAGACACGTATACCGGTGTTTTGACGAAAACTGTCTTGCTATCGGATAGTGTCCGGCCACTTACTGCGCAGGTGCAGTGCTTGCGCAGTACGGAGGACAAGGAGATTCACAAAATCTGCAAAGATGAACGTCGCCTGCGCAGTGAGTGCAGGTTCAAGCCCGACCATCCAAGTGGACATACGGTAGCACATAGTAACAGGGCCCCTCACGGGCTCGCTTGGCTAGGCTTCAACCTCGGATGATGTGGCTTGAACCTGGAGTCACCGCGCATCGTCTTCGGAGAGTTTCAAAATCCCCTTGTCCTACGTACTGAGCAAGCGCAGTACAGGGTGGACACTATGCGACGGGGGACAGAATTCGACACATCATTCACCACTAGCCTTACCCAGCCATTGTTGTATTTTTGAACCAGTGTTGGCTACCTCGTCCTCCTCCACCGCCGCTTCCACCTACACCGCCACATCCACCGCCACCTCAACCTCCTACTCCATTTGAACCTCGTCCTCCTAGGTCAAGATTATAATTTTTTCATTTTTTTTAATTTCCAAGTATTTTATTTTCCCACTATCTTATCCATTAAATTGAATACATTTTTTTCCAGAAAGTGCGTATTCCGGGGTATTCCCACCATATGTGCGGCATCGTGCAGTTGAGTTTCTGAGGTTCTTAATGACTTCCTGTACCTCTTCTGCTGAGAAGGGGGCCTCCAGCATTTTATTTTTATATGTTATTTTAAGTTATTTCCCTATCCACATTTGTTTGCAGATCACTTGCCATGCTCTTAACATTTTGTTGCCATTTGCAGCCCTCTAGCCCTTTCCATTACTTTTTTACAGCCATTTTAGTGTTCAAAAGTTCGGGTCCCAATTGACTTCAATGGGGTTCGAATTTCGGGGTCAAGTTCGGTCCCGAACCCAGACTTTTTTCCGAAGTTCGGCCGAACCCGAACATCCAGGTGTCCGCTCAACTCTACTCGTAACCTTTCCTCATAACTAATGTCCTCCAGTCCCTTTATTAGCTTTGTTGCTCATCTCTGGACTCTTTCCAGTTCCAGCACATCCTTCCTGAGGACTGGTGCCCAGAACTGGACAGAATACTCTAGGTGCGGCCTGACCAGAGTCTTGTAGAGTGGGAGAATTATTGTTTTATCTCTGGAGTTAATCCCCTTTTTAATGCATGCCAATATTCTGTTTGCTTTGCTTGCAGCAGCTTGGCATTGCATACCATTGCCGAGCCTATCGTCTACTAGGACACCCAGAGGTTCTCCCCCCAGTGAGTAGATTGCATTCATATTTTTTCCACCCAAATGCATTATTTTAAATTTTTCCACATTAAACCTCACAATCACACAAATGAAATAGGATTGGTCTCAGGACAGAACCCTGGGGGCCACCACATTCCACCTCTGCCCATTCCGAGTACTCCCAATTTATCACTACCCTCTGAACTCACCCCTGTAGCCAGTTTTCAATCCATGTGCTCACCCTATGGTCCATGCCAACTGACCTTACTTTGTACAGTAAACGTTTATGGGGAACTGTATCAAATGCTTTTGCAAAATCCAGATACACCACGTCTACGGGCCTTCGTTTATCTAGATGGTAGCTCACGTCCTCATAGAAGGTGAATAGATTAGTTCATTAAGAATCATTCTTGCCAAACCAATGCTGATTACTGATACCATTGTCATTACTAAAATATTGTATATAGTCCCCTATCATCCCCTCCAAGAGCTTGCATACAATTGATGTTAGGCTAACTGGTCTGTAATTCCCAGGGGTGCATCTCTGCCCTTTTTTAAATATTTGTGCTACATTGGCTATTCTTTAATCACCTGGTACAATTCCAGTCAGTAGACTTCGTAAAAATTAGAAACAACGGTCTGGTAATTACCTGACTGAGTTCCTCAAGGACCCTTTCGGTGCAAGCCATCTGGTCCCGGTGACTTATTAATGTTATATTTTTCAAGTCTATTTCTAATTCTGTCCTCGGTTAGCCATGAGGGTGCTTTCTGTGATGTTCCCCCGATTCCCTCGTGAAGAGGAGAAGAATAAATTCAATACCGTCGCCATCTCTCGATCCTTAGTAACCAGTAGTCACTTCACACATTGCACAGGCATGGTCCACTGTTGTCACATTTAAGAAACCTGCCCCAAGAAAAGCCATGTAGCGTATGTTGGAGTGCATGATGGTAGACAAAGAGGCCACAAAGAGCCGATTAACAGGCAATATGCTGCCTGTCTTTTGGGGGGGGGGGCTATATTCTGCTGCACCATGTACATTAGATGCGGTTGCGATAAAGTCCTATTCACTTAAATGGGGCAAGTTTGGTGGTAGTACCAGCTGTCAAAAGCGTCATACGATTTGCTGTGACACAACTGCGCCAATTTAGACAGACATGTCCGCTGCCAATGTAACTTGCCGTTGGGCACTAAAAATGCAGATCAACTGTTTTTACTACCCCCTGGCTGCCCATGTAAAATGAAACTGCACTGTTTCAGAAACAAAAAGGTGGACCTCATGCTGACAAATAGCAAAGCAGAGGCGTTTATGAATGTAAAGGGCTAGGCAACATGAGAGACATCTGCCGCTAAAAACTGATACCAGTCTAAAAAAAAAAAAAGAAAAAAAAAAAATATATATATATATATATATATATATATATATATATATATATATATATATATATATATATATATATATATATATATATATATATATATATATATATATATATATATATATATATATATATATATATATATATATATATATATATATATATATATATATACACACACACACACACATATACATACACACATATATACACACACACACCCCTTCACAATTTTGATAGTATAGAACAAGCATATACTACTTTTTTCCATGCTATTTAGATAAAACTATTGCAGTTTTAGATATAAACATGCCAGAAGTAAAGGGTCAACCTGTTCATCTTTCATGACTTTGGCGCTGATGTCCCTAAAGATAACCTTTACTGCCTCTTCTCTGGTAAAAACCTGAGTGATCCCACCGCATCAAGTCATGTTTACAGCGTACACTGCCGATCCTACTCCACATCTCACATACTGTTTCTACATAAACACTTGTAATATGTTGGCTGCAAATAAAGAGATTTACGGTCAACAAAACCACCTTGCTCTCAGAAAAGTCCTCTGAAGTAGTGTACTTTTGTAGCAGTATATAAAAAAGATAAAAGCTGTAATAAGCAGTTTTAATACCATCAATTACTACCCATTTTCTGCAGTATTACCGTTCTATAGTGTAAAAAGCGTGTTTGCCTGTTATGGACACTAAAAAAATGTAGCTGTTTCTTGCATTTTTTACCAAAAATTAAAAATTAAAAAATAAATGCGTCTCTGTGGATGGATTTTAGTTATATTTCTTTTGTTAGGCCAACACAATTCAGCAAGTATTGTAAATCTCCCAATACATAGTTTCGTGTATATATTAAGGATGCGCCGATACAGAGTATTTTCACAAGTACTCGTGATAATGCTCCAGATACCGATCCTTTGCTGTGCATGGTCCACCGCTCCTGTGTGTGAACCCAGTAAAGAAAGCATAGCGCCATGTAGTGCAGCAAATAGGCCCTTTATTAAAATGCTATAACAACTCACAAAGGAAATATCTAGTCAAATCTATATCTGTAGTGTCCCGTCGCGCCGATCATAGCAAACCACGGCCGCTGGAGGTGCTCACAGAGCTGGAGGATATGTCCAGCGTTCCGCCCTCAAGCGGACATCACTTCCGCCTTATACCCCCAAGAGTCCCGGAACTTCACCAGCTCTGTGAGCACCTTCAGCGGCTGTGGTTTGCCATCATCGGCGGGGACACTGGAGATATGGATTTGACTAGATATTTACTTTGCAAGTTATTACAACTGTCTATTGCTGCACTACATGGCGCTTTGCTTTCTTTACTGGGTTCACAAACACAGGAGCGGTGGGGGGGACGCAGGCGATTCGGACAGGAATCGCACTGCATTCCTGTTAAGATCTCATGTGGTTCTTTGCAGTGCGATTTGCGCCCATTCATTTTGTATGGATGCAAATCGCAACGCAAAGTATCGGTACTTGGCATCGGCGAGTGCTTGATCGAAAGTATCGGTACTCATACTCTCCAAAAAAAAACAGTATCGATGCATCCCTAGTATAGATTGACCTAAAAGCCCATGTTAAAACCAAACTTGATATAAACTCTTACTTTAAATAGCTTGGCCCAAACAAACTATTTAACTAACTAATTAAATGTGTTGGCTGTCAGCACTGTATATACTGTGTGTAGGGTTTGTTCCTGCAGCAGATCAGAAATTCCTGTACCCCTACTGGCACACATACTGTATGTAGCTGATGCAGTTTATACAACGCTGAGGAGCAGCTGCATGTATTGGTAAAAGGAAATCATTTGTTTTATTTTGGAGTAAAAGTAGAAATGGAGTTTAAATATTTAACCAAAACGACTTCATTTATGTCTCCAATAGCAAAAAAATAAAAAAACAAACACACACACACACACTAAAATACATATGGAATTTTCCAACCATAAAATTTGTATAATAAAAATGTCCCAAGCAAGTTAACGAGTATTAAAATACAGTTCAGCAAGAATATAGTGAGGTCAATAAGAATAATGGTCAAACAAGCGATACAAATGAGGCATACGCATTTCTTGGGATACCCTTCTTCCTATAAGCCAGTGGTTTCCAAACTGCAGCTTGGGCAGCTTGCAACATGTGGCCCTTTGCTTGCCTTTATCCAGCACTTGGGGCACTATTGGTGCCACTGATATGGAGATACTATTCTGCCATTTGACACCAACAATGGGACATAATTTCTCCCACCAACACCAACAATGGGGCACTATTCCTCCCAATGATGGGGCACTATTCCTCCCTCTATTACCAAATGTGGCGATGTTTACTCCCACCTGATGCCATGGAAAAATTTGGAGACCCCTGCTATAGTAAGGCTTCCAATATATTTGTATTATCTAAATGATGTACGGTAAATACACAAATAAGTGTATCAAATATACACAATACATAACATTTTCTGTCCTAAAGAAAAAAAATAAAAAAATCTTGCCAGCCCCATGTTGTAGGTGCACTCCAAGCATGGGTGGCACATATCAAGCCCCACCCGGCCTATGGAGGGGACCCCTCAAGGAAGCCACAAAAACTGTAAAATCCTAATCCTTAGGAAACAGGGTATCCCAGAAATGCGTAGACAAAGGTATGAACCTCATTTGTATCTCGTTTGGCCTTTATTCTTATTGACGCCATGATATTCTTGCAATACTGCATTATACTTGTCTGTTAATGTCATCAAGACATTTAATATGGAACTTTACAATAATAGTACAGGGCTCGACAAATCCCAGGCGCCAGATCACCATGGTGACCAGAAACCACATCCCGACACCTCGGCTTCCGCTAGCCCATTAACTGCTTTCACCAGGTGCGAGCAACTCCCATCGCCCAATGCCCCAACATGCAGTATGAGTGCAGCGATTTAAGGTGGACGCTTATTGAAGACCCTTCATTCATCACTGGCTTTAAACCAGGCTGTCATCAGCGCTCCAGCCGCCCTCCTACTCTCATATTGGCACCAGGGAAGTCCTCACCCTTTGCCTCCCAGCCAGCAATGAGCCGCCAGCCCAGGAACTGTAAATAGAGTGCTTCTTTACATACCTAGTGCGGCTGCCCCACTACTTTTAAGATGGCACCAGGCTCAGCGAGCTCCATGAGGGATATCGTCTCCTCCAAGTTAGCTGCCAACTCTGAAGACAGCCAAAACCTCTTCCCCCAACAATCCACTCCCCGCTGGTGCTCCCCAGATGCATCTCCCCTTTCCCAGCTCCGTAAAGTGATGGAAGAGGAGCTGGCCAAGGCATCAGACAGCATTACTGGTGAGTTCTGTCAGGAACTACGAGAGTTTTAAACACACGCTACCTCGGAGGTCTGCATTGATGACATGAGCCAGACCTGGGAGAAGGCCCAGCATGGATTAGAAATACTCAAAGGCCAGCTAGAGGACATGGAAAATAGGGCCCGGAGAAGCAACCTGCACATCAGGGGCTTCCCAGAGACAGTAGTTGATCTGCAGGGTACTGTACAGTCCCTGTTCCAAGAATTAGCACCTGATCTCAAATGCCTGGAGAATGATAGGGTTCCTAGAGCCCTGTGCCCAAAGCAGGACTCTGGTCTCCCTTTAATGACATTGTGGTAAAAATGTACTTCTATCGCTCCAATGAAGGCCTGCTAAAAATGGACGGTTTGGCTTTACATCCATGGCACAAAAGCAAATCTGTTGACCTAAGACTTGCTAAGATGAGGGTAGCCATGCAGGGCAGAGAAATAGTCACCCGTATCTAGGGGTGCAACGGATCGTCGCCGATCCGTGATCCGAACGGGTCACCCCGTTCGGATCGGCACACCCCACGATCCGCGGGGCGCTCCGCGGCCTCGGTCTTAGGAAAGGCCGCGGCTTCGGCCTAGCTCCAGAGCGGCGGCGGCCATCTTGGTACACCCGGCGGCCTTAGGAAAGGCCGCGGCTTCGGCCTAGCTCCGGAGCGGCGGCCATCTTGGTACACCCGGCCACTGTTTACAATGTGATCGCTCCGTCAAATGACGGAGCAATTACTTGTAAACAAACTGCCGATACCCTGGCGATACTCAGACAATATTACAGTGGGGGAGAGGATGTGGATATTACAGTGGGGGAAGATGACGTAGATATTACAATGGGGGAGATGACGTGGATATTACAGTGGGGACTATATGGTGGCGGAATTTTCACAGGTTTTTGCAAATTCAATTATTATTTGCTGATCCGAAAAATGATCCGATCCGTGACTCTGATCCGAGGATCGATCCGATCCGTGAGTTTTTTGATCTGTTGCACCCCTACCCGTATCAATAGCATTGCTGCCTTGTTGGATGAGTGTCACATCACTCCCTTGCTGATGAGAAAGACCCTGATGCTTTCCATCCATAAGCAACGACACTTCGCTCATCTGGACACTTCGCTCATCTGGCTGTCGAGGGAGTGATGCTGTGGAAACAAGCAAGTTTTTCTCGCCCTACATAGTAATCCTGTCGCCAGCAACAAGATCGCTAGTGCGCCAAAGCCCATAGTCTACCATAATATACAGGCGATGAGTAGAACTAGAAGGAAAAAAAAAAAATGGTCTGTATTTCTGGATGTTGCTCATCCATACATAGCAAAAAAAAAAAAAAAAAAACACACAACTATAACAATAGCACTTTATATCCAGGTAGAAGCCCACTAATACCTTGTGATACAGTATTCATTAGTTCCAGGACATGAGTGACTGACTTCCTCATATTCTCAGATTCAGAACACAAGACAAGGGGGGGAAGGGAAGCTACAGCAAGAGTCTACATTTATTGCTAAATTCTTCCCGGTTTTAAGGAAAAGGGAACTTGAACATAAGACGACAAATCACTAAGCAATGTTCCCAAACATGCAAAAAAGTATATATAAAACTTTATTTTTTTTTTTATATTGTTAGGTTTATTAAATGAATACCTTGCTTAAAATGGAAAACATTGACAAAGTTCTATCTTACAGGAAAAAAGTTAAAGTGGCATAAACAAAGCAAATCATAGGACCACACATTTTTCAGTAAAATCAATCCTGGTCATAAAAGCCACAATGCCTTTATGTTTTTATTAAACACTCCCCATTCCCACTGTGCCAGCATTTAAAAATACCACTAAACATTTCTAAGGCTTTATTACTAGTGCGACTTGCGACATGTGAAGTTGCATGACAAGTCAAAAACCATACATTTCAATAGCCACCGTTCTAATTGCTGCCACTCAAGTCGCAGCAACTCAAACAAAAAGGTTCCTGCACTACTTTGATTGACTTGCTTGCGACTTGGGTGCCACAGAGTGTTAAAAATGCACGAAAGTCACACTCCAAAGTGGTACTGGAAATCGCACAAGTGAGAACGGAGCCTAATACTTGTGAAAGGTCTTCCCTGTAGAATCAGCTGGCTGAGGAAGCTCATGAAACCACAGCCATTGTCCAGATGGTGATTGGTTGATACACCAAGCTAGCCAATCAGGGGCATCGGTGGTTCAGCTTGCAAGGACTTCCTGGATTATCACGGGATCCCTCACCCAACCAGCTATCACCATACAGACTTTGTCAAAGCTCAGAGCCTGAATTAGGAAGTATTGTAGGTTAATTGGCTTCTGTCTAAATTGGCCCTAGTACATGAATGCGAGTTAGGGACCTTAGAGTGCAAGTTCCTTGAGGGTAGGGAGTGATGTGAATGTACAATGTATATGTAAAGCGCTGCGTAAATTGATGGCGCTATACAAGTACCTTAAATAATAATAAATAATAATAATAATAATAATAATAATAATAATAATAATAGAAATTTTTTTGTGGAACTCTAAATTTTTTTTTAAAATAATCAAATTCTAAAAATCAGCAGGTGGGGGGTTGGTAAAAAAAATAAAAACAACCCACCAAGGTCATTGTTGGGTCCACTTTAAAGGATATGTTCAAATTTGGAAAGAGATTTTAGTCTGTTGTCCCTATGCATCAGAAAACATCCAGTGTCTGCCATCTTATCTTTCGCTCATCCTTCTGCCTTAGGGGGTGGGAATTTCTTTATTTTGACCTGCCTCCGTGAAGTGGAATCCACTTGCTCAGCGGGAGATCTCTCTGCTGAGCAGACAGATGACAGGTCCGTGTCTGCTACCCTATGCAGAGCGGACACAGTCCTGCTCTCCTCTATGGCGCAATCGGATGGAAAGAAACTACTTGTCTGTTTCCATCTGATCCACCAGATGGATGGGGAATAGGACCAGGATCAGATAGCGGCGGGTTTCAGTGGACATGTGTCTGCTAACATCCATAGAAGAGACTGGAGGGTCTGATCGAGTCTGCCTGAAACAAATGACATGCGGACCCGATCGGATCACCCATGTGAAAGATGCCATAGGCTTACTATGGGGCATCTATTGTCGGCTGTCCCTCCTCTACACTGAAGCCGGACCGGTGTTTTATCCAAAACAACATCCCTGTCAGATAATGCCTCAGACGATGTGCGCAACGTCACTCCAGCTAATACGTTAATCAGATGGCGGGCAAGCGCACATCGCCAGAGGCATTATCTGATGATATGCAAAGGGAGAGAATGTACTCCTGCAACAAACCAAAATCCGCCTATCACGTGATCGGTCAATTCTCCTACATGAGCAGGCAGGCAGAATCTGACGATTACATTCTCCCTTTGCAGATCGTCAGATAAATTGATCTTGGAGGCGTTATCCGACGGGGATGCACCGGTGCTGGAAGCTGATCACGTGACTGAGCCAGCTTCAGAATAGGTAAGTATCCTTTCCTTTACAAGGTAGCTATAGGATTGGAATGGGAGTGGGAGCAGGTTTAGGTATAGTTAGGGGTTGGATGAACTTCCACTGTAAAGTCACCTTCCTATGTTCACGCCTCAAGTAAATGGGGATTCAGTGGGCAATGGTGGCACCAAAGCGTGCCGCACCCAACACTATGATACCAGTAGTACCCACAGATCCTGATCAGTGATGATCACACTCACCAATCACAAGGGAAACAAATGAAATCTGACATTGTAAGAATAAAGATTTCCATTTTCTAGCATATAAGGATATAAGCCATCAGGACACTAGAGGGAGAGTCCTATGACATATAGAGAAGCTGGGTCAGCTGACAATCATCCCTATAGGGGAGGAGGGGATTACAGGTTACCTGCTATGAAGGCAGCCAGAAGGCTGAGCGCTGGACGAAGCATGGCTACTGATGACCGTCTAGTGACACCGATTACACAAATGTATCGCCACCGATCCTCATCCCACGAATGAACCCGGTGAAAGCAGAAGCCTTGGGTCTTCCTGGGGAGCTGCTGGACGAGCAAAGAGCAAGCCAATCAGCGTTCGCGCTGTGTACAGCCCAGCCCATTCTCTACTCACATGACTGTGATGGAGGGGGGGAGGGAACATCGTGTGATGGACAGCTGCAATGTCCTCTAAGGATGTAGTAAGAAAGACTACACGCAAGCACGGCGGTACGCAGATGTCCCACATTACGTGCCTGCTCCCGAGCGCGTCCCCGCCTTTTACTGCGCATGTACACTTTCCAGTTTCCACTCAGCGCAGTTCCAACACCAAGCTGAAAGGCTTACCACAGAACAGCCTCAGCCAAGCTCCCTGGTGACGTGATCGTATGCAAAATGTTTGTCAGGGAAATGATCTATTGCTGCCCTCTAATGGTGTACCGGTATATTACATTGGTAGTTATGTTATTGTAGCTTTGTTGGTGATGAGAATTGAGCCTCACCAAACCAATAGCTAGCTACAATTAGAATTCCCTTACTTGACAAATAATATCCTAGGTGCATTCTTCTGGAGAAGTTAGCATCAAAAACAGGCATTTCATTAGTGTTTTTGAACCTTCAGAATGCCTTGTGCTATTTAGAGTGCCGTGAAAATGTATTCATACCCTTGACATTTTCCACAGAACCAATTGCCTTCAGAAGTCACCTAATTAGTAAATAGAGCAGTGCCGGCTGGAGCTCAGAATTTTTGGGGGGGCGCAAACAAACTGAAAAATTCTGAAAAAAAACCCCCATCAATTGCAGCCTTACTGTGCCCATCAAACGCAGCCACTGTGTCATCAATTGCCGCCTCTGTGCCCATCAAATGCTGCCACTGTGCCATCAAATGCTGCCACTGTGCCCATCAAATGCCACTGTGCCATCAAACACTGCCACTGTGCTCTCAAACGCTGCCACTGTGCCCATCAAACGCTGCCACTGTGCCATCAAACGCTGCCACTGTGCTCATCAAACGCTGCCACTGTGCCATCAAATGCTACCACTGTGCCATCAAACGCTACCACTGTGCCATCAAACGCTGCCACTGTGCCATCAAACGCTGCCGCTGTGCCATCAAACGCTGCCACTGTGCCCATCAAACGCTGCCACTGTGCTATCAAATGCTACCACTGTGCTCATAAAATGCTCCCACTGTGCCATCAAACGCAGCCACTGTGCCCATCAAACGCAGCCACTGTGCCCTTCAATTGCCGCCACTGTTCCCATCAAATGCTGCCACTGTGCCATCAAACGCTGCCACTGTGCCATCAAACGCAGCCACTGTGCCATAAAATGCAGCCACTGTGCCTATCAAATGCTGCCACTGTGCCATCAAATGCTGCCACTGTGCCATCAAAAATGCAGCCACTGTGCCCATCAAACGCAGCCACTGTGCCCATCAAATGCTGCCACAGTGCCCCCGCCCAATCGCAGCCTGCCCGGAACTTAACCTTGTCTCGGTGGGGCAGCAGGTGACGACGGTGAGTGGTGTCCTCCATGCTCCTCCATGTCCTCGATGTCTTCTCCCCCTGCAGCCTCAGTTGCACTGAAAATGAATGATCAGGAGACAGAGGCTACTGCCCATTCATAAACTGAAGCATAGTAAACACAGTTATGAATGAATACAGTGAGTGATCAGTATTAATCAATCATTCACTGTGTTCACTTAGAAAAGGAAGGGTCTGGTAAATTACATATTTACCAGCCCCTTCCCTGCTCTCCATCCTGACAGATTCCCCTATATGTCCGCAACTGCTGCTGGTGGGAGAGAAAGGGAGGGAAGCTGGCAGTGCTGCTGGGGGGGGTTTGAGGGACGGTGGGGGTCCAGGCAGTGAGAGAAATGCAGATTAGTGCAGCGGGTGGGGGAAATAACTGAACCAATCTTTCAGCTGCTGCAGTGAAAGCCACAAAAGATTGGTTTCAGTTATTTCCCCCCACCCACTGCAGTGATCACCTGCTCTATCCACACACGACCCTCGGGTGGGAATAACTATAGGCGCAGGGGCCCCCCCAAGAACCAGTGGGATGGAGCTGTGAGACAGTTGGTAGGGGTGAATTAGTTGTGGAGGGATTGATGTGAAAAGTAAGGTAGATTCATGGGCGCCAGACACTTCTTGAATGCAAAGAGAGTGATTTTCTTTTGAAGAGAACAGTGGGAGAGAGGGTTTAGGGCCAGGACACCCTTGGGAAGTTGCAATGTCAATTAGCAGATTCCAAGACTTCTACAGGTAGACAGCCATTCAGGGAAAGGCATCCAGCAAGATACCACATCTGCATGTGTAGGAGCGCTGTCTCATATGGCAACAGTCTTAGAACAGTTCAGAATACAAGTTGTAGCAAACTCCTTTACTCCCTTTTCAGTCACTTCTTGTAGACTCTCAGCCCACTGAGCTCCCAGTCTCTCTCACTAGACTTGCTGATTCACTGCCACTGAATCCCGTGAGCACTTCTAATCTTCTTACTTTAGTATTTTTCTCAAGCATCACCCACGCTTTGCTGTTGGGTCCCTGGCTTGGCACTCCAGATACTCAAGCGTCACCCCACTGGCTGGGTCCCTGGCTTGGCACCTGCTGAAGTTTCACGATTCTTCACCGTCCCCGGTTGGTGAGAATACTGCTCCGTTACTTGCTTTAGCTACTAACTGTGGTCCCTGGTAACAAGGTGGTTGGTCCCTTAGTGACGACAGCTTCCCTTCTACCTCCGACCACGACAGGTTCTTCGGCCGACAGAACCGTCACTTCTGGTTGGACTGCAAGCCGCAATCCCAACCCTACGCTGCTCTCTTTCTTCTGGATAGGCCCTTAGACAGCCTAGCAGCCAGATGTGCCCCGGGATAGGCCGAAACTCTGGCCTAGAAGCCTGGGCACCACAACACGTCCACCCAATCAGCCGTCCAGGTGGCACAGAACACCGATCACCTGACCTCACCCAAATATATAAGTTCTCCCAGCAGGACATGAGATTCAAGAAAACCCCTGCCCACTGGCTGAGATACCCCATATACTCCTAATCTGTCCTTGCATCACCCTTATCTTATCTAATGTCACCAGGTACCCTGCCACCTAGCAGCAGAAGAGAGAAGTGCAGCAATTCCAGACTTAGGGTGAACTCAATTTATCTCTAATAATTGGCCAAGGCAAATACACCTGGCAGGTAAATTTAGGAGCAACCCTGCCTAAACATCAGGGTGCTACATGTGAAAAACATGCCCATGCTTGGTTGCACCTGCAGTTGTGAACCAAGAATAACTGTTAGGCCCCTTTCACATGGGGCACGTCCGTTTTGACAGGCCCCGCTGATCGCCACTGAGCAGGCGGATGACAGGTCCGGGTCCGCTCACTGTGCTGAGATGGATCTGTCAGAGTCCTGCTCTCCTCTATAGGGAGATTGGATGAAAACGGACCGTCTGTCTTCATCTGATAGGAAGATGGAAAATAAGGTCACCATCAGTCTGTATTTGGTGGACAGGATCAGATTGGATAGCAGCGGGTGTAAGCGGACATGTCACCGCTGACATCTGCTGCTCCATAGGGGAGACTGGAGGGACCAATCAGGTCCGCCTGAAAAACTGACAGGCAGACCTGATCGGTAAGCCCGTGTGAAAGGGTCCTTAGCACATAAAAAAATAACAATTCTCCATAAACATACATGATTCTCTAAATCATCAGTATTTATACAGTTGTGGTACCATGCAAATAGCCATGAACATTGTGCTCTGATATGTTTATTAACCACTTGACAACTGGGCACTTAAACCCCCCTCATGACCAGACCAATTTTCAGCTTTCAGTGCTCTCACACTTTGAATGACAATTACTCAGTCATGCAACACTGTGCCCAAATTAAATTTTTGTCCTTTTTTTCCATACACTTATGCCGCGTACACACGGTCGGAATTCTCTTCGGAAAAAGCTCTGATGGTTTTCTCGTCGGAATTCCGACGGAATTTCGCTCAAACTGTCTTGCCTACACACGGTCACACCAAATTCCGACGGTCAATAACACCACGCCTTAAAAAACGTTCGACTGCACTATAAAAGGGAAGTTTAATGCTTCTGAACATGCGTCAAATTGTTTCCGAGCATGCGTCGGAATTTTGCGTGTCGGAATTGCATACACACAATCGGAAAATTCGATAGAAAGGTTTTCCGTCGGAAAAATTAAGAACAGGTTCTCAATCCAAAGTCCGTCGGAAATTCCGACAGAAAAAGACCGATGGGCATACACACGGTCGGAAAATCCGATGAAAAGCTCCCATTGGACTGTTTCCATCGGAAATTCCGACCGTGTGTACGCGGCAATAGAGTTTTCTTTTGGTGGTATTTGATCACCTCTGGGTTTTTTAATTTTTTGCGCTATAAATTAAAAAAGACAGAAAATTTTGAAAAAAAACTAATTTTTCTTTGTTTCTGTGATAAAATTTAGCAAATTATTATTTTTTTTCATAAATTTTGGCCACAATTTATACTGCTACATATCTTTGGTAAAAATAACCCAAATTAGTGGATATTATTTGGTCTTTGTGAAAGTTTGTGAGTCTACAAGCTGTGGTGGAAACCACAGCTTGTAGCCAGGAAAGTACAAATATCCCCCAAATGACCCCTTTTTTGAAAGTAGACATTCCAATGTATCTAGTAAGAGGCATAGTGAGGTTTTTGATGTTGTCATTTTTTCCCACAATTCTTTGCAAAATGAAGATTTTTTTTCCACAAAATTGTCATTGTAATAGGTTATTTCTCTCACATGGCATGTGTATACCACAAATGGCACCCCAAAATAAATTCTGCTACTCCTCCTGAGTATTACGATACCACATGTGTGGGACTTTTCCACAGCCCAGCCACATAGCGAGGCCCAACATGCAGGGAGCGCCATCAGGTGTTCTAGGAGCATAAATTACACATCTAATGTTGACTACCTATTACACTTTTGAAGGCCCTGGAGCACCAGGACAATGACATGTGACACTGACGTGGCACTGATGACAGATGGCACTGATATGTGACACTGATGACACGTGACACTGATGTGGCACTGATGACAGATGGCACTAATACATGGCACTGATGACACGTGATACTGATGACAGATAGCACTAATATGTGGCACTGATGACACGTGGCAATGATGACAGATGGCACTTATACGTGGCACTGATGACACGTGGCACTAATACGTGGCACTGATGACAGATGGCACTAATACGTGGCACTGATGACAGATGACACTAATACATGGCACTGATGACAGATGGCACTGATAGGTGGCATTGATGACACGTGACACTGATAACAGATGGCACGTGACACTGACAGGTGGCACTGATGACAGATGGCACTGATACGTGGCACTGATGACAGATGGCACTAATATGTGCCACTGATGACACGTGACACTGTTGTGGCACTGATGATAGATGGCACTATGTGGCACTGATGACACGTGGCACTGATGTGGCACTGATGACAGATGGCACTTATTTGTGGCACTGATGACAGATGGCACTTATACGTGACACTGGGGACAGATGGCACTGACAGGTGGCACTGGGGACAGATGGCACTGACAGGTGGCACTGGGGACAGATGGCACTGACAACAGGTGGCACTGGGGACAGATGGCACTGACATTTACTGTGGCACTTTATTTTCGTTGTTTTTTTTTTTTTTACTCACCGCTGCAGCCATTCGCTCTCCCTCCTCACACACTCTCTGTGTGAGGAGGGAGAGCCGGCGATGAGAGATGATCTCATATGTTTACATATGAGATCATCTCTCATCGGACACGCCGATCGCGCTGTAAACGGCTGCTGTGATTGGCCATTTACAGCGATCTGTGACTGGCTGTGTCCAAGGGACACGGCCAGCACATAATTTCCCTGATGCGCGCTCGCAGGAACGCGCATTGCGGAAGTAAACAGGAGGGTGTCCAGGGACGCCATCCCGGCAATTGGCATCTGCGCTGCAGCCGTCTTTCGGCTATAGCGCGGACACCTAGTGGTTAAAGAAATGTTGAGTGTATAGTTTATGTGGTGAGTGTACACTTCATTGTACAGGGTGTGTATAACACAGGGTTAAATGGAAAGGTCATAAATGAACTTGCAAACTCGGCTGGCTCCAACACACACACACACACACAGTTGCCTGCTATTTCAACCCTCCTTGTCACCTTACTTAATCCTTCACATGTTGCCACAAACATTTCCTCCTGACATGAAACTTTGTACTGTGTGCACTGGAGCAGCTTACCTCTACGAAAACTTTCCTCACTCACCGAGCTCAGCTCATCTCCCTCCCTGCATATAGCGTGCAGTAGTCGGCAGTAGCTATGCCCCTCCTCTGGGTTCTCCCATCACACGGCACTGAAGGCGGATCTGACTGAGGGGAACACAGAGCGAGTGTGCAGGAGAACACTAAGGGGTGAGACAGAACGAAGACTCGGAACTTCTAAATACATAAACCGCTGGGCAGTGTATGTATTTAGAGGCAATGACACTGCTACTGACAAACATGGGGCCCCCTACTGGCCCGGGCCCTCAGGCAGTGCCCGAGTGCCCTAATGGTCAGTCTGCCCCCGAGCTGCAGAGATCCACAGCTCAGGTGGGAGAATCGGTCCACAGGATAACTATTAGTAGTACACTCCACAATACTGGCCTTTATGAAAGAGTGGCAAGAAGAAAGCTATTAGAAGTCCTGTTTGCAGTTTGCGAGAAGCCATGTGGGGGACACAGCAAACATGTGAAAGAAGGTGCTCTGGTCAGATGAGACCACATGTGGTGGAAAACTAAACACTGCACACCACCCTGAACAAACCATCCCAACTGTGAAACATGGTGGTGGCAGTTGTGGGGATGCTTTTCTTCAGCAGGAACAGGTAAGCTGTTCAGAGTTGATGGGAAGATGGATGGAGCCAAATACAGGGCAATCTTAGAAGAAAACCGGTTAGAGTCTGCAAAAGTCTTGAGACTGGGGCAGAGGTTCAACTTCCAGCAGGACAACGACCCTAAACATACAGCCAGAACTACAATGGAGCATTCCCCCTCTTTGCTGAGTTCATTGTGATTCTACTTCAGCTAATTGGGGCTTCCAATTCCTGCTGTATAGATGTTGCTAGACGAGGTATCCCTGAGGTTACCAGGTAATGCTCCATCCTATGCTGATCAGGGGCATTTAACTGTAAATTATAAAAGCATGAGTAATAATTGCTAAACGACTGGGCTATTTGTTTAGGAAATGTAACTTTCTCCCCCTCAGCATCTAGAATTGACGATATAAAAGTCGTCCGTTGATCCTGTAGGATTCGAGCAAGGAATTTGCCACATTTATTACCAAATTAATAGGTCTGTTTCTTCCCTATTTGTAATGCTCTTTTAGCTCTATACAGAAGCAAATTAGAAACCTGTTTGGGAGAGCTCAGAAGATCTCGTTCTACTTCTGGCGAGGGAGCATGTTTATGGAGTGCCTCCAGTCGATGTATGTCTGCCAACAAAGATGTTAACTTTGCCTCTCTCTCGCGCTTGAACCGGGCACCATGCTTATTTAGAACTTCTCTGATCACCGCCTTATGAGCTTCCCAGACCACCCCCAAAGTGCAATCAGGAGTATCATTAATCTGAAAAAACACTTCACCTCCTCATGGACATCTGCAATCAAAATAGGGTCCTGCAGGAGGCTTTCAATAAGTTTCCACAACACAAAACCAGATCATTGAATGTTTAACAGGTTATATTTCAAAAAAATTGGCGCATGGTCCGACCAAGTAATTGACCCAATATTGGTCTCCATAACAGAATGCAGTTGGCCATGAGGGATGAAAAAAGATCAATACGGGAGTATGACTTATGTAAGGAAGAATAAAAAAGTAAAATCTCTTTTACCTGAATGAAAAAGTCGCCATACACCCACTAATCGTGCCCCATGAAGTGATTTGGAAATTCTCTTAAGAGAACTAGGTAACATCGAGTATGAACCTAGAGAGGTGTCTTCCCTAGGGATCAGTGGGACATTAAGATCTCCACCCAAAATCAGTTGGCCTTTTGAAAAATCTGACAATTTGTCTAAGATGTTTCTAAGAAAAGAATCTTGTTGCACATTTGGAGCATAAAAACCCCTCCAACCATCCCTTTGAGGAACAGGTAGCGACCCCCAACATCCACTAGAGAATCCAAACAGGTCCACGGAACTTTACCTGATATCAAAATAGACATTCCCTTATGCGGCGTACACACGCACGGGATTGTCCGCTGGACCTAGTCCAGCAGACAAACCGCTGGACTTTCCAGCGGAGTTCCGCCGGACTTTCCGACCGGGTGGACTTGCCCACACACGCCCGAACTTTTCCGGCGGACAATCCGCCGGAGTTTTGGCCAAAGTCCGCAGGACTTTTGAAATGAATGGACTTGCCCACACACGGAGGAAAGTCCGTTCATTTAGAACGAAACTCCAGGTAGACGGGAGTAGCGAAGGCAGTGAATGCCGCCGCGCTAGCCCCGTCACCTGGTATGGATTTAAAGGGGAATCCCTACGCCGAAAAAACTGCGTGGGGGTTCCCCCCAAATCCATCTCAGACCCTTATCCGAGCACGCAGCCCGGCCGGTCAGGAAAGGGGGTGGGGACGAACGAGCGCCCCCCTCCTGAGCCGTACCAGGCCGCGTGCCCTCAACATGGGGGGTGCCCTGGGGAAAGGGGGGCCCTGCGGCCCCCCCACCCCAAAGCACCTTGTCCCCATGATGATGAGGACAAGGGACTCTTCCCAACAAACCTGGCCGTTGGTTGTCGGGGTCTGCGGGCGGGGGGCTTATCGGAATTCAGGAGCCCCCTTTAATAAGGGGGCCCCCAGATACCGCCCCCCCACCCTATGTGAATGAGTATGGGGTACGATGTACCCCTACCCATTCACCTAAGGAAAAAAGTGTAAATAAAAAAAAACACACAATTTTTAAAAAATATTTTATTGCACAGCTCCGGGGGTCTTCTTCCATCTTGGGGGGTCTTCTCGCCGGACTCCTCTGTTATCTTCTGCTCTTTTACCTAGCTCTTTCACTAGGGGAGGAGCCCGGCTTTCTCCTTCGTTGCCGCCGTCGTCGTCTGGGGATCTCGTTCCACCTTCGGGGGTCTTGCCCTGCTCTTTTGTTCTTCTTGCCGCTGCCGCCGCCGCCTTCTGCGCCTTCTGCGTCGTCGTCTTCTTCTTCTGATGTTGACTCGGCGCTCTCTCTAGCCGTAATGGCAGAGACACATGGTGTTGTGACTTATATAGGGACAAGGGGCGGGGCCACCAGCTCATGTCACATGGTGACCCCGCCCCATATGATGTCACAGTCCCAGCATCCTCCGGGACTGTGACATCATATGGGGGCGGGGTCACCATGTGACATGAGGTGGTGGCCTTGCCCCTTGTCCCTATATAAGTCACAACACCGCGTGTCTCTGCCATTACGGCTAGAGAGAGCGACGAGTCAACATCGGAAGAAGAAGAAGACGATGCAGAAGGCGCAGAAGGCAGCGGCGGCGACAGCGGCAAGAAGAACAGAAGAGCGGGACAAGACCCCCGAAGGCGGAACGAGACCCCCAGACGACGACGGCGGCGATGAAGGAGAAAGCCGGGCTCCTCCCCTAGTGAAAGAGCTAGGTAAAAAGCAGAAGATAGCGGAGGAGTCCGGCGAGAAGACCCCCCAAGACGGAAGAAGACCCGCGGAGCTGTGCAATAAAATATTTTAAAAACTGTGTGGTTTTTTTATTTACACTTTTTTCCTTAGGTGAATGGGTAGGGGTACCCATACTCTTTCACATAGGGTGGGGGGCCGGTATCTGGGGGCCCCCTTATTAAAGGGGGCTCCCAGATTCCGATAAGCCCCCGCCCGCAGACCCCGACAACCAACGGCCAGGGTTGTCGGGAAGAGGCCCTTGTCCTCATCAACATGGGGACAAGGTGCTTTGGGGTGGGGGGGCCGCAAGCCCCCCTTTCCCCAGGACACCCCCATGTTGAGGGCACTCGGCCTGGTAGGGTTAAGGAGGGGGGAGCGCTCGCTCGTCCCCACCCCCTTTCCTGACCGGCCGGGCTGCGTGCTCGGATAAGGGTCTGACATGGATTTGGGGGGGACCCCCACACCGTTTTTTCGGCGTAGGGATTCCCCTTTAAATCCATACCAGGTGACGGGGCTAGCGTGGCGGCATTCACTGCCTTCGCTAGTCCTGTCTACCTGGAGTCACGTTCTAAATGAATGGACTTTCCTCCATGTGCGAGGCAAGTCCGTTCATTTCAAAAGTCCTGCGGACTAGCACACAGACGGCGGGATTGTCCGCCGGACTGCCGAGTCCAGCGGACAATTTTAAGTCTGAACTTAAAACTTAGTCCGCCAGACTTTTGGGAGGAAAAAGTCCGCCGGAGCCCACACACGGGCGGATTTTCCAGCGAACTCTAGTCCGGCGGACAATCCCGTGCATCAGAGGGGGGTGGGGTCACCGGGTGGCCCCACCCTCCATTATATAAGAACTGTTACCTGAACAGAAGTGGCACACAGCAGAAAACTACCACTGAGACAGATCGTGCGGAGGATAAAGCGGAGAAGAAGCCGGAGGAAGATGCCGGACGAGAAGACCAGAGGTAGAAGCGGAAGAAGAAGTGGGGGAAGAAGAAGATGGAGGAAAAAGAACACCGAAGGAAGACCAGAAGAAAGAAGATGGAAGAAGAAGCGGGGAAAGAAGAAGGAATTGTCAAAAACCATCTCTTGTCTTTTTGAACCTTTTTGACACTTTTTTTGTGAAATGTATCCATTACCAATTCACAACGGGGGGGGGGGGGGATCTGGGGGTCCCCTTGTTAAAGAGGGCTTCCAGATTACGATAAGATTCCGCTCTCTCATCCCCCCCTCTTTTCCTGCTGCCTGCCAGGTTGCGTGCTCGGATAAGGGTCTAGTATGGATTTTTGGAGGGACCCCACACCATTTTTTTAAACATTTTTGTGCGGGGTTCCCCTTAAAATCCATACCAGACCTGAAGGGCCTTGTATGGAATTTGGGGGGACCACCATGCATTTTTTTTAAATTTTGGTTCAGGGTTCCCCTGTGGGAAAATCTCATGCTGTTTTTATCAATGAACTTTTATGTATATTGCCGGACCGACAATTCATTATAGCCGGCGCTAGCGCTAGTACTTTTAAATGACTTTTTTTCCTTTAGAAATGTAATTTTGCACTCGGACTGTTCTAAACACGGGAAACATGCGCCACTTTACAGGCATACCAGGGCTGTCTTTAATATTGATTGGACACTGGGCAAAACTTTTCTTGGGGCCCCCTCCCATGCAGTTTTGCTCTCCACCTGCTCTGAGACATACAATAAATAGCAGCTTGACTCAAACTCACTCTACTCAATCAGATCAGGCAGCTATTGTGATTGGTTGCCAGAGGTTACATTGTATCATTACCACTCACTGACTGGTTGCTAGAGATTACAGCACACATTACGGCTCACTGATTCGTTGCTAGAAGTTACAGCACATGATTTCTGCTTGTTGATTGGTTGCTAGAGATTACTGTGGATATGACCTCAGGGGGGCATGATATACATATCAATGCTGCAGGCCACCGCTATTTACATATGAATGCCAGTAATTTACATGTAAACACAGGGTCTGCAGATGAGTCATCTGTACACAACAATAGGGCAGAGCTGGGCAGCATTAGTAGCAGCACTTCACACTGAGATATTGGGACACAGCACAGGACTAAAACCTTAAGGGAATTTAAACCAGGATAGTTGGCAAGTATGAGGCAGCTGCTTTGGGCCCCACAACAATGACAGGGCCCAGGGCAGCTGCCCCTTTTGCCCTGCCTTAAAAACGGCCCTGAGACATACTATAGACACCCCCCAGGTCTGAAATTTAAAGGAATATTACACTTTTATTGTTTCACTTTAAGCATTATTAAAATCACTGCTCCTGAAAAAACGGCCGTTTTTAAAACTTTTTTTTGAATTGATACATGTCCTCTGGGGCAAGACCCAGGTCCTCAAACACTTTTTATGACAATAACTTGCATATTAACCTTTAAAATTAGCACTTTTGATTTCTCCCATAGACAATTCACTATAGCCGACAATTCACTATAGCCGCTATTACTTCATGACTTTTTTTCCCTTTGAAAATGTCATTTTGCTGTCAGACCATTCTAAACACGGCAAAAAGGCGCCACTTTACAGGCATACTATAGACACCCCCCAGGTACGAAAATTTAAAGGAATATTTCACTTTTATTGTTTCACTTTAAGCTTTATTAAAATCACTGCTCCCGAAAAAAGGTTCATTTTAAAAACTTTTTTTTGCATTGATACATGTCCCCTGGGGCAGAACCCGGGTCCCCAAACACTTTTTATGGCAATAACTTGCATATAAGCCTTTAAAATTAGCACTTTTGATTTCTCCCATAGACTTTTAAAGGGTGTTCCGCGGCTTTCGAATTTGCCGCGAACACCCCAAATTGTTCGCTATTCAGCGAACGGGCGAACATCCAATGTTCGAGTCGAACTCATGTTCAACCCTAACATAAAGCTCATCCCTACTAGATATGCACGAAGTAGCTATCGAATCCAGTGCTGCTCTGACTGGACTCTGAAGTAACGGAGGACTATGAGTGCTGCACATGGATTCATAATACCAGTATGGAAATACCTGATTATTATGATATAATTGATAAACACAGAAAGGAGGTGTCAAACCTCCAAGCTAAAGCTAGAGATTGCCAAAGATGGGTAGAACTTCTTTAAGGGACTAGGAATATTTTTTTGGTTCCATCTTCTCTTGGTTTCCGACAGGCAGGAATGTTAATTTTATTGTTCCTGTTTTTTTCCTTGTTATATATTGTTCAAGCTTATTCAATGTATCTATAATTATACAATGCAACGAAATGACCCCACACAGAGAACATTAAGTGATCATGGTGAAATCACGTTTGATGATTTAAGAGGGGATTGAAGGAGGAGAAAGAGTTAACATGACTGAAACTTGAATATAGCTGACTGAGGAATATTTCTTATTTTAGGGTCTTGTTTTTCACGGTGACCACAGTATAGTTAAGGTCTGGTAAAAACTTCTGAAATTCTGAAATTATGTCTTCAGAAAAAGTCAGAACATCAGCATTACTTAGTTAAATTATGTTTTTAAAAAATATCAACCGTCAGCTAAAATAATAGTTTAAGACTGTCTGAGATGTTATGTTTGTATGAGGATTATGTGTCACATGATAAACTCTGTCCTCCTTCCCTCCTTTTCTGTAAGTTTTTCAATATTCTCTGTTCATAATTTGTATAAAGATGCAAGTCTTACCATTAAAGCCAGGCATTCATTCAATGACTATCTTATCTTGTGCATTGAATGCTTCCCGAGCTCTGAACGAATTCTACTGATTGTCCAGGTCTAAGCAGAATTAACCCTTAGTAGGAGCACATGATCTGTCTCTACTTCCCTGACAGAACCGGGATTTGTGTGTTTACACCCAGTTTCCGGTTCTCGCTCTGTCATGAGCAATCGCGGGTGTCCGGCGGTCATCACGCCCGCCAGGCACGCGCATCGGCTCCAGGGACTTGTTGCTAAAGGAGGACGTGTGCCTGCTAAAGCATCTTAAAGAGCTGACGTACAGGTACGACTGCTTGCGCTGGGAAGCCAACCTGCCGCAGTATTACTGCGGCGGCGGGTCCGGAGGCGATTAAGTAAGTTTTAAGCGTATTTCCACTGTATACAGACCATAGTTTCTGCCTATTTGCTAGGCATCTTGCTTGTTATAGCTGTCAGTCTTGTATTGTATTCCTAATATTGTAATGGTTTTGTATGTACAGCATTTTTGTTTATTAAACGCACATTTATACACTGCAGAGGTCTGAGCTTCCTTGCTTATACCACAAAGTAACCTTACTACATAGATGCAAGCAAAACAATGCCCACCTTGACTGCCTCCAAGGCGGTGTTCACCTTGTTCACAAGGGGACGTTCCCTCCTTGTCCCTTGGAGTATTTCTCTTTGCACTTCAACATGCATACCTCTGGAGCTAAGCCACTGCTTCAGTTATTTTATGAAAGGCCACCTCCCATGAAGCTGTCTGGTATGTGTGTCTGGTCTGGTGTGTCTGAGCCTGTACATCTTTGCTCCTGACACACTATGGCCACTGGGCTATCGTATTCTGCTCTTTTCCTAGGGGCGTATCTCTGCTGCATGTTCCAGTGCATAATTCTTTCTGGCAATTAAGTGGGCCCTGAGGTCCTCTAGTGTTGCTGTTTGGCTATACACAAAGTCTAAGTGGTTATCTTTCAAAGCAATAATGGTCTTCATTTGGCAGGTGCCGGATTAACCTCTTTGCTTCCCCATTCCAAGACATAAATGGCTGCTCTTGTTTGTTGAGTGAGTGGGATTCCAGATGATTGCATTAGGTTACACAGTCTCCTGGTCCAATTACCCAAGTGTGTACATGGCTAATTGTCGAGGCAAGAATCCTGCCAGGATAAAGGTGGTCAATATTGCAGGAATGGTAGGTTGCCTGCTTCCCTTTGGAGTAGTACTACCTGGTGCAGCTGTTGTGTCACTGACATTACTATTGTCTGACATGGCCGATCCTGTTCCTAAAAGCTAAGTGTAACAGGATGGGTATGTGATAGAATGATCACACAGAGAGAAACTTGCATTTTACTAAATAGGAGAAAAGTTAGAATCAATAATGCAAAACGGAGTTGAAATGGCAAACAGCATACATACACTGCACAGTAATACAAAAACGAATGTGAAAGCTTTACAGACATGGATTCTTCAAAGCAATGTGTCTTTGGCTCGGTCAGGGTAACATGAGGCTGCATTTAGTAAAACAAGTTGGAGAATGCAAACCCTAATCAGCACAAAAGCAGAGTTTGTTCACAAAAAGTTTGTTCAGGAGGTATGGCTGCTCCAACCATGGATTTGGTTTCCTTACAATCCTGTCTGGCTAATGCTTGTGTGCATAGGCATGCACAGTTCTATAAGCATAGAAGACAGACTGCACGTACATCATTGCCTACGTACATCATTGCTGGTCCACTGCCACCAAGTGGCCTATTTAAACCTGAACTCTGCACTATTTACTTGCAGTATGGTCTTCGGCCTTATTATTGTGATCCTGATACGCATCCTTGACCCTGTCACTGACCCAGCCTCCTCTCTGACCTTGCTCTCGGATTACCCTTGCCTGCTCATGTTTGCTGTCTGCCTCAGCTACCGACCTTGGCCTAGACTACTGACCACACTTCCGTCTATTAATCTGTACCCTGCTGCCCAATTGTTGCCGACATCTGCCTGTTCCTGACTCTGATTCTGCTGATGTCCTTGTGTTCATCCACTTGGCTGTCACTTAACCAGGTGTGGGACCTGACTCAACCATCAGCTGGACTTGGCTTCTTCATGGTGTATTGCCAGCTGTACCACTGCTCATCATCTACCAGCGCTTCCTAGTTCCTGCTCACTGTTACTACACCCTAGTACTTGTGCTTTTCTTTCATCCCTGCAGTCCCTGTTTTAACATTTCCAGGGATGCTTGGATGGGAACTGTGCAACAGACCACCCTCGTCATTTCAACCACTGCATACAGGTACGTAACAATAATACAGTACAGTAATATAAATGATAGGCAACACACCGAACAGCTTGTTTCAAATTATTGTGTATATTTAGAAAATAGCATAATATATAAAGTATACTTCAAAATACATATATAAATACAAGTACAACCAGATCTCACCCTCTTATCCAGTGTTTCTCAAACTTTTTTCAGTCAAGGCACCCTTTAAAATTTTGCACAATCACGAGGCACCTCATTCTAAAATGTAAAAAAATAAACTAATAGTTTTACAGAGTGCAGTAACATCCAGACACGTAGGACACCCAACATTAGAGATGATTTATTCTTCCAAAATAAAATACATCTTTGAATACTAGTACTCCAATGTTTCTCTTCTTCAGTATTTCTCAGTCGTTCAGCTAATGTGACCCCAGTGTTGATGGATAGAGGCAAACAAGGATGCTGTGCTGGCGTCAAATGTTTGATAGTGTGCTGCCCCAATGGGGCATCGGAAATTCGGCCAGCAAAAGACTGATGAGAGTTTTTGGTCGGAAAATGCGACCACGTGTATGCTCCATCTGACTTTTGCTGGCTGAATTCCAGCCAGCAAAAGATTGAGAGCATGTTCTCAATTTTTCGGTCGGAAAAAGTTACGATTGGAAATTCCGATCGTCTGTAGGAATTCCAACGCGCAAAATTCCTACGCATGCTCGGAAAAAATTTGACGCATGCTCAGAAGCATTGAACTTCATTTTCTCGGCTCGTCGTAGTGTTGTATGTCACCGTGTTCTTGGCGGTCGAATATTCAGCAAACTTTTGTGTGACCATGTGTATGCAAGCCAAGCTTGAGCGGAATTCCGTCGGAAAAAACATCCAAGATTTTTCTGATGGAAAATCCGCTCGTGTGTACGTGGCATAACAGTTATCAAGAGGCTCTGCAAAAGTGTTACAATACAAAGGAGCAAGATTATTATGCATGTAGCACTCTCTAGAAAAATTTGGCTTGGCTGAGAGCCAGGTCTGGGTTGAATCTGGGTCAGGGCTGAGTGACTCAGGGAGGCTGGATGACTCAGCAAGCAGCCCCTCTGGTAACTCCCCCTGCTCTCTGGAACCTTGGATAAGCTTCCAGAAGCAGAGTGTGGAGTCTGGGAGGAGTTGCTTGGAGTATTGATGAGGGCCCCAGCCAATCCCCAGCTAAATGGTCTGGCAGGGGGCAGGCACCTCATAAATACTCATGAGTCATGCCAGCAGGGGCAGTCGGGTTGAAGATGGAGAAGGAATGCTGAGGAGGCTGTCGGTGGCTCTTGAGGGTGCCCCCTAGTCTGGGGGGGGGGGGGCCTTGGGCCTGGGGCTTGGGTGCTGAAGGGACCCTCTACAACACATGGAGGAAATCCTTCCTGGAGGCACAGGAGCAAGAAGAGGACAGCAAGAGCAGGTCAGCATGTCCAGGAGTTCTCCAGAGGAGTAAGCTGGGTGAGCTGGTGAGTGAGCAGTCTTGGAGCACTGTGATGTTAGTCTGGGAGAACTGAGGAGAAGTAGCCAGGCGGGCTAGTGAAAGGGGCAGCTTCAGCCAGGCAGGTGGTGGTGCTGGGATCAGTAGCCACAGGAATATAAGCTGGACACTGACATTTTGCTACACATTTAAAGGGGGCCTCGGGTTCCTGCCTGCAAAGCAACACAGGAGGAGAATTGGCACTAGGTGCAAGTACTAGAGTGGTCCCGCGGAACTCCCATGAGATCAATAGATAATACATTTGGTCTATGGGGATCAAAGGTTAGTCCATAATCTGTAGTCCATGTATAGGCTGTACTCGAGAAGCAACTCAGTGTAAAGTAAGAAGCAGCTTGGGACGGAACTGGGGAGAGAACACATATGGTAAACTAAGTGTATCATATATGGTAGTTTTTATTAGGATGAAGGCTGATACTCATAAGAGTTAAAACATTAAGGCTCGGCTCACACTGGAACCCTCTACTGATCGCACAGGAGCGTTGTGCATCCCTGTTCCCGTTTCAGGGACGAATCAGGGCCTAGTCTGCCTGAATTTCGGCCCTGAAACAGAGCCAAAGACGCACAGACAGACGTTTCTGTGCAGTACGCTCCGCAGCCGCAATGGAGATATGTAAATCGGCTCAATAGGGAGCCAGTCACATTCTCCTGCTATGCAAATTAGATGTGGGGAAACCTGCATCTAATTCGCATAGGTGTAAACCCGGCCTAAGAGCATTGAGCACTGAGGTGTATCGACATCTACAGAACGGAGCATCAGGGTTGTCTCTCCGGTGATGCACTCTGAAGGTGGATTAACTCCCTCCTGCCTGCAAAGGGCTATTGCTTTTAAATCTATGTACCTTTGTCAAATCCACAAAACAGTGTGCCAGCTGAAGTTTCCACAAGCAAGCTATTGCTGGAGGAAGACAAGGAGTGTATATAGACTGTATGTAGGAAAGTTGCCCCTGAAGTTGTCTGAAGTCAAATGGGCATCCCATTAATTCCCTACCCCTATCCAAGTTCTAATCCCTCAATAAAAAACAAAAACAAAGCACTGTACTGATTTCTGAATAAAATGTGCCTGTGAAAGTTTGGTGTGCAGGGTGATGGGGGTTTCCCATTTCACTTGCCGCTCCTTAGGGGGTGCACTACATGCATATTGCAGGTCAGCATTATTGTCTTTCAATGCCAGCACTGTACTATTTGTAATATAATGTAATATCACCATAATAAAAAAGGTTGAAAAACGGAACTCTCAGATGCTTAGTGGTCTGTTTTATTTTGTCAACCTTGGGTCAATAAACTAGTAGGATAGTCCCAGGTTTACTCAAGAGCCTATGTAAGATCAGCTGTAGAGGTGTCAGTCCTGGGATCTCCAGGCTTTTAGATTGTAAGCTCTAAGGAGCAGGGCCCTCTGATTCCTACTGTATTAAAGTGTATTGTATTTGTACTGTCTACCCTCAAGTTGTAAAGTTCTACGTGAACTGTTAGCGCTATATAAATCCTGTATAATAATAATTTTACTGGCCATCAATACCTGAAAAGGGATAGAAGCAGGGGATATTGTTACATCTATATGGTCATGAAAATCTGCAGGGATAAAAAAAAAAAAAAAAAAAGTACTATAAATAGCAGGCACAGCCCAGATTGGTAGCTCCTTTAATTCAGAGAAAATTGGATATATATGACAATGTAACAGTTATAGGCCAAACAATTACATCATAAAATTGACTTTGGAAAAAGTTCCTAGCAAGACCTTACAATGTAAAAGTAAAGGCCCGTACACACGGTCGGACTTTTTGACAACCAACATGCAAATTAGGTGGTTTGGACCAACATCCGACCGTGTGTACGCTCCATCGGACCAACTTTTTCCAGGTTGCATCGGACTTTTGTTGGCTGTGCGAACGGACCAACTTTCTGCCAACAAAAGTCCGAAGGACAAAAGTCCGAACGTGTGTATGCAGTACCAACTGACTTTTGTCCACAGTACAAACACGCATGCTCAGAACCAATGCAAAAGATCAGACAACAATATAGAAGTTGACCAAAGGTGGCGCTGGAGTATTCGAACGTCCTCTTTTGAAGTGTCGTCAGTACGTTGAAACGTCACTACGTTCGTGTTGGTTGTCTCAAAAGTCCGACCGTGTGTATGCAGTACCAACTTGAGGGCCAACGCCCTTTGGACAAAAGTCCAAGGGAAAGTTGGTCCACGGTCCGACCGTGTGTATGGGGCTTAAGACATATGAAACAAAAAATAAAATGGACTGCCAGCAGTACCTGTATGTGTGCAGTGGTTTCTTGGCTGAAAGTAGAGAAGTTTTTGAATAGACAGATAAATGTAGGAGCTGTGAACTCAGATCATAGGCTAGTCTGGAGAAGTGAGTATTGAGAAACTGTTTAAAGACTTGAAGGAGAGCATCTCATGTCAGGAGGCAAGACACTCCACAGGAGGGTTTCAGTATGGGAAAAATCATTGATACCACAGTGAGGTGATTGAAGAAAATGGGAAGTAATCCCTGTCACTAATGAAGACTCTTAAAACAGAAGTTATTATTATTATACAGGATTTATATGTCTTTTAGTGAAGTTTTTAGAAATAAGTGAGCTTGTATAGCAATGTGCTGTTCGGGTATACAGTAGAAATTTACTAACGGAGTTATACATTGGGGAATCAGGTGAATTTAGTGTATCTCATCTTTTCCAACAAATCACAAAATCTTGCTTTGCCTTAAAAAGAAACTCAAATGGTTCGTTGTAAATTTTGATAAGGTTTAAATAGGAGTTCTATATCTTTTCACTAAATTTGTGTTACAAAAATATGTATTACACAGTGCATCCATGACGCTGGATATACAGAGGATTTTGTGTTTTTTATTTTAATGAAACAGAACAACAGAAGCAATTTGCTTTTGTATTTTCTCTGATTGGAATTGTCTATTGCCTCTTGTGCACAAATTAGGGAGAGAGGCAGACGAAGGGGGGTGAGTTTCTCCTCTAAATCATTCAGTTCTGTGTGTAAGTTGAATCTTGTGCTACTAAGCTTTGTAAACAGCAAGGTTTTTTCAACAAAGCAGATAATAACCAAAACATGTAAAGGAAAAGAAGCCTGTTATTGCACATGCTGGCTGGAATTATAAATATGTGAAAAAAAGAAACCAATTTTAAAATGTAAATAGTTTAGTCCTGATGACAATACAAAGAAATAACTCATTAACAAAATCACTATACTGTAGATGCTCTTAAATATACCTAAAAGAGTGCAGAACAATCAAAAATAAAATATATGAAAAAAGCACCCACTTCTATGTGTTAGTGCAAACCCAACACTTAGACAGGCCATAGATGGTGCCAATTTCTTTCCTGCAACCTGCATCTGTGGACAGACGTGCTCTGTTATCTGTCAGTAACCTCTGGCAGCACTGAATGCCCGTTGGGAAAGCATGCTGGATGCAGGGAAGCCCAGCAGCTCATTTGCATACTGGGCAAGTTCTGGCCAGTGGTCTATTCTCATGACCCAGTAACCCGGTGGATTGTTGACTTGAAAGCTCTCCATGTCTGTTTTCGCCCCTAGGTAATCCCCCATCATCTGATGCAGATGCTGTCGATGGGATGTGAAAGCTGACAGCCCTGGTTACCGAGGAAAACAATTATTTTGAAATGCATCACTGAGGCAGCCCCCTTCTCCACCGCTCTTCCTTTGACCAACAGAAGCCTCAAAACTAGCTTTTCCATGAGACTGTAAGCTACCTGAGTCTGTAAAGGCGTTACATAAACTCCTCTTTAAGGTGTTCTCAAGATATTTCATCCTTTGCGACCTCTGTGGGGGGCATGATGAGTTCTGAAACCATTTCCCTCATGTAACAGTGGTCAAGGAGGGTTGCCAACCAATAATGATCCTTCTCCTTGATGCCATGAATGCTCGGGTACTTTCGCAGGCTTTGAAGAATGATAGGAAAAGCGGTTTCAATTCCCCTTTTCCTCATGGGAGAGCGGCAGGAGCAGGCAGTTTCAAGTTCCCCTCGGGAGCTTGCGCTCCCAGGGGGATCTTATAGTGCGCACATGGCTTGGGGGAGGGATACAGGTGACCTCTCCTGAGTCTCGTGTGTAAGCCTGGGAAAATTCATTTCAAACTGGACTTATCTGGCCCCATTAGGGCTATAAAAAGGGGGTTCCATCCCATCAGGCTCAATCGCCTCAGAAGACTGAGCTGTGTTCTGGGGGTCATCCCCTGACACGTACCTTGTAGATGAGCCTGATGTGCAGAGGGAGACCTCTCGTACAGCCCTGCTTCCTGGATCACTGGAGTTGGGAACAGTGACCGTAGGAGCACAGTGAGGTAGGAGTGCCTGCAGAGTTCTCTGGAGCTGAAGATGATGACCAATGGGAGGCGCTGGAACCGGCTGGGGTACTGGAGATACAGGTCAGCTGGGTACTAGTGAGCTGGATGCAGGTCAGCTGGATGCAGGTGCGTCAAGGAGCAACAAGCGCAAGCAGGTGCGCACGGCTGGTGAGCTGGATGCAGGTCAGCTGTATGCAGGTGCGCCAAGGAGCAACAAGCGCATCAAGGTGCGCACGGCAGGCAGGAGCAAGGTCAGACAAGCCGGGTCATACACAGTGGATCAGTTCAGGCAGAATCGGCAGGCAAGGGATGGTCAGAGTCCAGGCTGGTTTTGGCAACAGCAGGTCAGGTAGGCAGTAAAACGAAGCAAGGTCAATAAAAGCCAGAGGTCAAGAGTGGAGACAGCAGCAAGGTCAGGAAGCCGGGTCAGTATGAGATCAGGTGCAGATTCAGGAGCAGGTCACAGGAAAAGCTGCAGATCAGACAGCAAGAGCTGAAGAACCAGGAGAACCATCATGCTGTGGGCCTGGGTCTCATCTGAAAGAAGAGGAAGCGGAGCCGCAGGAAGAAGTTCTGAGTCGGAGGCGGAGAGGCGGTGTCACCTCAACAGCTGCAAGTGAGTCAGCAAAGAGGAGGCGCATCCCAAGCCACCTTAAGCAACGGCAACTAGAAAACAGGGGAAAACAGGGGAGGTCCTCTCCAAGAAACAGTTAGTTAATAACCAAACTAGAATTATGTTGGCTAATAATGCAGCCTTGGGTATATTGGTGCCATCTAGTGGTGTTTCTGCTAACAGCGCCCAACTTTTTCATATTAATTTAGATTCAGATATTTATTTTGCGTACCAATCAGCTAAATCTCAAAATTTGCCTGAAACCTGTTTAAAAGAATTCATTGCTTGTGAAATCTTAGGTTTCCATCTATCTATGTCAGTAAAAGAAAAAATTTGGAGAGGAGAATTTTTGGATCTTTTATCTTTGCTTCCTTCTGCCAAAGATTTTATTGGTAAATCAGAAAAAAAGGAAGACGAGGATAGACGAAGACCAGTATCCAGGTGTTTTAATAACTGGCTGCAGGCCTTTTGTATTTTTTCTGGTATTTTATATGAAAAATCTCTGGAAAAAAGCGCTGGGCTTTTCCAGCATTTAGATATCGTACTTGAAGCATTCAAAAATGTTGGTGGTACTGCTTGGTATAATTACGTCTAAGCTTTTCATCAAAAATTGTCAGTATACGCTTCTTTGAAATGGGGAGTAAAGGACGTGGGTCTTTGGCTCAACCTTTTTCTCCCTTTAAAAAAATTATGCAAAGCAGAACCCAAACTCTCAGCCCACATACTCTTCCGTTTACAAGAAAGGTATCTGCTTCAATTTTAACGATACCCAGTGCAAATGGCCAAACTCATGCAAATACAAGCATGAGTGTGCATTTCGTGTAGGAACGCATCCAGTGTCCAAATGTTTTAAAAGAATGTCCGCAGCTAATCAGCAATCAGGAAATATTTCAAAAAGCTTCAACACCAGTGAAGGTAATAAATATGCTCCTATGGATCAGAGCATTTCCAGACAGGCTGAGGGCCCAGCTGCTAATTAAAGAATTTCAGGATGGGTATTTATTACCTAGTTTTTCAGGTCAGGGTGTACTGTGGTAAAATCGATGGATACATTTCCGGAAGTAGTTTTTGAAAAAATTTCTAAAGAAATTAATGCAGGTAGGACAGAAGGCCCATTTAGCTCCCCTCCATTTAGGAATTTCAGAATTTCTCCTATGGGCATTGTCCCCAACAAAGAAAAACACTCTTTCAGATTAATACATCATTTGTCCTTTCCTAAAGGACAATCAGTCACTACCAAATTGAAGACAGCCTTTCATCAGTTACTTATGCTTCTTTTGAAGACTTGAAAATCTGAAAAAAAAACATGCATTTATGCAACAAACAGTAACCTTAGGACACTGTTAAAGGCAAGGGAGTGGTATGTAGTTCAATCCCCTGAATGCTCTTGACACAGTTTTCTGTTGGGATAACAGAATCTCTTTTCTTTGGATCCATACACACTGGCTTAAAAATCACTGCTTCTACAGGAACACTCTTCTAAACTCACCTAAACTGTGTACAAAAAATGCTCCATATGAGCGTTTTTTTTTTCTGCCAAGGGAACTGGTGTTTTTTTAAGCCCAGTGTGCATGGAGCCCAAGAGTTGAAGCAAGGGAGCAAGGCAAGATGTGGTATGTTAATTCCATCTAAGGCATGTAGATATTGTGTCCAGTGCTCCCATTTTGATTGTCTTTAGTAGCCTCTGATAACTATCTTAGTAAGAATTGTATAGCGATGAGAGCTACAAACCCCAGTGGGTCACATGGGCTGTTCACCACTGACAGAGCACCAGATTTGATAATTGGATTGTCTTTAGAGCTATATTAAGTCTCGCCATAAGCCGAGACATCTCTGTACTGGTGGTTTATCCACTCCCATATATAGACTTTAAATCCTATGGAATGATTACTGAGGCAATTTTATGGAGTCAAAGGTGGGCTTCAGAAAACATGCCTTGTTACCTCTGGAGAAGGTTGATGGTTTCCTCACCTGTGGGTAAGGATTTGAGTCCGTCGTCAACAACGTTCTCTTAAGGAAATGTTGAGCATTTGCTTCATACACTCTTTCACCATCAAGACTCATTTGTAGGCTGTATGTTGCAACAGCAGGTGTGGAACTGTTACTGAAGACATGCACCTTTATGCGATGTTCCATTGTTTATGTCGTTGTGACTGTACTACAGAAACCTTGGGAAGTTCTCATGGTCTTCTCATATAATAAAGCAACAAAACAACTGTTCAGTCTCAGCTGTAATGGCAACTGGCTCTCTTCTGAACCTCATTAGAACTCCTACAAGGTTGTTGGTAAAATTGGAACTAATGAGAAGAATGTTATTCAAGGATATACCTTGATACTTGGAGCTGGAGTTAAACACTACCCTGATTCGTTTTGGTTTACTTGGGTGAGATACCAGCAATAATCATGTTCTTGTAAAGGCGGAGCCAAATCAGCATGATCATTGTCAAAAATCTTTTTCATAAAGGTAACAAAATAGATTTAGAGTTGTTCTTTAGCCCTGGTTCACACCAGTGCGGCTTTGAAGTTGTGCTACTTCTGCACCCGGGGGACATTTTTATTTTTTAAATAAAGGAATTGTCAAAAACTGCTTACTGTTTTTTACACTACACTTTTTTTTTGGTGAATGAGTAGGGGTACTATGTACCCTATACTCATTCACATGGGGGAGGAGGCCGGGATCTAGGGGCTCGCAGACCGGACTGGGTTGTGGGGAAGAGTCCCCATCAACATGTTGAGGGCATGTGGCCTGGTATGGTTCAGGAGGGCACTCGCTTTACATTAAAGTCAATGGCCCTCAAGTCACATGAAAGTCAGACCAAAGTAGTGCAGGAACTACATTTAAGTTGACTTTAAGTCGCACAAATATGAACAATACTCATTGGGAAACATGGGGTGTGACTTGTCATGCGACTTTGGGGTCCAAAGTCGCATGACAAGTGGCACAAGTGTGAAAATCATCGACTAATGCACTACGATTGGAGCTATTAGTGTTAATGGTACCTTTCTGAAGAATATTTTGTAAGGCTGGAGTTAGATTACCAGCAGTACCTTGTTCTTTTGGCTGTGGAGCTCTTTCCGAACGTTTTTTGGTTTTTGGGTCAGAGGGTGAAGACCCGCCACCGTGCCGAGTGCGCTTTACTGATCGCGCCGTCTGTGCTGCCGAGTGACGGTTGTGTCCCTGTGAAAGAGGAAACATGGATAAAGAGGAATCAGATTCAGTAGTATCTTCAACATGCGACTGAGTATAAGTATCAGGTCTTCTACCTTGTCCTCTACCTGCATTTTTATTCTGCCATTTGTAAGCATAGCCCTGTGAGAAAGCCAGTTTATCAAGATTACATTTCTTTTGATACCACTTGGCCACACAATCGCTTCATCTTGAAATTGTTACGATTCATTTTGACGCACAATTATTTCACCTTTATGGAGAAGGTATACCTTCAACGTCAAGGGGTAGCCATGGGCACATGTTGTGCTCCCTCTTATGCGAACCTCTATCTTGGCGGCTGGGAGAGATGGATATTCTCCGATGAACGCTACGATAGATGGTTGACCCACATTTTGTATTGGTTTCGCTACATAGATGATCTGTTGATCATCTGGACGGGCACCAGTGACGATTTGCTATTATTTCTTGACACTCTGAATACTAACAATTTCAACCTACGTTTCACCCATACTTTCAGCCCTGAGCATATATCCTTTCTGGATCTTTCCATTAAAATTGACGCAGAAGGTAGTCTCACTACCAACCTCTATCGTAAACCCAGCACTGGTAATACCATCTTGCACGCGTCTAGTGCACACCCATCTCCCCTAATCCGGAGTATCCCTTATGCACAGTACCTGCGTTTACGCAGGAACTGTTCAACGGATAAAGACTTTATTGAACAAGCAGGGCTCTTACAAGATAGACTTCTAAGAAGAGGCTATTCGAAATCACTCCTCAGAAAAGCCTTTAATAAGGCCAAATCTAGGTCCAGGTTTGATCTCCTATACAAAACACCTTCTGATACTAAAATTCAAACAGTTAAATTCATTACTAAATTTTCTGCACACCAGGATCCCTTATGAGCTTCGATATCCCGCCATTGGCACCTGCTGACTGAGGATCAAACCCTCTCTAAATATGTCAGGTCCACCCCCGAACTTGTTTTTAGACGAGCCACATCACTCCGAGATACCCTCACCTCCAGCCACTATATGTTCCCTCAAGCCAGACCCTCTAGACCCTTATGGGGCACATACCGTTGCGGCCATTGCAGCCGATGCCCATGGGTCACTGAGGGCCAAGGGATCAAGCTCCCGAATGGACAATGGCATCGCCTTCGTGCCATGCTGATTGTACCACTCGGGGCGTCATTTACTTGATGACATGTGCAGGCATTTTACGTTGGGAAGACCATACGGGAATTCGGCCAACGTATCCGTGATCACGTCTATTGTTCAGGCTCTGGAAAAATCCTAACATCTGTAACTAGGCATATAGGCTTACACCACAGATTTGACAATAGTGCAGTATCTTTTTTTGTCCTTGAAGTGGTCCCTCCCCACCCGCGTGGTGGCGATTGGGATAACAAGATCCTAAGGGCAGAAACCCTATGGATCGAGAGATTATCAGCTACCATACATCCTGGCATTAACGAGAATAATTCCTATAAGCCCTTCCTGTAGGGTATTTTTATTTCTCCTTATATGCCATTCATGGTCTGGCCGAATCTATCACTCTATACATGGATTTGAAATATATATATACTTTGTATATTTTAGGGATTGACCTGCACTCTTTCCGATCAGTTTCCAACAAAACATATATCATCCCTGTCCTCCTTGCTTCCCTCTGTTTTGTGTTGTTTTGTTTTATTTTGTTTTATTTTATTTTGTTATTTGTTTGTTTCTTCATTTGTTCTTTTCGTGGCCCATCTCTTTTATTTTTGTTGTTCTTTTTTGTCCGTTTTGTGTGACTCAAAGTTGTTTGGTTTTCTTACAACGTTGACATACGTTTTTTTTTCACTTATTCGCCCCTTTTACAAAGCCGTTTACACGTTGGTCTAGACTTTATATTCATATTATTCTATGTTTAATATTGTTTATGTATAATTCTCTCAATTCTCTAATTACCACAAACTATGCCCCTATGCCTTATGTTCTGAGCATTTAGCGACTATGCCATCCTCTAAATACATCTGTGGTGCAGTGTAGTGTTGGCCTGTTTTTTTCCTGGGCTCATATGCGATCTCCCCCCCTGCAGTTTCATGTCCGCCCGCTAGATGGCGTTGCAGTGTTTTGGCCTGCTTGGTGGGGACTTAAATGGCCGGTCTACTTGTCTGACTGCTGTCCCTTGAGCCCTCTCCATGTCTAACATTGCTGTTTCGCAGTGTATGTACTGGTGGGTGTCTCCCTGGCGGCTCTCGGTCTCTCTAGACATTATGTGCCGTTTTTGCTCTACTGCGCATGCGCGTCGCGCATGCGCAGTCGAGGATCGGGTCCGTTGACGCCAAACATACGGCGCCGATCGGCGCCTGCTTTTGCCGTCATCTGGACTGGCGCCAGAGACCACTATTTAAATAGACAGCCTGTCCATAGGATCTAGGTGTATTGGGGGCCTGATGAGAGATTGGTGGTGCTGGCCGGTGGATCATTTTGCTGCATGCAGGTATTTTTCACTCTCTTTTGGACGGATACTACTATACTATACTATACTATACCCTGGTTCTTTATAAGATCCTTTTTCACCTACTGCTTTCTTATGCTTTTATGGATTCCAGCTGCATGTCTTCTGATCCAACCATTGACTCTTCTCTGACTGTTGCTCTAGTCAGTTGTGCATATCCAGATATCTATCTTGCAGGTTCGTCTACTATATTTGATCTTATCATGTTGGCACTGTGTTGCTCTATACTTTTCACTATCTGTTTATCAACAGCCGTTGGCTTACTCTGTAATCCGATTTATAGTCTCGGATTACTTATATATGATCTATTTTCATTACTTATTGTTTTATCTGTTGTTCCCATGCGCTCTGTCTGAAACATACCTGTTTACCTACAGGTCTTCATCAACTGAGCTGGACATTACAAAATAAATAGACCTTCATGTGCTCTCTGACACTCAGTTTTATCTTGGTGAGTTAATTGTCACTTTGATCGATATGTATTGTATTAGCATAGTTTTGCTGGGCCTGGATATGTAATCCTTCTCTATTCTAAGACTTGGATATATGTATTCATATATCAACATGCATTCATGTGTATCCAATATATACATATATATATCATTTTTCGCAGCGTATCCACTTCTCAGCACCCCTCTCTCTAGTATAGAACCCTGTCCATCCTAGGTCATCATATGTCGACCCTCTAAATCTTTGGTATGTACTTATTATTATTTTCACACCATTAGTGTTACAGTTTGCCTTTTATGGTATATACGCTGGCTATTTGGGTGCACCCTATGTTAACACTGCGGGTGCCCCTTGCTGATGTGATGCTTACATCATGCCAATTATGTTTATTTACCTTATGTTTTCCTTCTTGACAGCCTCAGTATATATCTCTTTGAGTATCTGTTTTACTCTGCTCTGGCTCCCATATCTGCCCGGGAAATTGCCCCCGTTATTTGGGGCTTCTAGCCTCACTTGTCCTTTGCACCTTCAGATGGTAAGTCGCAACATGCTCTTATATATATGTGTGTAAGTGGGTGCAATTATCCCTCTTTTTAAATAACTATTTTTCTTGACATACATCCCGTTGAGTCGGTATGCCTTCGCCTCCCTTGACGGCAGAATCAGGGTGGCGTTCTTTAGGCTGTCTCCGGGTGCTTTGTTTTTTTTTTTCTTTATATTTATATGATATTAATTATCCTAATTTCCCCCTCTCTAGAGACAACTATACAGACACATTTTTCCTTAAATATTTTCCTGAAGTAGCGGCCAGTCCGCGAAACATGTCGAGTGCCATCTTGCGCCAGTTCGAATGTCACTATATTGTTTCCGGTATCAGGGATCAATAATTTTGTGCCGCACTGTGCAATTATAGGAAATGATTTTGTACTGTATTATTCAATATTGTCTCTTGTTTTCATGTGCCCTTTTTCTTTCTACTGTATAGTTTTTCTTATATTGTTGTAATAAATTTATATATTTTTTATATACATTTTTATGTGAGTCCTTACCCGTACCATGAAAGTCCACAGTTGCCTCATCTTTTCTGCCATCCCATTTCTTTCTAAATTTTAGGACGACGGTACTGTACGTATTTTTGTATCATACAGTAGCACTATTTACATATGTACATATCACGTACCTGGTGGAGACTGGAATGTGATGGAGGCCTCCCTTGCTCCTCCCGCCTACACTCCTGAAGGTGGGAACAGAAAGTGTAAAGGCAAGAAGTGGCACGAGTGCCGGGTAGCTGGCTGGTGATGTCTCCTCTGTAGGTGGGTAGAGCTGGCAGTCGCGGTCCTTGGAGCAGGAAGTAGAAGCAGCTTGGCACCAGAGCATGGACAGGAGCGGAACCAGAAGAGCAGCAGTCAGAAATAACCAGGCAGCAGGGTACCGAATCAGCAGGGAAAGCACGTCCAGAAGGCAGGCCAGGGTCAGGAACAGCCGGGCAATGTGGTACCAAATTAGTAGACAGATCAAGTAAAGTAAACAAGCCAGAACCAGGATACCAGGTAACAGAGTAAAGGAACAAGCAGAGGCGAAGTCCAAAGGCGAGCCAGGTCATACACGAACAAACAGGAGCAGCAGATCAGGTCTTGGTAGGTCAGGGAGAAGCTGAAGATCATCCAGCACTGTTTACAGTGACAGAGCAGTTTAAATAGGCCACTGGGCGCATAGTGCTAATTGGTGTGTGCACGCATTCGCGCGCTATCGCGCACATATCTGTGCGCGATGAACTGGCATTGCGGGATTATGTTGGTCCTTTGCTCATGAATATTAGCATGAGTGCAATGTGTACGAACATGAGCAAGTATCCGCACTGGCCTTTTAGTGGTGGAGGTCCAGTTTACCTTACAGTACATTAAAAGGATTTTTAACAAACTTTGCTGCAGATTCCTACCTTTTGTTATTCTGAAGAAATCCCTGTATGTTCCTCTGTGTCCATGTGGCAAGTGAATCTAATGGTAGTGGTTTCATAATTATCAACCAGCTGATGCACCTTCAGGGCTCTAATGGGGAAAATTGCAGAGTCTCCATCCCTTTAGACATAATTTCCTATTGGGAACATTTTACCAAAAATGAAATTTTTGCTGCAGGGGATGCCAAAAATCTGACTTGTATCTTAGTGCAAACTTCTGGGAAAATCAGTGAGCCAATTACACAAGTAGGAAATTATGGTTACTGAAAATTACTGCAGATTGAAAAGGAAAGGTAATTTTTAATAACATTCAATTACAATATGACTTGTGTCGCAATTTTATATGCTATATTATTTTTTTTTATTTGCCTTTTTTTTCCCCATGAAAGTAGAATTACCCTTTAAGGCATACTGCAGGCAGAGCTTTCATTTTATATACTTACCTTAAGTGGGACATTTTTAGTACATTTTTCTAATTGACGTACGTGACAAAAAATAAATAAAAAATGTCCCTATAATGCCACTAGATGGTGCTGTCACACCATTCATAGTAACAGAAAAAGTCCTGCATGGAATGTGTGTTTAGTCGGGGAAGATGAAATTGGAATGTAGTCATTAATCCTTCTAGTTAGCAAGTGGGAAATGATAGAATGTGTCAAACTGGTCTGAGAGGAGATCTTGTATTTTCAACGGAAACCTTAAATAAGGAGATTTTCCTTGACCTCTGGGGGGCACTGTGTCGTAGGAAATAAGCGTAAGCGAACATTTATTGTACTCCATTACATTTAAATTGAATGCTCCTGACCAATTTTGGATTAGGATTCTTAATTTGCCGATACCCAACAATTTGTGTTATGTCTGTTATTCATGAGAGCACATCAATATTATTTTCAGATTGTTTTGGCTGCGTTAGACATTAAAACCACTATTTCTGTTACAGCAAAAATTAACGCAAAAAAAAAAAAAGGGGGAAAACTGCAATTAAAGGTCAGGGATACTGCGTTGAGAAAAAATAAAATAAAAATAATTCCGTATTCTCTACATAGTGTCCGCAATTCAACCAATAAATTTGGTTTCCAGATATGGCGTTTTATTAGAACTGGTTAATTTTTTATAATGATAAAAACACAATTATCTGTATAGGTTCTTTGCGAAGGAATAAATGAGATACAGTACTGATGTATATGCATTTATCTTCGTATTTATTTATTCATAGAGCGCTCATATTCTGCGGCACAGAGAACAGGGTACCATCAACATTAGTTACTGCCGCGGAGAAACTTGCAATCTAATATTTGTTCCACAGTCGCAGCGGCACGGATAGATTAAATTTCTGTTATTTGTCAGTTTGTGGGAAGAAATGGAACCATCCGGAGGAAAACCCACACGAAACACAGGATGAATATAAATGCCATGCAGATAACGTATGAGAATCAGTCGGAATTAAACTCAGGATAACAGTGCTGCGCGGCGATCATTATTGAAACGACTTCGTATTATTCCTCATGTGAATACTTTACGCTTCCACGTTCCATTTGGCAGAGCCTTTAGGAACGTGATCCATGATTTACGTCCGTCTAGCGCTTGGCATTCTCAAAACACAGAAATATGTAAGTCTCCGATTCAGGCGCTCTCCGCTGATTTGTTCAAGTACGCGACGGGTTAACTGTAGTCAGAGGGAAGGCGTCATTGTCGTGCGGTCTAACAGTTCCTTTGATACGCCGCCGCCTGCGTGAGTGATCAGCGTTGGAGGGGGGCAGAGGAGGTGCAATTAATGTGACACATCTGATGATATTGGATTAGTCCGGAGTGCTATTGAGATTCTTCGCTATGGCTTACCAACGGTCTCCTTTCTAGATATTTAAATCAGAACGACTGACACTACTTAACTGCTTTTTAGCAGCATCGCTCCTCCAAGGCTAAGCAGCACGTTGCCTTGTTGGCCACTCTTACAGCAGAAGGATTAATCACAATATGCTCTCTGCCTGAATGCCTGCTCTTGAGAGTAGCAGTAATTCATAAATTTGTGCATAGCGCAAAAAGGATGGGCATCACATTCTGCCATGTCGTTGTTTCAAAGACATCGCTCAGCTTGTTCCAAGAAAGACTACGGCATAATGCATGCTAGGCTTGTCTGGAATCTAATTACATGGTTCAGTCTGTTTGGTTGTCTGTAGATAAAAGTGTCCTTTTTTTTTTTAAATGACTTCAAACACGTGTCCTACATTTCATAAAGTTGGAAAACAGCCTGGTAGCGCAGTGTATAAGGAATGTACAGTAATAAGTTGAAGATGATGAGATGTTAAAGTGACCTGTCATCACCGCGTAAAGAGACATGGATTTATTTATAAAGTGAACTGAAGATGTGTTGAGCAGTTTCTTGTTACCTGCCCTTTATTCCCATCACAATGTAACAGCAGCGGTCATCACTTTTTCAAAGGTCATATCCTTCTGGATAGGCACTAGTTGAATCACCTGCAATATTTTGATATCACTTAGAGACTCCACTGGTGGCATTCTCCTGCAGAACTTTGACCCAGCCTTCTCCTACTGGACCGTGGATTCTCTAGCTTTTCTCCTCTATATTTTGCAGAATTCCCAATAGTAGAATGACACCATCACTCGGCTTTGTACCGACTGTGGCTGGTTTGGTGGGGAGGTCCTGCCATCGGAAATTGTTATGCTCCGTACACACGATCGAACTATCCGGCGGGGTTGTCCGCCGGACAATCCGACCGTGTGTGGGCTCCGGCAGACTTTTTCTTCCCAAAAGTCCAGCGGACATAGAAAGAAGTTTTGACTCAAAATTATCCGGCGGATAATCCGGCCGTCTGTGTGCTAGTCTGCGGGACTTTTGAAATGATTGGACTTGCCGACACACGGAGTAAAGTCCATTTATTTATAACGTGACTCCAGGTAGACGGGACTAGTGAAGGAAGTCAATGTCGCCGCCTCGATCAGCGAGATTGACACCTCGCTAGCCCCGTCACCTGGTATGGATTTAAAGGGGAATCCCTATGCCGAAAAAAACGCCCCCCCCCCAAATCCATATCAGACCCTTTTCGAGCACGCAGCCTGGCCGGTCAGAAAAAAGGGATGGGGATGAGCGAGCGCCCCCCCTCCTGCGCCGTAACCAGGCCACGTGCCCTCAACATGGGGGGGTGCTTTGGGGAAGGGGGGCCCTGCGGCCCCCCCACCCCAAAGCACCTTGTCCCCATGTTGATGAGGACAAGGGCCTCTTCCCGACAACCCTGGCCGTTGGTTGTCGGGGTCTGCGGGCGGGGGGCTTATCGGAATCCGGGAGCCCCCTTTAATAAGGGGGCCCCCAGATTCCGGCCCCCCACCCTATGTGAATAAGTATCGGGTACGATGTACCCCTACCCATTCACCTGGTGAAAAAAAGTGTAAATAAAAAACACAACACAAGTTTTTAAAATACTTTATTACACAGCTCCGGGGGTCTTCTTCCGTCTTGGGGGGTCTTCTCGCCGGACTCCTCCGCTATTTTCTGCTAGCTCTTTTACTAGCGGAGGAGCCCGGCTTTCTCCTTTGTCGCCGCCAAGGTCCGGGGGTCTTGTTCCGACTACGGGGGTCTTGTGCCGCTCTTCGGTTTTTCTGTCGCTGTTGCGCCGCCTTCTGCTTCTTCTTCATTCTTCATCTGATGTTGACACGACGCTGTCTCAGCTTCTAATGGCCGAGACGTGTTGCACGGCCAGTTATATAGGGACAAGGGGCGGGGTCACCGGCTCATTTCACATGGTGACCCCGCCCTCTTATGAGCATCCTCCGGCGGCGGCGGCGACGGCGACGGCGACAGAAGAACCTAAGAGCGGCACAAGACCCCCGAAGTGGGAATAAGACCCCCGGACCTGGGCGGCGACGAAGGAGAAAGCCGGGCTCCTCCGCTAGTAAAAGAGCTAGCAGAAGATAGCAGAGGAGTCCGGCGAGAAGACCCTCCAAGACGCAAGAAGACCCCCGGAGCTGTGTAATAAAGTATTTTAAAAACTTGTGTTGTGTTTTTTATTTACACTTTTTTCACCAGGTGAATGGGTAGGGATACATCGTACCCCATACTCATTCACATAGGGTGAGGGACCGGAATCTGGGGGCCCCCTTATTAAAGGGGGCTCTCGGATTCCGATAAGCCCCCTGCCCGCAAACCCCGACAACCAATGGCCAGGGTTGTCGGGAAGAGGCCATTGTCCTCATCAACATGGGGACAAGGTGCTTTGGGGTGGGGGGGGCGCAGGGCCCCCCTTCCCCAAAGCACCCCCCCATGTTGAGGGCACGTGGCTGCGTGCTCGGATAAGGGTCTGATATGGATTTGGGGGGACCCCCACGCCGGTTTTTCGGCATAGGGATTCCCCTTTAAATCCATACCAGGTAACGGGGCTAGCGAGGTGTCATTCTCGCCGATTGAGGCAGCGGCATTGACTTCCTTTGCTAGTCCCGTCTACCTGAAGTCACGTTCCAAATGAACAGACTTAACTCCCTGTAAAAGTCCGGCGGACCTCCACCCAAACTCTGGTGGATTGTCCGCCGGAAAAGTCCGGGCATGTGTGGGCAGGTACGCACATTCGTAAAGTCCGTCGGGCCTCCGCTGGAAAGTCCGGCGGATTCTCCGCCGGACTAAGTCCACCGGATAGTCCGGCTCAAAAGTCTGATCGTGTGTACGTGGCATTAGAGATAGAAGTAGCCAGAAAAAACCCCCCATGCAATACTTTAACAACTTCAATACAGGGCACTTCAACCCCCTTCCTGCCCAGGCTGATTTTCAGCTTTCAGTGCTGTTGCACTTGACGGTCATGCAACACTGTACCCATATGACATTTTTATAATTTTTTTTTAAACAGATAGAGCTTTCTTTTGGTGGTATTTAATCATCACTGGGTTTTCTATTTTTTGCTAACTAAACAAAAAAATGAATTGAAAATTTGGAAAACAAAAACGTTTACTTAGTCATTTTTCTTCTTCACTGATGTGTGCTGATAAGGCTGCACTGATGATCACTGATAGGCAGCATTGATGGGCACTAATGGGCACTGATGAGGCTGCACTGATGAGCACTGATAAGCTGCACTAATGAGGCTGTACTGATAGGCGGCACTGATATGCTAAACTGATGGGCACAGATATGCTGCACTGATGGGGCTGCCCCTAAATCAGGGCACTGATGATCATTGCCCTGATTACCAGTGTAAGGCCACTTTCATACTGAGATGTTTTACGCGCGTTTTTGCGATAAAAATAGCGCATGTAAACTGCCTCTTCTGCAGCCCCAGTGTGAAAGCCTGAGCACTTTCACACTGGGGTGGTGTGCGTGCAGGAAAATAAGTCCTGCAAGCAGAATCTTTGGGGTGGTGAGGGAGCAGCGAATACAGCGCTCCCAAAATGCCCCTGCCATTGAAGTCAATGGACAGTGCTGCCGAAGCACCTGCAACACTTTAAACCCTTTTTTGGCCGCTAGCAGTGGTTAAAAGCACCCCACTAGCGGCCTAAAAGCGCAGCTAAAATGACGGTAAAGTGCCGCTAAAACTAGTGGTGCTTTACCGTCAACGCGGCCAGCGCCTCAGTGTGAAAGTGGCCTAAATGTTCCCTGTAACTGGAAAGCCGGTTATCCTTTTCTCAGACACTAACAGCACTGAGGAAAGGAAATGTCGATAACTGGCATTTGTTTACATATGATAAACTATGATTGGACACAGCTGAGGTAAGCCTACGTCATCAGGCACTTTACCCTGATTGGTGATGCGCTGTGTCCGAGGGACACAGTTCACCATTGATCGCCGCACTGGGCGACCCCGGGGACCCGCACGAGCGACGCGATATGAAGGACATCATATGACATCCAGTCAGAATGGTAAAGCCCCCACCTGGCCGTCATTCTTCTATAGGCTGGGCGAGGGTGTTAAAGTATGTGTAAACCCAATCAATATAATCTCATAAAAGCCTTCTTGTGTTAATTTAATCTGAAAAGTAGTTTTTACATTTGCAGCTCCCTTTACGAATACCTGGTGATCATGCCATGACAATCCCGCCGTCTTTGTGCTAGTCCGCGGGACTTTTGAAATGAATGGACTTGCCTCGCACACGGAGGAAAGTCTGTTCATTTAGAACGTGACTCCAGGTAGACAGGACTAGCGAAGGCAGTGAATGCCGCCGTGCTAGCCCCGTCACCTGGCATGGATTTAAAGGGGAATCCCTACGCCGAAAAAACGGTGTGGGGGTCCCGCCCAAATCCATCTCAGACCCTTATCCGAGCACGCAGCCCGGCCGGTCAGGAAAGGGGGTGGGGACAAGCGAGCGCCCCCCTCCTGAGCCGTACCAGGCCGCGTGCCCTCAACATGGGAGGTGCCCTGGGGAAAGGGGGCCCTGTGGCCCCCCCACCCCAAAGCACCTTGTCCCCATGTTGATGAGGACAAGGGCCTCTTCCCAACAACCCTGGCCGTTGGTTGTGGGGGTCTGCGGGCGGGGGGCTTATCGGAATCCGGGAGCCCCCTTTAATAAGGGGGCCCCCTGATACCTGCCCCCCACCCTATGTGAAGGTGTGAGGAGCCCGGCTTTCTTCTTCGTCGCCGCCGTCGTCTGGGGGTCTTGTTCTGACTTCGGGGGTCCGATGTTGACACGACGCTCTCTCTGGCCGGAATGGCAGAGACACGCTGTGATGTGACTTATATAGGGACAAGGGGCGAGTCACATGCTCATGTCACATGGTGACCCGCCCCCATATGATGTCACAGTCCCGGAGGATGCTAGGTAAAAGAGCAGAAGATAGTGGAGGAGTCCGGCGAGAAGACCCCCCAAGACGGAAGAAGACCCCCGGAGCTGTGCAATAAAATATTTTAAAAAATGGTGTCGTTTTTTTTTTCCTTAGGTGAATGGGTAGGGGTACATCGTACCCCATACTCATTCACAGAGGGTGGGGGGCCGGTATCTGGGGGCCCCCTTATCAAAGGGGGCTCCCGGATTCCGATAAGCCCCACGCCCACAGACCCCAACAACCAACGGCCAGGATTGTCGGGAAGAGGCCCTTGTCCTCATCAACATGGGGACAAGGTGCTTTGGGGTGGGGGGGCCCCCCTTTCCCCAGGGCACCCCCCATGTTAGGGCACGCGGCCTGGTACGGCTCAGGAGGGGGGGCGCTCGCTCGTCCCCACCCCCTTTCCTGACCGGCCGGGCTGCGTGCTCGGATGAGGGTCTGAGATGAATTTGGGGGGACCCCCACGCCGGTTTTTCAGCGTAGGGATTCCCCTTTAAATCCATGCCAGGTGATGGGGCTAGCACGGTGGCATTCACTGCCTTTGCTAGTCCCGTCTACCTGGAGTCACGTTCTAAATGAACGGACTTTCCTCCGTGTGGGGGCAAGTCCGTTCATTTCAAAAGTCCTGCGGACTTTGGCCAAAACTCCGGCGGAAAAGTCCGGGCGTGTGTGTCCACAAGTTCGGAAAGTCCGGCGGACCTCCGCTGGAAAGCCTGAGCGTGTGTACGCCGCATAAGTCGGATGTTTGTAACTAGGGGACCGCCTGTATAGGGTGAAAATGCTGTTTCTCGACTTCCCAACTGTGCTTCTGTGCTGTCACCCTGTCACAATGTTTCAACACACATTATGCAGGCCGGATCCACTGTTGTTTCTGTTGTCAAACCCAACATTGGAAATGCCATTCAGCCATTGTTGGAGAGGTAGACTGAAAGTGTTTGCAATGATGCTGCAAAACATCAGCAGCACTGAATCCCAACAAACAATCAAAGAAAGGTCAAGACAGACTTCTATTTAAAAAAAAACATGTTTGAATGATACAGAAATTTGGCAAACAAAATGTAATTTAGTTAGGGTTTACATGTACTTTACAATGGAAATCTGGGCTAAACCTAACTAGTCCTGAAAATGTCACCTCCTCCCTTCTAGCATCTATGCTGATTAACTGGTGTAAAAAAGATGCATATACTTTCCTATTATCAGCTGGCTCCGGTCCGGTCACATGATCCCCTGTGTCACCCAGTGGCAGCTGCAGGGGAGAGTGCTTAAAAACAGGTAGGAATGCCTGACAGTGGCTCCAATGTTCCAGCAATTGTAGGGCTCCCTCCTCTCCCCTGCAGCCATCGCTGGCTGACACAAAAGAACCAGATCTCATGATCAGACTGGAGTTGAAAATAGGTAATATATACATCTTTCTTACACAGGCTAGTCAGCATAGAGATGGAACATTTTTAAGACCTATTAGGTTTAGGCTGGAATTCTACTTAAAGTATGGGAGTTTTTTTAATGTATTTTTTTATTCTTACTCTGAATGGTCTAAGGTAGTGGTGTACTCCAAAGTTCAATGTTGGGACCCTTACTTTTTAATATATTTATAAACGATAAATGATAAAAGTAAATTTTTATTGTTTGCAGATGACACCAAGCTATGCAGTGGAATAACATCCTTACAGGATGTCTCCAACTTACAAGCCGACCTCAATGCTCTGTTTGATTGGACAACTATGTGGCAAATGAGGTTTAATGTTGATAAATGTAAAGTTATGCACTTTGGGGCTAAAAATATGCATATATGATACATACTAGAAGGAGAACAACTGGGGGAATCAATGGTGGAGAAGTATCTGGGTGTTTTGATAAATCTTAAGCTTAATAATAGTATGCAATGGCAAGCTGTGGTTTCCAAAGCGAGCAAAGTCCTTTCTTGTATTAAGAGAGATATGGACTGCAGAAAGAGAGATATCATTTTGCACCTGTACAAATCATTAGTAAGACATCATCTAGAATATGCAGTTCAGTTTTGGGTACCAGTTCACAAAAAGGATATCGGGGAACTGGAGAAAGTGCAACCAAACTGATAAGAGGCATGGAGATGCTCAACTATGAGGAAAGATTAGAGGAACTGAATGTATTCTCTCGTGAGAAAAGATCAAGGGGGAATATGATCAACATCTGGAGGAAAAGAGATTTAAGCTCCAAATACGGAAAGGCTTCTTTACAGTAAGAGCTGTGACAATGTGGAATAGACTCCCTCAAGAGCTAGTTCTGACCAGCTCAGTAGATTGCTTTAAAAAAGGCCTAAATTCTTTCCTAAATGTACATAATATAACTGGACACTAACAATTATAGGTAAAGTTGATCCAGGGAATATCCGATTGCCTCTCGAAGGATCAGGAAGGATTTTTTTTTCCCTGCTGGAGCAAATTGGATCATGCTTTGCTGTTTTTTTTTTGCCTTCCTCTGGATCAACTGTGGGTATAAGAATTGTGTATATGGGATTGTATGTTTTTTTTTTTTTCCCCTTGGTTGAACTAGATGTATTTGTGTCTTTTTTCAACCTGACTAACTACGTATAACTATGTACTATGTATTTTATAATCATACTTAGCCAGGTCAATGCAGCATTGGTCCAATGCTGCATCTGTCCACCGCCAGCTCTAAGGCCACCAAGAACCAAGTGATTAAACCCTACGATCGCTTGTGCCAATCGCTTGGCTCTGGTGACTGTCTGTCACCCCTGCCTGTTATGCCCCTCTAGCGCTCACTGGAGCCCTGGACTGTGGAGGGAGCGGCCGGCTCAGGCTCTCAGCTGGTCACTGAGAGGCTGAGCCGGGTGCCAGTATAGGCATGTGGGTTAATCCCAACCAGGTAGTTACAATCTTTCCCAGGCCTGGACTGGCTCTGTGATGTCAGCCAACAGCATTCTTCAGCCCGCTGTCTGCTAAGAATGGGTCACAGGAGTGCAGAGCGTATTGCACTCCTGTAATCCACAGGTGAAGTTGAGCCAATCGAGCTTTGGCTGTACTTCTCCTTTAAAGATTTATTTTTACATGGTTATCACTGGCACTGGGAAGAAACATAGCATCAAACACTTGCTGTACACTGCAGTCCTATTACCATTTTACATTATGTCCTTGCATGGCAGCTTCCACTAATTTAGGCTTCGGGAAATGTTTTAGTTGTTTGTAATGCATGCACTGCCAGGTTGTTGTGTACTTATGCTAATATTGCTTGTGTCAGATTACAATATTTTCATGTACAAATACCTTGTTCAAATCTGAAGTCAGGCTTTAACTGGTTGGGCTTAAATACAATTGAGGCACCGGCCTTAAGTAGGCATGCAGCAAGGGAGGTCAGAGCTTCGTTCTGATCTGCATACTTGTTCTGGGTCATAGATAGTATTAAGGCCAATGACCCAACATGACAGCCTGGGAAATAACACTTTTGTAGGAAAAGCTGGCAATTGCAGCTCCATATTTCTTCAGTACAAGTTTACTTTAAAGTAGTACTGTGTCTAAATGTTTTTTTTTTTACCTGGATGCATTTTCTGAATCAAGGTTTCCCATCTTTCCTACACACCTATCTGGCTTCATATGATTTATTCAATGCTTTCCCCCTTCTCCAGGGATGCTATCCTCACTTCCTATGAAGTGGTGTGACTTACCAGCGCTGTGTGTGTCTTTGAATGCAGACAGCTCGGCACCGAACCCGACAGTAGCGCACACGCGCCTGGTTTGCTTCAGGAGGCACCTGAAGGAGGGGAGGGGCCTACAGTGCCAGCGGGGACTGCGAGAAGGGAAGGAAAGGGACATTTCTATGCAATATCATTGCACAGGGTAAGTAAGTGTTATCTTTTTTTATTTATGTATTTATTTTTACTTTAATGTCACTTTAAGCTACTTTTCATGAAAACAACCATTTGACAACTACTACTACTATATAAGGCCCTTAACAGTGCAAAAATGGTGGGGCACACTCAGTACTGGGATAAGGTTCTCTGACCCGAAGGTGAAGAAATCGATGCGTGGCACATTTTCCAAGTTGGGGGCTTGGTCACATACAATGGCAGAAATTACAGCTGCTGTCTCCTGACATTATGGTTAACACCTTTTGGTCCAAGGACAACTGAAAAGGATGGGGAAGGGGGTGTTACATCGTAATTAAACCAGTGTGGTATAATCACAATAAACGTGGTAATTTAGAAAAAAGTGCTGAGCAAACTGTTGGTTCTACATAAAAGTGATCAAAAATACCATTAGATGTGGGTAGACTAAAGCCTTGTACACAGGATCGGATTGTTGGCCAACAAAACCGTGGACTTTTGTCTGCAGTATGTTGGCCCAAACTTGTCTTGCATACAAATGGGAAGGAATTGTCGGCCAACAAACACGAACATACTGACGTACTATGTGGTTTTTCAGCTCTTTAGCGCCACCCATTGCCGTTTGCTAATTTTGTGTTAGTAGAAGTTTGGTGTGTGTTGATTCATGCTTTTCATTTTGCGCTTTTCATTTTGTGCTTTTCAGTTTGTTTTTGAACAGCCGTTCGTCAACCAAACATGTTGGGGAATAGGAGGCGATAACGTGTTATTTTTTATTGGCCTTGGAGTTATTGCTTTGACATATATTTTTGGGTTGAATAATGATTTGATTTGGTATATTTTTGGATGCATAGAATGCACTTTTTGGTTAAGTTCTATTGGCAGATAGCATGTCTAATTTTATTTGTTTTCTTTTTTTAATGCACAATAAAAAAATTAGTATAGAATAATACTTGGCTATGTGTTTTACTTCAAATGACAGTTTGGGCGTAGGCAGTTACATTAAAAAAAATACAATGTAAAATTGACAAGGGACACCAACATAGTTGTATCTTTGATCTTATAAACTAGGGGATAATGGTGTTGTAGTAACTTTCCCAAAAAAAAAAAAAAAAAAAAAAGCATAATAATATTATTCTTGATATCACTAGAAAAAAAAAGCCTTTTGAAAAGTAGTTGCAATAACTCCATCAGTATCACCAGCAAAGCAGCTTCATTATTATCCCATTAAAGAAGAAGAGAATGTGTGCTGCATTTCGAGATTTCATAATTTGCCATATTACGAATGTTAATTCTCCATTACGAATGCTAGTTTACAAGACGACCGCTTCCGGCTCATCCTTGCTTCCGAGCATGCGTGTTTGTACTTTAGACTTTTGTCCGATGGACTTGTGTACACACGCTCGGAAAATCCGACAACACACATTTGTCCACGGAAAATTTTAAAACCTGCTAGCCAACATATGTCTGTGGAAGAACCGACAACAATTGTCCGATGGAGCGTACACACGGTCGGATTTCAGTCTGTCATCACACATTTCCCGTTGGAAAATCCAATCGTGTGTAAGAGGCTTAAGGAAGGGTTATCTCTTCCATCAAGTTTTTATTGCTACCTGTGGGACAGAATTTTCCTTATATCTGTCTTAATCACTTTAATTACCAGGACATCGCTAGGAGTTGAACTTCCGGTTTCCCCTTTTTGGAGAGGATTCTCTTAAAATCTATCTGTATTCTAATATGTATTTCTTTAGGAGAATCCACTAGCTGTTGGTGATGATGACTTTAGTGATTGGTGACAGATTTTACAGACTAGTCGTAGCACAATTTCCCAACCTGCCAAAGCTTGGTTTGTACTTGAATGATCTCGAGAACACTTTCTCTTAATTAGAATTGATTTGACATCCAGATATCCGCTTTTCCAGAGTTCATTGCTCCCAAGTCTAATCAAAGTCAGCAGCCTTCTGTCCTGCATGCGTACCATACGGCTTGTTAAACCCACACGCCTCAATGGGACGAGAAGAAGTTTAGCTGTACACCTTTGTACGTCTGCTCGTAACAATTTATTTTGATAAAGGATACATCCCCCTACTGGCTCCTCCCTCAAAGAGTTTACAGAACTGTCTGTCATAATAAACTGTTATAGGCAGGAAATTCCTGGTATGCAGGAGAAATTATTGCTACTTATCTAGATACCTGTATGGTTTACATTAAAGCGATATTAAACCCTACGTTTTTTTTTTTTGGTTTACAAACTATTTTTATTGGGTACAAAAAGAGGTACAAAAAGATTTTGTCCTATGCCATAAAAAGTACAATACAGGTAGTTTACACATAAGGACTTATCAAAATATATTGTGTGTTTGTTGATAGATTTTATTTTATTTTTTTATTTTTTTGGAAAGTCTTTAACCACGTCAGCACCGGGCCATTTTCCACCCTTCCTTACCAGAGCACTTTTTGCGACTCGGCACTGCGTCGCTTTAACTAACAATTGCGCGGTCGCGCGACGTTACACCCAAACAAAATTGACGTCCTTTTTTTCCCCACAAATAGAGCTTTCTTTTGGTGGTATTTGATCACCTCTGCGGTTTTTATTTTTTGCGCTATAAACAAAAGAAGAGCGACAATTTTGAAAAAAAAACACAATATTTTTTACTTTTTGCTATAATAAATATCCCATTTTTTTTAAAAAAAAACTATTTTTTTCCTCAGTTTAGGCCGATACGTATTCTTCTACATATTTTTGGTAAAAAAAATCAATAAGCGTATATAGGTGGGTTTGCGCAAAAGTTATAGCGTCTACAAAATAGGGGATAGATTTATTGCATTTTTTTTTTTTTTTACTAGTAATGGCAGCGATCTGCATTTTTTTTGTGACTGCGACATTGCGGCGGACACTTCGGACACTTTTGACACATTTTTGGGACCATTCACATTTACACAGCGATCGTTGCTATAAAATTGCATTGATTACTGTGTAAATGTGACTGGCAGGGAAGGGGTTAACACTAGGGGGCGCTGCAGGGGTTAATGTGTTCCCTATAGGAGTGATTCTAACTGTGGGGGGAGGGGACTCACAAGGGGAGGAGACCGATCAGTGTTCCTCCGTACTGGGATCACATGATCGGTCTCCTCTCCGCTGACAGGACGTGGAGCTGTGTGACCGATCATGTGATCCCAGTACGGAGGAACACTGATCGGTCCCGTTGTTTTAACAGGCAATCGCGGGTGCCCGGCGGACATCGTGGCCGCCGGGCACCTGCGCCCCCCAGGCGGCCGGGAATGGGAGGACGTCATATGACGCCCACCCAGGATAGGAGATCCACCTTGTGGGCGTCATATGACGGTGGGCGGTAGGGAAGTGGTTAAAGTAGATGTAAACCCACTCTCATCCTTTCTAAACTACTACAATATTGGTTATCTAGAAGGATATACTTATCTGTCAAATGTCTCCCTTCTGTCTGCTATGAGACCCCAAAAAAATGCAGATTTTGTGGGTGGGTCTGTTTTCCAGGGCTCGGTGGGTGGAGTCGTGATGTCAGTAGACTCCCCGCCCACCTCTACACTCCCCTTATCAACATGCATTTTCTCCTGTGTATTTCTTACACTGAACTGCTATGATCACTAACATCCAGTCAAAACCCAGAAAAGTCCCCACATGACTTCAGCATGCCAAATCATGCTGAGAGGTGGAACAGCCAATCCTTGCAGAGCTACTGAAGAAAGGAGTGGAGGTGGGAATTAAAAAATAATGAATGTCTTAGGCTAGTGCACGAGATATGTAAATCACCTGTCAATCACAGCAAGGGGGAAGAACGGACAAAGTTTTCACAGTTTGTTCGTTTAACTTCACTGAAAAAAGATATGAGGATTGCTCAGAGCTGGATTAACTATTTGTGGCAAGACTGGGCACAGCTGATCTGAAATCCCATACTCTATATTGTGCCAGACAAAAAAATAAATAAAAAAATGTCGGGTTTACAACCACTTTAAGCATTTTCAGCAGCTGATTTATTCACTTATTGAGTATGCAGCTTTAAAGCTGATGTCATGATCATAGCCCCTATTTTCTTGCTTCAGAGTGGCTTCTTTCTCTTGCACCATCCTATGGAGCCACCCTTGCATGCAGGAACTAGAGTTGTGTCTCCCTAGACCAGCCTTTCTCAACCTTTTCAACACAGAGGAACCCTTGCTATAACTTTCTGGTCTCAGGGAACCCCTGCTAAAAATTACTATATCTACAACTCATGATACATTAGTGTGATGGTTAGTAAGAAGAATGTTCCTTCCACTTGTGGACACTGGGAAGAATTACCCCCTTACAAATAGCTAAAAAGATCAATAGTGGCAGTTAGAACTTATCTGAGAGGCAGAAATTGATAATTTCTCAAGGAACCCCTAGCAACCACTGGAGGAACCCTGGTTGAGAAACCCTGCCCTAGACTGTGGGCATCAATGGAAACTCACAGTGCTGTTGCCTAGAATGGCAAGGCATTCCACTGTTCCTCCCTCCTCCTCCTTCCTCCTCCCCCTCCCTTCTCCAGGCTAACAGACTGACTGAAGACTGCACTGTCCACTATTAACTCTTATCTTTGAAGACCGGAAGTTCAGAAAGCAGTGCTTAGACCTGGTTCACATTTATGCAGGTTGCAGTTTGAATATTGAAGATGCATTTTGCATTTTTCAATACACATTTCTATCCATTGGAGTCTATGGAACCAAAAACCCATAAGAAAGTCTGTAACCCTTTCCATAAAATGCACAGATGTGAACTACATCCATAGGAAACCATGTTATATGGACTGTAGTGTGTTTCTGCAAGACTGAAGACGCACTAAAAAATGCATAGGTGTGAACCAGGCCTAAGAGAGCAGGAGCCAGCAGCATTGAACGTTGTAAACTGCAAGTGCTGGGGTAAGAATTGTACCAAATAGTTTACTGGAGAATGTTGATAATATTATGCTCAATGTGCTAAGCTAAACAATGTTGAGAGTTTAATACTACTTTAACTACTGTTATGTTCACCACTACAAGTGGGGAAGTGGAAAAAATGCATCAGGCTGCATTCAGGCTCTGTTCACACCTAGTAGTTTTTGAGCTTTTTTCTGCTGTAAGCCTCAGCTCTAAAAACGCCCAACAAGACAAATCCCATTAATTTCAATGGCCCCTGTTCATATCTGAGCGTTTTTTAATCTGAAGCAAAACGCCTGAAGCTCAAAAAATTACAGGAGCTTTTTTTTTTTGGCAGATTACAGATGTTTTCTGCTTTTTACATTGGTGACCTTTTGACATGTACAAAAATGCAGCCAAATTGCAGCAAAAATCAGGGCAAAAAACATGCGACTTTCTGCCTGAAAACTATACGCCTAGGTGTGAACAGAGTCTAAGCTCAAAAAAAGAACATGAGCTTCTTTTGGGCAGATTACTTTGGATCTTTGCCCTGCGACTTGAAGTCTGACGTGCGTCCAACTTCATTGAACGGGGATCCGACTTAATCCCCGACAATGCAGGCACTATGTGTCTGGTATGAATCTGCCAAAATTTGAAGAAAAAAAACAGCATGAGTTCCCCCTCCAAAAGCATACCAGGCCCTTCAGTCTGGTAAAGATTTTAAAGGGATACCGCCATGCCGAAAAAACGGTGTGGAGTCCCCCCAAAATCCATACTAGACCCTTATCCTAGCACGCAGCCCAGCAGGTCAGGAAAGGGGGTGGGGACGAGCGAGCGCCCCCCCTCCAAAACCGTACCAGACCGCCTTACGCCCCCCCACCCAAAAGAACTTGTCCCCATGTTGATGGGGACAATAAAACACATTACACATGTTTTTAAAGTAATTTATTAAGGCAGCTTGGGTGTCTCTTCCGATCTCTTTTCCCCTGCCAGTTCTTCTCCCCTCTCTGGGTCTTCTCCGCTAATGTCTTCTAGCCCTCTCCGGTTCTTCTCCCTCTGTCCGCTGCCTTCTGCCTCTGCTGGGTCTTCTCCGCTATTTTCTCACTCTTTTGCCAGGTCTTCTCCGCTGTCTTCTCCCTCTGTTTTTCTTCTGATGTTGACTCAACGCTCCCTCTCACTCTAATGCTGGGTGCGCGGTGTGCCACTACTTATATTGGCATGAGGCGGGGTCACCGGGTGACATCATACGGAGGCCCCACCCCTTATGACACCACCGCCCATCATCCCCCGGGCGGTAACGTAATAAGGGGTGGGCCTCCGGATGATGTCACCTGGTGACCCCGCCCCATGGAAATATAAGTAGTGGCACACCGCGCACCCAGCATTAGAGCCGGGGAGAGAGCGTTGAGTCAATATCGGAAGAAGAACAGAGGAAGAAGACATCGGAGAAGACCCGGCAAAAGAGTGAGAAGATAGCAGAGAAGACTCAGCAGAGGCAGAAGATAGCGGAAAGAGGGAGAAGAAAAAGAGAGGGCTAATAGACATCACCGGCAGAGGCAGAAGACGTCAGTGGAGGAGACAGAAGAGCCGAAGAGGGGAGAAGAGATCGGAAGAGACACCGGAGCTGCCTTATCAGATTACTTTAAAAACCTGTGTACTGTGTTTTATTTTTGACACTTTTTTTTTTGTTGAATTTGTAGGGGTACAATGTACCCGATACCCATTCACATAGGGTGGGGGGCCGGGATCTGGGGTCCCCCTTGTTAAAGGGGGTTACCAGATTCCGATAAGCTCCCCGCCCACAGACCCCGACAACCAATGGCCAGGGTTGTCGGGAAGAGCCCATTGTCCTCATCAACATGTGGGCAAAGTGCTTTGGGGTGGTTCAGGCACAGGGCCCCCCCCGCCCCAAAGCACCCGGCCCCCATGTTGCGAGCATGCGGCCTGGGGCAGTTCAGGATGGGGGGGCGCTCGCTTGTGTGCTCGGATAAGGGTTGTGTGCTCGGATAAGGGTCTGGTATGGATTTTGGGGAGGACCCCACCCATTTTTCTCGGCATGGGGGGTTCCCCTTAAAATCCATACCAGACAGAAAGGCCTGGTAGGCTCTTGGAGGGGGAACCCATGTCTTTTTTTTTATGTGGCGTGGAGTTCCCCTTCAAGATCATCAAAGCATAAGTCGCATGCCAAAGTCAGATCAGTTAAGACAGCGATCCGACTTTGATCCGACTTCAGTGATATTCAGTGGTTTGAAGTAGGATCAAAGTGGGACCAAAGTAGTGCAGGGACTACTTTGAAGTCGGCACAACTTGAAGTCGTACTAATATGAATGGTTGTCATTGGAAATCATGAGGAACGACTTGTCATGTGACTTTGCAGTCCTAAGTCATAGGACAAGTCATACAAGTGTGAAAGGGGCCTTAAAGTGTAATAAATTATAATTTAAAAAAGTATTTTCAAGGTTTAACTTATGTTCTTATGTTCCACTGGCTGTAGTAGTTCAGCTTTAACCACTTCAGCCCCGTAAGGATTTGCCCCCTTAATGACTGGGCCATTTTTTGCGATACAGCACTGCATCGCTTTAACTGACAATTGCACAGTCGTGGGGCACTGTACCCAAACAAAATTGATGTTCCTTTTTTCCCACAAATAGAGCTTTCTTTTGGTGGTATTTGATCACCTCTGCGGTTTTTATTTTTTGCGCTATAAACAAAAAAAGACAATTTTGCAAAAAAATTTTTTTTACTTTCTGCTATAACACATATCCAAAAATATATATAAAATACAAATGTATTCATCAGTTTAGGCCGATATATATTCTTCTACATACTTTTGGTAAAAAAAATCACAATAGGCGTATATTGATTGGTTTGCGCAAAAGTTATCGCGTCTACAAACTAAGGGATATATTTAGGAACTTTTATTTATTTGTTATTGTTTTTACTGGTAATGGGGGCGATCTGCAATTTTTAACGGGACAAATCTGACCCCAAATGACACTTTTTGGGGACCAATGACATTGTTACATTGATCAGTGCTATAAAAATGCACTGGTCAATGTAAAAATGACACTGGCAGGGAAGAGGTTAACACTAGGGGGCGATCAAGGGGTCAAGGGGAACAGAAGATCTATGACATGTCATCTGGCAGAATGGGGAATTGCCTTGTTTACATAGGCAGTTCCCTGTTCTGCCTCTGTACACTGCCACCGCGGGTCGCCAGTAGACATCGAGTCCCCTTGCTCCTGCGGCACACGGCGGGCGCCGTCGGCAGCGCACGCGCCCACTATCGACTATACAAAGACCGACGTAGAACTACAGCGGTTCGCGCAGGAGAGCCAACCTGCCGCCATATAATGACGGTGGCTGGTCGGCAAGCGATTAAAGTACACCTTCCATGGGAGAATTAAGGAGGGTACCATTGATAACTTACCCCCTTTTTTTATGTTAATTTCTGGCTTTCATGCTGATGGACTTTTTGAGTCACTGACCTAGAATAAATATAAATATAAGAATTTCCTTACACCATTCTGGCATTCATTTACTTATTCCAGTTCTGTTTTTAAAAACACAGAAATTAGACACAGGCAACTAAAGCTTTGTACACACGATCGGATTTTCCGCAGACAAAACCTCTGAATTTTGTCCGAAGGTGTGTGCCTGCATTTTGTCTTGCATACAAACTGTACACAATTATCGGCCAACAAACATGAATGTAGTGCTCCTTCTGCTAATTTCGTGTTAGTAGATGTTTGGTGATTGTTGATTTGCGCTTTTCATTTTGCGCTTTTCAGTTTGTTTCTGATCAGCCGTCAACCAGTCATGTTGTGGAGTCGGAGGAGATAGCGTGTTATTTATTATTGGCCTTGGAGTTATTGCTTTGACCCAAGTCCAGTCCAGGAACATGAGGAGGAGGAGTTCTTGGACCAAAAATTGGTTGCTTTATTATTCGTGACCAATTATGTCAAATGCCTTTGCTGCGGGAGCTCCAGGAGAATAATCCGGATGATTTTCGGAATTATCTCCGGCTGACGGACCCCTGCTTTCACCAACTCTTGGCATTGTTGACCCCCTATATTAAGAAGCAGGACACATGCATGAGGCTTTTATTAAATTTTTTGGTTGAATAATGATTTGATTTGGTACATTTTCTATATTTTTGGATGCATAGAATGCACTTTTTGGTTCAGTTCTATTGGCAAATAACATGGCTAGCAATTTTATTTGTTTTCTTTTTTTAATTCACAATAAAAAATATTGTGGCGAATAATACTTGGCTATGTGTTTTACTTCAAATGACAGTTTGGGAGCAGGCAGTTACATTTTAAAAAACACAATATAAAATTAACAAGGGTCACCAACATAGTTGTATCTTTGATCTTAAAAACTACGGGATAATGGTGTTGTGGTAACTTGCACCAAAAAAAAATAAAATAACATGCATAATAATATTATTCTTGATATCACTAGAAAAAAAAAGCCTTTGAAAATGAATTTGCAAAAACTCCATCAGTATCACCAGCAAAGCAGCTTCATTATTATCCCATTAAAGAGAGAATGTACTCTGCATTTCGAGATTTCATAATTTTCCGCGTCACGAATGTTAATCCTCCATTACGAACGCTAGTTTACCGACCGATTCTGGCTCGTCCTTGCTTCCGAGCATGCGTGTTTGTACTTTGGACTTTTGTCCGACGAACTTGTGTACCCACACTTGGAAAAACCGACAACAGACATTTGTCCGCAGAAAATTTTAAAGCCTCCCATCCAACATTTGTCTGCGAAAAATCCGACAACAATTGTCCGATGGAGCATACAAACGGTCGCATTTTCCGCCAACAGCCTGTCATCACACATTTCCCAATCGTGTGTACGCGGCTTAAGATGAGGATACCAGCATTGGCAAACCACATGACTGGTGTACTTTCACGTATTAGTGACTGTTCACCTGCAAATAAGCACATCAAATACAATTTTATTTATCATTTGTTCTAAATCACTAAACATGAACAAAGTGTGACTTCTAAGAACAAATTCAATGAAATGCATTTCTTGCATAGACCTATGAAGCTGAGTCACACAACGCAGATGGATAGGGAGTTAATTGAATCAGCGTGATGCTGAGCTCCACCCTCCAATTATGTTTAAGGGCCTGGTGATAGACTCACAGAGGGATTTTCAAAGGCAAAGAAAACACTGAGTCAGTGTTCAGAAAAGAAGCCGTGTTGGGGCAGGTTTTAAAGAATGAATGTTAATCTATTTTTATTGACATGCCAACATATCACTGTGTTCTGTGTGGTGATGCCCAGACGAGACACAGTAGAGCTATTGCTGTGCATTTTTTTCTGATAAGATGCTATAAGAAGTGTGAATACAAGTTTTCAATTTTTTGTGTTCAAAAAGATGGTCTGCTAAAATTTGCATCTAAAGCCCCATACACGCATTAATAGTTTCAATTTGTATGCAATCAGGCATGCCCTTGCACTACATAGTTTTGGTAAATCTGAAGACAAAAATCTGCAGAAAATCTAATAGTGTGTATGGGGTCTTAGGCTGGGTTCACACCTATGCGAATTGGATGCGGATTTTCCGGTATCCAATTTGCATAGCAGGAGAATGCGACTGGCTCTCTATGGAGCCAGTTCACATATCTTTGCAGCAGGTCCGGTGCGTTTTTCATGAAAAGCGCGTGCCTTTTTTGGTCCGTTTCAAGTCCGAATTCAGCCCAAAATTTGGGCTGAAATGGGACCTGAAATGGTGAACCAGCACACGCTGGACCCCTGCTGTGCGACCGATGAGGCGATGGTGTCAACCCAGCCTTAATCTCTTTTTGGGCTGCATTCATCTTCAACTGAATAACTGCCAAATTCAATCAGTATTCATTGACCTATTTCAATTCTCTTCTGTCTGGTGGCAGTACACAGTATGGCTGGGTAGAGGGGTGCATGGGTAATGTTGGGATAACAAGAACACGTAATTTGTGTAATACCTTACAATGTGCAAAAAGTGAAAGGTTTACTGTTAAAAAACTATCCTAAAGCCCCGTACACACAATCAGAAATTCTGTACAAAAAAAAACGCTTTTGAAGCGATCATACAATAGATACTCTGATCGTTAGTACACAGATGTCGTCTGAAATTTTCCAAAAGGACAAACACGAAAATTTTTCTCGTACGATACCAGACCGTATGATTTTCAATCAGTACAGTTTTCGTCCAAAAATACAATACAAATACACTACAACACTCTTGAATTTTTATTCTGTCGCATACGAGAATTTTCGCACTTTAGTGACCTATTCATTTTCGATATAGAGATTAGCATCCAAAAAATAAAAATAAAAAATCGGACGATCATTCGTCCTATAATCTCATTGTGTTCACTAGGCTTTAATGGGATATGGCACTCACTTAAAGCGGAAGTAAACCCCCTTATCATTTTCAGCCAAGGAAGCTGCCATCTTGGTCTCTGTCTAATCTTCAACTGCCATGATGCTGCACATGTGATCAGTTATGACTCCAGCCATTGAATGGTTCGACAGATTGGTTGAGAGCACAACCAATGTGACAGCTAGCATTCTACGGCATGCCGGGAATGTAACTTTTTTTTGAAGCCGTTAAATCGATGGGTTTACTTCAGCTTTAAGTCACAATAAGGATAGAATTGCTTCACAGACACACAAACAAATCAAGATCACAGATGGAAAATGTACCCTTAAAGTGATTGTAAAGTCAGAAGGTTTTTATCTTAATGCATTTCTATGCATTAAGATAAAAAGCCTTCTGTGTGCAGTAGCCCCCTTGGCCCTCTAAGGCCTTGTACACACCGTACCAAAATCCGAAGGGAAAAGTCTGAAGATGAGCTGCCTGCGGATTTTCGGAAAGTTAGTACGTTGCATTCGACAGATGATTTGACTTTTACATCAGACAAAAGCTGCATGTACAGACTATAAAATACACACGATCGGACATTCCGACAACAAAATCCTGGATTTATTTACGATGGATGTTGGCTCAAACTTGTCTTGCATAAACACGGTCACACAAATGTTGTCGGAAATTCCGAACGTCAAGAACTCGATGATGTACAACACATACGATGAGCGAAGAAAAATGAAGTTATTTAGCCAGTGCGGCTCTGCTTAATTCCGAGCATGCGTGGAATTTTGTGCGTCAGAATTGTTGTGTACACACAATCTGAATTTCCGACAACGGATTTTGTTGTCGGAAAATTTGAGAACCAGCTCAAGTCCGATGGAGCCTACACATGGTCGGAATTTCCGAAAAACAAGCTCCCATCGAACATTTGTTGTAGGAAATTCCGATCGTGTGTACGCAGCATTTGAGTTTTAAGTCCAGAACAAATGCCCTACTATTTTGCTTTACAGTTGTCTCAAACAACTAGAAATTCGAGGAAGCTATTCAAGCTCTGAATGGAGCAAAGCAACCAAAGTCCAAGATCATTCCTCCACTATGCTACTGTAGATAGGCAGTCTTTTGTTCTCTGAAAACATAACATTGTCTATGCAACCTTTGTCTCATTTCTCCACAGAAGACTGTTCTATTAGTTCTGTGTAGGGCAGCGATGACAAACCTTGGCAACCCAGATATTTTGAAAATACATTTCCCACGATGCTCAACTACATTGCAGAGTGCATGAGCAGCATGGGAAATGTAGTTCCAAAACATCTGGGGTGCCAAGGTTCGCCGTCACTGATCAACCCAAAGCTAACATGAAACTTGTTCTTCTTGGCAACCTTCAATTTACAACAGTGTGTTCCATATTTTTGTTATGGCAGATTTATGAACACAGATTCTATCAAATGCAAGATACGCCTGATGGCCTCAGCTGTCAAATTTATCATCTGTATGAAAACTTTAGGGCAAAATCCAGAAAATGTTTAAACATTTATGGTAGTGAGAGGCACTAATGGCTATACAAACAACTTGTGTTTGAGTAGAGTGGGCCATTAACTTTTCCAGTTCAAATGAATAGCCACTCACCTAATCCAAGTTGAATGTCAAGTTTGCCAACATTGAACAATGAATCTGGCCAAATCCCTTGACAATATTAACAGGCTGTCTGTAATTGCCTTATTTTCACAGGTTAATCTATGTATGCCTGTGTAGTCTTAACAGTTCTCACAATTCATGGTTTGCCAAGGATAAACTTTGTTTAACGCCTAGCCAGATGGAACTAGTCATATAAATACTATAGGGATGAGGGTTCCTTAGGTATTCCTTTATGCCATTAACCTTCAAATTATCATTCCAAGCTTTACACTACACAGGGGACTTGTTAACGCTATGGTTTTTATATAATGTGCTGCTATCAGCGTGCTGCAAAGAAACCTTATGCTTAGCGCGCCGCAGACAGGGGAACCTGTATATGCAGCCTAGTAGAGATTAAAACATGTAAACAATACTAAAATGATTAAATACAGCAAGCGAAGCACACAAAAGAAACCATAAAAGGCACATCTAAGAGACCTTTTTATATTACGCCACCCAATAGTAAATACACCCAGCAGCATTAGAATGCCCACACCTCCGCTCCATAAACACTTTATTGTTTCCATTTTACAATTAACCAGCCCAACTAAGTTGAGCAATTAAGCACAGCGGGGGCTTCCTATTATTTTATATGATTTCAATCGTTTCCATAATCAATGTCAAAAGCAACATGATGGCAAGGGAAGCTACTTACTTTTTTACAATCAAATAATTATATCACACAATAAACTGACAAGAACCAAAAAGAAAGACATTTAAATTATAATAATACACTAGAGCTGCAGGTAAAAAAATAATACCGCAGAAAATAATCCCATCAGTACTGCAGAATGTCAAACAGACATCATATTCTATAGTGTGCTGCTATTTTGTATTTTTCCAAGACTTTTCTCTCCTCTAAAGCAAATCCTTTATCTTTTGCTCTTCACCCTATGTCAGACGGCTTGCATTCTCTTTTGTATACCTGTCTAGGGATTCAAACGCTTCTTTTGGTTCAGTTCCAAGACCCTCAGCATCAAGCTCAAGGTCTTTTTTTTTTTTTTTTTTTTTGCCATCTTCAGATTCAATGCGGTTCGCAGACTCCCTTTCAGCCCCTGACTAGTGCAGTATGCCATTAGCCTATTCCCTATTGTCCTCACTACAGCCAGTGCTAGGCAGCACGTGCATGTGGCAGCGTGTCGTGCTGGTGTGCTGAAAGCCTGCTTTTCTCAGCGCAGACTGCAAAGTTCAGGCACAGCAGGGGAACATATAATTAAACAGAGCCAGACTGTTCAGTGGGCAGTCAGTCACGGATATTTAATTAGCCAAGGCTGGCGGCTGGTTGGTTTCTTGGCTGTGGTTTGAAGATCAACAACTGGCAGGTTTCATAGGTTTAATATACGCGGCGGTTGCATTAAATTTGAGATCACAAATGCTGGCTGATGTGTCATCATGAAGCATTCCTAAAATTGACAGACTTTAATGGCATTATATTACACACAGAGACAAATTTTATAAGATGAGCTCTCATGAGCATTTTCCACTCTGTTATCATTGTGTTATACTGTAGTAATTTTCTTCACTTTTCTTGATTTGTGCAGAAAAAAATTCCTAAAAAATATAGAATATAGTTTATATTACAATATTCTAGAATGATGCAATACGCTGTTATTGCACTATAAATAAACTAAATGTTTGCACAATGAATTAATACCTTTTATTACCAAAATAGATCCTGGGCCTTTTATTTAAGGCCTTGTGCACACTGGACGTTTTCGGACGTTTTTACAGCAGCTGTTTTTGGCAGTAGACGTTTTTTTCTGCAGTCATTAAACTCTGCATCATGTTACCCTATGTGTGCATGCACACATAGGCTGTTATCAGCAGTTTTGGGCAGTGGCATTTTTGAGCAGTTAAAAAACCCCAAAACTAGTGGGTTCTGAGAGACATTTTTCAGCTGTAAAAATGCTCTAACGCTGATAAACATCGATAAACGCTCAAAAATGTCACTCACCAGCGTTTTTTAATGTTTTTTGATCTATTGAAAAAAAAAAAATTTTGTTTCTTTAAAAAAACATTAAAACGCTAAAAACGCTATTGCAAAAACGTTGCAAAAAGATGAAGAAAGTTAAAAAACTCACTGCAAACTACTAACATTATTTTAACATTCAGTGTGCATGAGGCCTAAAGGGTAAAGTATTAGGGTTTTGTGTCAAAGTTACTGTTACATTTATTTTTAAGTGTATACGTTTTTCAACTGAAATTTTTACATTTTTAATATGGACATTATTTGTTTTACAAATAAACATTTAATGACAATGGATTCTCAGAGCACTATTGGTTTTCCATATAGAAACCACAGCAATCGTTTTGACCTTTTAACCACACTATGGGGTTTATTTACTAAAATTGGAGAGTGTAAAATCTGGTGCAGCTGTGCATGGTAGCCAATCAGCCTCTAACTTCTGCTTGTTCAATTAAAATGATTGTAAAGCATAGGATGCATTAAGGTGAAAAAACACGAGGGCTTACAACCCCTTTAAGCTGGAAACTGATTGGTTTCTATGCAGAGCTGCACCAGATTTGGCACTCTCCAGTTTTAGTAAATCAATCCCTATCTCTCATTTAAATCTCTGACAAAGCCATCTGATTTTGATTAGTCTCTGCTCTGACTTGGCCTGGTTCACACCTATGCATTTTTTTAGCTTATTTTCAGTTTTTCAGAAACACACTATAGTCCATTTAACATGGTTTCCCATGGATCACGTTCATATCTGTGCATTTTATGCAAAGGGCCCGTGACTTTTTTCTGTTTTTTGGTTCCATAGACTTCAATAGATGTAAAGCATGTATTGAAAAAATAAAAATACACCTGAAATATGCAAACTGCAACCTGCATAAGTGTGTACCAGGCTTTAGGCCTGATTCACACTATAGGTTTTCTTCCGTTCAACCCAGCGGGTGAATGAAAAAAAATATGGCAGCTCCGGTCGGAGCCGCTGTACTCACTATGCGAAGTTAGTGCAGTGATCTCCCCTGCTGGGATGGCCCCCCCACCAGAACACTCCGATCAGCACTCTCCGCTATTGGCTGAGAGCACTGATTGGGAGTCAGTTGGCTGCTGGTTTTCCAGCATGCTCGTCCGACAGAAGCCGGCCAAATGGTTGGCTTCTTTCGGACAGACTGACATACACACGGCCAAATGTTGGACGTTTTATTTTTACATACATTATACAATTTTCTTGTACAATTTTTCTTTAGATTTACCAAAACCATATAATTTCAGCTTGAGTTGAAAGCAGGGCAGAATCCGATTGGTGTTTGTTAGAAACATATAAGCAATGGTGTAATAGGATGTGCAATCAGCCAAATGATCCTTCAGAGAGGAACTGTAACTTGCAGTTTATTAAACAGGTGCAAATAACCCACGGAGTTGTGAAGAAAATGTTAAAGGGGACTGCGCCTGCATCTGAGAATGGTGAGTAAATGGGCACTCTGCTACCCTGGAGTTATTACATTTTACTTTAGGTATTTAAGGGATAGGCAATTAGGATGTTCCAGCCAACTACAACAATGCCTACATTAAAAACTGAATAGACATCTTGAGGGTGCAGGCTGTACTGTATTGGATCATAGAAATGCTTATCCTACAAGACAGGGCTACACAAACCTTTTCCGTATGTCATAGATGAGTGAAAACATACCTCCCAACTTTGTGAATGAGGGTACATCCCTTTAAGATTGCCGCCATGCCATCGCGTGCGCGCGCTGGTCGCGACCCCCGTGAGTCCGGTCGGGGGTCCTGCGGACTCGATCGCCGCAGGGATACCCGCGGTCAGGGCCGCTGATAAGCCAGTACAACTGGCCCTGATGTACTGGGCCCAGCCAGCAGGGGGGCCCGTGCAATCTGAATGAATGAGAGTGCAGAATATAGTTTAGAAGTCTCTCACATCCCAACTGCTGCTGCCACCTCCCACTTGTGTGTGAAAACCGATGCATGGAGGATCCAACAGAACAGAACAGGCTGCTGTCTGGACCGGGCAGTCTAATCTCCTGTCATTACCCTTTGGTGATAAGAGAACTAATAGTAACTACATTCCCAGGATGAAGCGCAGGAAGACGTCTTTCAGGTGTTGAGCTGCTTGCGTGGGGGAGGAGGGGGGTCATTTACAATATGAAGGCAGATAGCCGACCAGCCTGTTAAGTATATCACATGCTGAGTGTATAGAAACTGCACATCCCCCACCTCTGCTGCACCTTCCTCTCCAGTCTGTGTCTATCACATAGGGGGGCTGCACACTCTAGTTTCTTCTTCGGATCCTTATGTAGGAATCTTGTCCCTCATGAGACATTTACTGATCAGTATACTCCTTTCTGATTGCTGATTGGAATGCTATTCTCTTTTTTTCCCCCAGTGTTTTGGCAATGAGCCAAGTGATACTAAAAGGGTTTTATTTTATTTTATAATTAACAACATATTCTTTCCTGCTGACCATCTCCTGTACTATATATGCAGTCTCTGACCATCTCCTGTACTATATATGCAGTCTCTGACCATCTCCTGTACTATATATGTAATCTCTGACCATCTCCTGTACTATATATGTAGTCTCTGACATCTCCTGTACTATATATGCAGTCTCTGACCATCTCCTGTACTATATATGTAGTCTCTGACATCTCCTGTACTATATATGCAGTCTCTGACATCTCCTGTACTATATATGCAGTCTCTGACATCTCCTGTACTATATATGCAGTCTCTGACCATCTCCTGTAGTATGTCTGCAGTCTCTGACCATCTCCTGTACTATATATGCAGTCTCTGACCATCTCCTGGAGTATGTCTGTAGTCTCTGACCATCTCCTGGTGTATGTCTGCAGTCTCTGACCATCTCCTGGAGTATGTCTGCAGTCTCTGACCACCTCCTGGAGTATGTCTGTAGTCTCTGACCATCTCCTGGAGTATGTCTGCAGTCTCTGACCATCTCCTGGAGTATGTCTGCAGTCTCTGACCATCTCCTGGAGTATGTCTGCAGTCTCTGACCATCTCCTGGAGTATGTCTGCAGTCTCTGACCATCTCCTGGAGTATGTCTGCAGTCTCTGACCATCTCCTGTAGTATGTCTGCAGTCTCTCTGCAGGCATCGCATGTGTTATGGCATTGGCAGGAGGTCTGTTCTCATTCTCATCTGTAATCAGTATTTCTTTTGGATAATCAAACTTATAACTGGCTGGAGAAAGATAAATAGCACTTGAGGACAAACCTGCACTTTTTTCAAGGTGGGTCTGGGGGGGGGGGGGCTGAAGGAGGGACCAGGGGCGGGGCTGAAGGGGGCCCCATCAGGTAGGCTGTATGGGGCCCCATGATTTCTATCAGTGGCCCTGCCCGCGATCCTCTCACAGGAAGGCTGAACGGGGAGATGTGGAAGTAAACAGCATCTCCCCGTTCTGCCTAGCAACTAGTGACACTGATCTCTGCTCCCTGTGATTGGAGTGCTGCCTAACAGTGAATCACAGTTTGGTGGGTTACAAAGTTTGGACTGTGAAATGTGCCCTCTGTATTCACTGTGATGTATTATGCCTTTTTGGGGGTGGGCAGCAGCATTAACTTGCTGATGACACAGACAAAGCATTTTTTTTGTTAGCAGGACATCACCATATACTAGTACCGTAAAATTTAATACAACAAATAACTACATTACGAAGTACACCAAAGCACCACATCCTGCATTCCTATATTCTCATTACTGCTAATAAAGTTAGGGAATTTCCTCAGTTTGTCATGTCTGATAGGCCAATAATGAGAAGCAAAGGTTCATCACAGGGAGCTAGAAAGGGGTGAGCAGGTTACGCATCTGCAGGACAAAGAAATGGTCAGGATGCACCTTTGAAATGCAGGGCAAGTCTGCCTTTTCTTCCTGGCAGTGTGTCTATACAGCCAATGTATGCACAGGAAGTGGTGAAGTAGGTAACCAGGCCTTCCTTATCCTCGTTCCTCTTCTCTCAAGTGCAAAACAGCAGTTTCATCGGCAGTTGAAAATGCACCCTCTTCTCTCTTCTCTTCTACAGAAAATCCAGCTGTTGGCCTGAAAACTGGCCTGGAGGAGCCTGCAAAAAATATTTCAGCACAGCATTCAGTAGCATGCTGCAAGAGGATGTGCAGGAATACATTTTTTTTTTTTTTCAAATTCTTTGTAATTTGTAAAGAAAAATAAAGTATCCATCAATAAGCAATATAACAAAGGTGCCATGGCACATCAAACATAGTTACAGTCCAGAGTAATACAGTCAAATGTGGAGGTGCTCAGAAGAAGGTAAGCGCAGCATCACTGCCGCACAGATGAGCCTCCCCTTTACAAAAAAATAAAGAAAATCAGGTGGTGGTGACCGTATGCATTCTGCTCGTGTTGAGTTGCATGAATGAAAACTTCACATTTTAGGATAGAAAGAAGCTAGATGGTATTAACAACATAGGGTCACCGTGAAGGGTGCCGAGACAAGAAAAGGAGAGGGAGGGGAAAAGGGAGAAAAGAAAAAGGAAGAGGGTGGTACCAGGGTGATGGGACGTGTAAATGCTACAGTACAAATGACAGAAGGACCTCAGTCCCCAGAGCAGCTCTCAAGGAGGGACTTCCCTTCATCCGAATACACGAACATATTCCAGTATGCCCATGTTTTCGTATATCGTTCTCTTCTGTTTTGTGCGGTAAGTACCAGACCTTCCAGGCTATTGACACTCCTGGCCTTATTGAGCCACATGGCGATGGAAGGAGGATTGGGGTCTTTCCAACACAGCGTGACACAGGCTTTGGCAGCATTAGTCAAGTGGCGAAGGATTGATTTTTTTTGTATGTCCGGATCGGCATCTGCAAGCAGTGGAGCAGGAAGAAGGCCGGATCCCGCAGGAATACATTTTATCAGATTTTAAGAAAGAGAGTACCAGGAGCATAGAGAGAGGAGACAATAGGGAGGGAGAAGAAATTGCAATTGATGTTCCTGTAGCTGCAGCTTACTGTCAAGAGATGAGGCAGGATATTGTCTGGAGCTGCATGAAGGGAAAACTGAAGGGAGCATCTGCCCTATTCCATTGAATGGCACTGCTATGAGTTTTGCTCCACAGAGCTCACTAGTCTGGTATTTATTTAATGCATCCTTTGCTAAATGTAACAACAGCCTCCATCAGACACGCTGTTACAAGCAGGGGATAATAGATAGTCTCTACCTACGGCCATTCAAAAAGATCCCAATGGCTTGCAAGAAGCATTTTTCCTGGTGCCTCCATGGCAGCATACCAATGGTTAATGGCTCCGCCCCGATTAACCCACAGGACCACGTAACTCTATAAAAGAAAGAGTTGCTCCCCTCCTCAGGTATTCTTTTTCCTGTCCTCATTCCTGCAGGATCACAGTCCAGCCCTACCTCACCGTCATATGGTGCGACCATTGCAGGTTCATGCTCTCCTGCAGTATGGAGTCCCATTACTTGGGTTGCTAAATGCACCAGATAAGTATGGGAGCCCGTTATTCTGTGGATCTTTTTGGGGTGCAGAGACTCAGGAGCATATCCTCTCCTCAGTCTCCTGGCTGCCTATCCCAGAGCCTCCTGTCTGGATCCTTTAGTGCATACCTGTTTCTGCTCCAGCCAGACTGACATGCTGTGATTCCCTCCTCATGCTGGCTCCCAGGGATGGCCAGCAGCCGCAGTCTCTTCCTGCTTCCCCCCCCCCCCGGCGTGTCCGGACGCTTCGCGCGCGTCCCTGTGCACAATTTTGTCTTCTCGGGGGACAGGGGTACAGCGGAATGCACATGTGCAGTAGCACTTTGAAGCCAAACGGCGGCCATCTTGGTACACCCAAACCGAGACTTCCTATTTAAACAGCCTGCAAAATAATTTTAATCAGGCTGTCATTTGGAAAACACCTGCTAGTGTCTTCTCCACCCTCTGCCTCTCTCTCTCTCTAGTATGGAGCCTGACCAAGGTAGAGCTCTGAGGGGGTAGTATGTGTGTGTGTGTATATATATATATATATATATATATATATATATATATATATATATATATATATATTATATATTTTTTTATATTTATATATTATATATATATATATATATATATATATATATATATATATATATATATATATATATATATATATATATATATATATATATATATATATTTATTTATTTTTATTTTCCCATCCTTAGCTGCCCCAGAGGTCATTATGCCGCATAATAAAAAAGATCCTCAACACTCCACTAGGTAAGGGCTGCAACAAAGGTAAGTTTTAAAAAGAGCTTTCTCTGGGCTTTTGGAAATATCTCTGTGCTTTTATTTCCACAGCCCGCACCGAGAATTATCTCGAAGATCTTCCCACAGAGACTCTGCCGATAGGTCAAGAGGTCACTCACACTCATCCTCTGCGCATGCTTCCCGCAGCAGTCAGAGATCACCCCAACATGTTTCAAAGGTACAGCTGAGGAAAACTCATCAGTATTTGATTTTGCCTTTGTGAATCCATTTATTACCGCAGTAAAAGATGCGATTCAGTGGGAGGAAGACCCGGAGCCTCCCTCCAAAACCCAAAAAAATAAAACATTTTCCTCACCTGACCAAAAAGGTTGCAAATTTCCCTCTGATGGATGAAATTAAGGAAGTGGTGACAGATGAGTGGTGGAAGGTGGACAAGAGACCCGTCGCCTACAACCGGCTTCTCAAGCTTTATCCGCTGGCAGAGGCAGACGCCCAACTCTTTGACTCCGTACCAACTGCGGACGCATTCGTCATGCGTTTAGCCAGGAACACAACGCTGCCGTTAGAGGATGCAGTCTCTTTCAGGGACCCCCTGTATCGCAGGATCGACTCAGATCTTAAAAAAGTGACAGGGGGAGCATGCAAACCAGCAGTGGCACTATCCTTGGTCTCCAGAGCCACTAAAATATGAATGAATGAATGACTTGTATAGCGCTACCTATGCGAACTGAATCACCTCAGGGCGGACAATATCGAGACGGCCCTCAGGCGGGGCCTAGATCCAGACAGAATCATCAAAGCACTAGATGAATTAAAACTGGCCTCTGATTTTATGGCGGAAGCGGCCATCGATATTCTGAGGTGCTCCTCCAGGGATATGCTTTACTCCATCACAGCCAGAAGAGCATTATGGCTAAAGCCATGGTCAGCAGACCTATCTTCAAAGCAGTCATGGTGTCGCATCCCATACGATAGTAAGGCCCTGTTCGGCGAAAAGATGGACACTGCAATTACTCGGGTCACAAGTGGCCTTATCCCTCAGGATAGGAGTAGGAAAAGGAGATTCACTTCGCGACCAGCCACTCAGCAAAGTTCTAGGGATGCCAGATCATACCGTCCCGGTAAGGAGTACAGAAGGGGCTGGAGGGCTCACAAGCCACTTTCCTTAAATTGGGAAAACCTAAGGCCTCAACTTTAACGGTTGAGCGCCAGAAGTCTTCTTGACTCCTTTCCCACCCAAACCGTTCCAGTAGGAGCAAGACTCAGGTATTTTGCCCAGGTTTGGGTGGAAAGTCGCACGGACCCATGGGCAACCTCCACGGTCCAGCAAGGACACTTCTGGAGATCCACCTTTTTTTTTTTCTTTCCAGCCCACTAAGAATCTGACCTCCCGAGAAAAGAGACAGGTCCTCTTTCAGTATATCCAAATACTCCTTCACCAACGGGCAGTTCTGCCAGTTCCCGACTCGGAAAGTCACTCTGGGTTCTATTCCCCAATCTTTTTAGTCCCCAAGAAATGAGGAGGTTGGAGGCCTGTTCTGGACCTGAAGAGGCTAAACCGTTACATACAGGTAGAGCATTTCAAGATGGAATCCCTGAGCACAGTAGGTCTGTCAGTACAGCCAGGGGATTGGATGGTCTCTATAGACCTTCAGGATGCGTACCTTCACATCCCCATCCACCATCATTTTCAGCCTTTTCTCCGGTTCAAAGTGGGCAGTCTGCGCCTCCAGTTCCAATGTCTCCCAGTTGGAATTTCATCAGCTCCCAGGACTTTCACCAAGGTTTTAGTGTCCATCCTGGCCCCCCTCCGGGACAAAGGGGTCAGGGTCCTGCATTACCTGGATGACATCCTAATCACATGCCTGACGAAGGGGCTCTGCGCGGCTCCGAAACGTTGCACTATTCCCATATTGTGATCATGCAATAAACCACTCCTTTTGGACGCTATTTGTGTCGCTCCATGGTGTGCTGGCAAACATCTTTCTACTGTGATTTGAACCAGTATCCAGCTGGTTGTTGCTACAGCACCCAAAACTGTGAGCATTTCCAGGAACGTGTGCGATTGGAAAATGAAGTACGACATCCTAATCCTGTCTCAACACAGAGAAACTCTGGAGGCACAGGTGCAGCTAGTCCTGAACACTTTGTCCAGTTTCGGGTGGCTTATCAACTATGCAAAGAGTCAGTTGAGGCCTACCCAGAAGATGACATACCTGGGATCTCTATTCAATACCCCAGAGAAGGCTGTGTCTCTTCCACCAGAAAAGATCCCGATTTTGATCCAGAAGGTGAAGCAGGCGTAAGGAAGTCACTCTATGTCAGCATCAGATTGTCTGAGCCTCCTAGGGTCCCTTTCATCCTGTATACCAATGGTGAAGTGGGCCAGGTGGCACCTGCGAGACTTCCAGGCGGGGTTTCTGGCGCAGTGGAGAAGGAAGCACCTGGGACAATTAATATTCATCACCTTTTCAATGAAGTCCAGCCCCTGGTGGTGGACAAGACCACCCAACCTTCTTGTTCACCGTTCCCTGGGGCCCATCTCATGATCCGTCCTTACTTCGGATGCAAGTCAGCTAGGATGGGGGGCACACTTCCAAGACCTGCTAGTGCAAGAGAGGTGGCGATTCAATGCAGAAGGGATGATTTCCAACATCCTAGAGTTAAGGGCAGCATGGATGGCAATCTTACATCTGGCCCCACTGCTCAGGGGCAGGTCCATATTGCTCCAGATGGAAAACAGAGCGGCAGTGGCCTATGTTCTGAACCCAGAGGGAATGCGCAGGTTCCTAGCCAGCGAGGTAGCCCCAATTTATATCCTGGGCCGAGAACAACTTGATCGATTTCCGGGTCGCTTACATCCCAGCCCCCGAGAATCAGCTAGCCGATCGCCTCTTAAGGTCCTTCAACAACAACTTTGGTTGGTCACTGAATCCGCAAGTCTTCCGCTGGATATGCCAACAGTGGGCTACTCCCTAGATAGATCTTTTCACCTCCCTGCTTAACGGCAAGACTCCTCTGTTTTTTTACGAGGTTCCCATCTCCAAGGTCAGCAGGGGTGGATGCCCTGATCCAGCCCTGGAACTTCCAGAAGGGGTATGCATTTCTTCCGGTTCCCCTGATACTGAGGTTCCTCCAGCGGCTGACATTAGAAAAAGTCACTATCCTGGCGGTCATCCCATACTGGCCGAGGAGACCATGGTTTCCACTTCTAATCAAGATGACTTTGCGCAATCCACTCCCGCTTCTCCACTCAGACAACCTCCTATCTCAAGGCGACTTCTTCCACCCGCATCCGGAGATCCTGGACTTGAGCAGAAGAGACTGGGCAGCCTAGGGTGCTCACATAAAGTTGTACAGACCTTATTGCAAGCCAGGAAGTCATCTACCAATGCCACCTACTACAGGGTATGGAAGAAATTCACCCAGCTTGCTGAATCCAGCCAGTTCAATCCGCTGGATCCTGGAGTTCACAATATTCTACTCTTCTTGCAGTCGGGCCTGGACCTAGGCTTAGGTCTTAACACGCTGAAAGTTCAGGTTTCGGCCTTATCAGTCTTAACAGACACACGCTGGGCACTGGAGCCCCTAGTAGACCGTTCCCTAAAAGCAATGCTAAAGTTACGTCCTCCCAGGAGAACTCTTTACCCCAAGTGGGATCTGACAGTTGTCCTCAACGTCTTAGCCAGTCCACCCTTTGCACCCACTGAAGAATGTGCATTGGAGGATATTGCCTGGAAAACGACTTTTTGATCGCCATCACATCAGGATGCAGAGTATCAGAAATTCAAGCACTGGGAGCTAGAGAACCTTACGTCACGTTTTGCCAGACGGGTGGTTCTGAAGCCTATTCACCAGTTTGTCCCGAAGGTACCATCAGTTTAACATCTTAATCAAGAATGGGTTCTCCCGGCCTTCGGAGAAGATCCAACCTCTTCTAAACTACATGAGTCCCTGAGGCGTTATTTGGAGTTGACACAGCTTTTACGCAAGGATCAACGTCTGTTCGTTATTCCCAAGGGGGCAAGGAAAGGAATGGCCAGCTGGATCGTGAATCTAATTCAGAGGGCTTATCGGGCTAGTGGTCTCCCAGTCCCAGTTGCGGTGAATGCTCACTCGACACGGGGAATGGCTTCTTCCTGGGCAGCTTTGGCGCGGGTCTCCCCTGAGACAATTTGTTGGTCATCCTTCAACACCTTCATGTCGCACTATAGCCTAGATCCAGCAGTCCTCACCTCCCGAGACTTTGGGAGAAAGACCTTAAAAATATCAACTCTGTAAAGTCTTTAAAAAAATTATTATTGCAGTACCCTCCCTGTAAGCGAGTTATTTACCATTGGTATGCTGCCATGGAGGCACCAGGAAAACGGAAAATTGAATACTCACCTTTCCGTAATTTTCCTTTCCTGGTGCCTACGCATGGCAGCATACACCCTCCCTTCAATAATCCTTAATGTTCTGAAGACTAGTTACAAGAATACCTGAGGAGGGGAGCAACTCTTTCTTTTATAGAGTTACGTGGTCCTGTGGGTTAATCGGGGCGGAGCCATTAACCATTGGTATGCTGCCATGGGTAGGCACCAGGAAAGGAAAATTACGGAAAGGTGAGTATTCAATTTTCCGTTATGCTGCATGAAGAGAACTGAAGGGAGCATCTGCCCTATTCCATTGAATGGCACTGCTATCCTCAGGTTTGCTCCACAGAGCTCACTAGTCTGGTATTTATTTAATGCATCCTTTGCTAAATGTACCATAGTGATGTTGCTGCCTGCAGAATATCATATGTGGTAAATCTTACAGTCATTTGGGTACCACATACATGAGGAGACACATGACTATTCACCACAAAGCTTGGTAAAAGCACCCCATGAATGATATAGGCTGGCAAATAAAGGCCCAGAGTCCTCCTACTTGCATACCCTTTCCACTGGTCTCTCCATAAGAATGCAACATCTGTGGTCCAAAACGACAGGGATGGAAGTCCCACTAGGGGTTTTAGAAGCTTTCACTATGGCACATCAAGCAGGAAAAAAGCTTGGCAATGGTTTATGCAGAGTAAGGCCAATGATAGGCTTCAACCTTGCTGTAGTTGTCCTAAACCCACCACCATCTCCAGCAGCATCCTTGACCAGGCAGGTATCTCTTTCCCAGGTTCTGTAGCAGAAGACAAAATTATTCACCCAATCAACATGCCCAGCATCTCAATGTTAGCTTGGCAAAATCTCTGGTTTATAGCTGCTTCTTTCCAAGCGGGTGGAATGACCCTTTCCTTATCTTTGCAGCCTATGCTGCATTTCAATATCAAGTATTCACAAACATTTTTCTCCCAAAAGGCCATCTCTTCCCTTCACCAGCATGTGGAAGCAAATGTCTTCATGTCATTGGAGCATGCAGTCAGTGGCAGGTTCCGCATGACCATAGACACATGATCTAGCAAACATGGGCAGGGATAATACATATCTTATCTGGCGGAGCAACATTGACAATCTGTAAGGATCCAGGATGAGGTACACTTCTGGAGCTGGTGGTGCCTCCCTGTATCCTTCAACTTGTTTATGGTGACAGACCCCTCCTCCTCAATGGCTTCAGCCAATGACTTGTCAGAACCACCAGTTCCCCCCACCAAGAGACCAAGAACCTAGGCAAAATGTTTCTAGGATGTTTTGCTGCTAGTATGCCTGGGGAACAGGAGCCACATTAGGATAGATATTTTGTCAACTCTGCCGGGGCAAGCTAAGAGGTGATTGACCCCATGCCACCTTGTCCCAGGAAAGGTTGAATGTGACATTGGCACCAACCTACTCTCTTTCCTTTGGCAGGGAAGTTTACACACCTTCCTTGCCTGGCACATTTCTCAACCTAGTGGTTCATTGGTGCCTAGTAAACTACCATCTCATATGCAATATGCCCATGTGCTGGAACTCAATAGTGGTCATGCCACAGTGGCTGCACTTGCAGCAGCGAGCTGTCAATAAGTATTTATGTGCGTATGGGACAAGGATGGGATAAGGTACTCGCCTAAATTAGGCTTTTCACTTCAATGCAAGATTAAACCCCAACTTTGCATATGCAAAACATTATTCATTATTCCATACCAGGCCCTTCAGGTCTGGTATGGATTTCAAGGGGAACCCCACTCCAACATTTTTTTTTTTAAATGGCATGGACCCAGAGGCGGCTCTCTAATTAGGCAAATTATGCGGTCGCCTTAGGCCTCACCCCCCACAGGGGCCTCGCGGCCGCCTAATTTGCCCATACCGCAACCTCAATGATGGAGAGATCCCAGCTGCAATGCCCAGCGGTGTGGAGTGAAGCTTGCGGCATGCGGGAAAGGAGATACCCCGCACAAGCCGCGGGCATTGCAGGAATCTGATTCGCCATGACTTCCGGTCGAGAATGCAGGGCGGTCCCGGCGAATCAGATTCCTGCAATGCCCGCGGCTTGTGCAGGGTGTGTTCGTTCCCACACGCTGCAAGCTACACTCCACTCCGCTGTGCATTGCAGCTGGGATCTCTCCCCAGCTGCCCAACACACACAGTGCACTGCAGAGCGTAGCGGAGTAAACTGAACCTGCCCCTCCTCCTCTTCCTGTGCTGTGATGTTTTCCTGTGCACCACAGAGGAGGAGACTCATCCACCCCACCCCAATCCAATCCTGGCTCCATCCATTCCCCCGATCCCATCCCGGGTCCATCCATTCCCCTGATCTCATCCCGGCTCCATCCACCCCCCCATTCCATCCCAGCTCCATCCATTCCCCCAATCTCATCCCGGCTCCATCCATTCCCCCGATCCCATCCCGGCTCCCTTCATCCCCCGATCCCATCCCGGCTCCCTCCATCCCCTCGATCCCATCCTGGCTCCCTCCACCCCCCCGATCCCATTCTGGCTCCCTCCATCCCCCGATCCCATCCCGGCTCCATCTACCACCCCTATCCCATCCTAGCTCTATCCATCCCCCTATCCCATTCTGGCTCCATCCATTACCTCGATCCCATTTCCCCCATCAATCCCATCCCTGCTCTATCCATTGTGATAGGTTAAGGAGGGAGAGCCACACCAACACACTAGCCTGCTAAGTGCAGGGGGCTGACACCATGTTCTACCGTACCAGGTGACACCAACCCTAGTGGCGCCACTGTGTGCTAGGGGGGACTTTGGATATGAAATCCACCCCCCAGCACATATCTTCTGCCCTCCCAAAGCCCCCCTAGCACATATCCCCCCCAATCAAACAGATGCTGTCTGCCACAAAGGGGGTGGCATCCATTTGATGGGCACAGTGGCTGCATTTGATCTCACATTGGCTGTATTTGATGGGCACAGTGGCTGCATTTGATTGGCACAGTGGCTGCAATTGATGTTTTTTTTTAAAAATAACTTTTCAGTTTGTTTGCACCCCCCCCCCCCAAGAATTGTGCGCACCAGCCGCCACTGATCTATTGTATCATGTCTGCAGCCTCTGACCATCTCTTGTATCATCTCTGCAGTCTCTGACCATCTCCAGTATCACGTCTGCAGTCTATGATCATCTCCTGTAGTATGTTAGCACAGTTTCTGACCATCTCTTGTATCATGTCTGCAGTCTCAGTCTTACACCAAACTCTGCAGGTTCCCCCTTAGATCATGATCCGCAGCATTCCCCTTTATATCAGAGTTCCCTTGCACTGTAAAGCCCCATACACACGCTCGGATTATCCGAGGACCAGGTCCGTCGGATCATGTCCGTCGTACTTTGTCCGATGTTAGTTTTGCGTACACACGGTCGGACAAAGTTGTCGGAAAATCCGATCATTCTGAACGTGGTGACGTTTGTTGCCTACGACAGGACTACGTAGAGGCTAGTAGCCAATAGCTTTGGTCTTGTAATGTGATCTGAGCATGCGTAGCACTTTGTCCGTCGGAATTCGCTACACACGATCGGATTTGGTGTGATCGGACTTTGTTGTCAAAAAATCTATCCAGCAGGAGATAGGACTTTGTCCGTTGGACAATCCGATGGAAACTGTCCGATGGTGCCTACACACGGTCGGAATTTCCGACAACATTGTCTGATAGGACAGAATCCATCGGAAAATCCGACCGTGTGTATGGGGCTTAAGGGGGAATCCTGCAGACTCTGATATATGGGGGAACTCTGTGCTGGCTGGGTTATATTAACCTGACCTTCATGTAAATGGAGAAATATGCGTGTAATATATACTATATTTATTTGATTAAAGAAGAATTGGTTAGAGAAAATGCTATAAACTGTGAATTCATAGTTCATAGAATTTAAAACTCTTAATATATGCAATTTATACAGTTAATTTTTATCGCTTTAATAATTTTTTCCATTATGGATGTGAATGGGGCCTCATGTCTCAGATTTGCCTAAGGCCTCACAAAGCCTAGAGCCGCCTCTGCATGGACCTCCTTCTATTACAAGGTGTTTAGGCAAATCCTGGCTCCGGAATTTATGTCTACTTTCAATTCTATATTACAGGATAATCCTATCTCGAAGGACACCTCTCATGCTCATACTGTTAGGTCCATAAATATTTGAACACAGGCACAATTTTAGTTTTTTCAGGTATTTACCTAAACATTCTCAAGCTATAGTTATATAATGGATATGGGCTGAAAGTGCACATTCTCAGGTTTAATTTGAGGGTATGTACATCCAAATCGGAGGAAGGGTTTAGGTAGGCCTCATCTGACTTTTATTTTCGAAAGTTCTGACGGACCTAGAAATAGAACATGTTTTAAATATTTCCGACGGAACCAATTCCTATCAGGAAAACAGCTCGTCTGTATGCTGTTCTGACGAACAAAAAACAACGCATGCTCTGAAGCAAATACGAGACGGCAGCTATTGGCTACTGGCTATTTAACTTCCTTTTTCTAGTCCTGTCTTATGTGCTGTACGCGCTCTTGACGATCGGTCTTTGGTGTGATCGTGTACGCAAGACAGTTTCAGCAGAACTCCGTCGGAAAAACCTTCAGAGTTGTGTGTACGTGGCATTACAAAAAAGTGTGGAGAAGGCTTGGGATGATCCAAAGCACACAACATTATCTGTTGTAATGCTTGCGTCTATCTATTAAGTTCTTGTGGTAAAACCAAGGAAGCTTAGACTTCTGAAGTGTATCAATGCTTTACTAAACAGGAAAAAATCTGCACATACAAACTGTAGGATGAACAATACAATACAACACAACTTATAGCTTCACATATAAGCATGTATAATATGTACACATTAAGTAAACTAAATAGTTACTCAACTTAGGGGTTAAGATGTCCTTCATAGTTCCTTGTTCAAAGTCCAACTCACAAAAGCGTCTCCAACGTTATCCAGCTCCTTGGAAGCCATCTTCTCCTTTGTGCTTCCAAAACACAAACTGTCCCTCTGTCCCAAAACACATGTCTCCTTCAAACCCTCTCTATGTCCCTCCCACCCACTTCCTGCAAAAAAACAACTTCCTTAGCTCATCTTCAAAACCTGGCTATCTGGTTTATTTACATATCAATGGAGGGGGAAGAGGCCTTTGTAGACATATGCTGTTACTAAATCTAAACTCTATATTATTGCAATAAAGTCACTATACAAATGCCCATAGCAACACATACCACCTCTTGACTTTATAGGATAATATAGGAAACTTCTTAAAGCCTTTTGTCCAGGAAAGGGCAAAATAAACCCCCCGTATAAATGGGAGGAACAAATTCCCTTTTGACCCCCATCTTGTGGGCGGTCAGACGATTGGTTTGTCCCTGGAAGGCTGCAACATTACTTTTGAGCAGGGTTAACAATGTCTTTTTTTGGTAGTTTGTAAAGAAAGTCCCAGATGAAAAGTCTCTTTTCTTCTTGGTCATAAGGAAAATGCTCAGATAAAAAGTCCACTCCAATTCAGCCACCTTTCCTCAGGCTCTCTTCTGGTCTGTCTCCTCCCATCCAGTATGGTCATCTGCTCTGCCTGCTCCACCTCTCGATGCTCAATACCTGAAAAGAATAAGAGACAAAGCAGATTATATGTTCCTTCCAACTGTGCCAAAAAACATAGCTCACTGCTCACATTTCTCTATCTGCCCATTTCTAACGGCAAAACTATTGTAGGGTGCCCACTGTTGCCTTGAAACACTTTCACGGAAAGGCATTGACTTCCAACGTAACAAATAAACTTGCATGTCTCTCCGTGCTCTCCTGGGAAGCACACGGGCCTGCTGTTGTTCAGTCTTCACAGTATGGCACATTTTTGCAAAATGCCCCATTTTATGGCAACAGAAACACTTAATGTGACTGAATCTACCATTCCCAACCATTTGCTTCCACTTCTTAAACAATGCTGGTGTAGGAATCCCATCTATTTCCTCTCTAGGGACCCCCACCTTAAGTAAATCAATCCACATGTGTCTCCTGGAGATCATAGGCCTTGCCTTCCTTGTATCTGACTCAACTCAGTCTGTCAAGGACTTTCCAGGCATTTCCGGTCCTTCCGTGCGCACATAGGTGCGCGGCGGGCGCGCGCGCGTGCACGTTAGCGTGCGCGTGCGCGTTAGCGCGCGCGGCGGCGCGCGCGTGCATGTGCGCATGCGCGGGAACGCAATTGGCGCCAAAACGGGCTTTAAAAGCCCAGCAGTGACACTCAGCCAGTGCTGTGTTGTCTTTAAGCTTCCTGCTTGTCAGCCACCCGAAAACCTGATCCGAAACCTGAACCTGTGATCTCCCGTTACCGACCCGGCTCTGTTTGGACTACTCTACCTTCTCCTACCCGACCCGGCCTGCCTGACCTTGTTACATCTGTCTTTGGTTACCGACTCCAGCCTGCCTACCGACTCTGCTATTGCCTGCTCCTATCATCTGATTGATCTGCTGTTGCCAACTGGACTGTCTGACCTTGCCTCTGCTGATTCCCACTTGTTTGATCCACCTGTTGCCTGGTTCTGTTGTATCCTGCTTCAACCACCTACAGCTGCAGTCCTACATCCTGCCATCCGCATACGGACATTACTGGAGGACCTTCCTGTTGGTTCCAACACCTTCCTCTACAAACCAGGCACTCCTACCCCACTGTGCTCACGTCACCACTGTCCCCATCTCCAGTGGCACGTGAACCAGCGCTGTATGAGAGGTCTCCTCCTACAAGTCAGGCTCTACGTCCAGGTACGTAACAGTACAACACAGCCATGACTGAGCCTGCAGGAGAGACCCCTCCCATGACAGATATCTGTTCACACCTGTCAGCCCTCACTCAAGCCGTAAAATCCTTACAAGACGGCTACACCAGATTGGAGGGGCAAGTCCAGAACATCATCAACCCCATACACGTGGTTCCTGGGTCCGTTTCCGCCCCTGCTCAGGCTGCTTCCCCTCCTTCTGTCGTTATGCTTCCACCTGAGCCAAGGGTCCCCATACCTGAGAAGTTTTCAGGGGACCGAACTAAATTCCGGGCCTTCCGCAGTGCTTGTCGACTTTACTTCGCCCTGCAACCCCGGACTTTTTCACTTGAAGCCACTAAAGTGGGGTTTGTGGTCTCCCTACTGTTAGGAGAACCACAGATCTGGGCACACCGACTTCTCGAAGAGGACTCTGTTTTGATTCAATCACTAACGGCCTTCTTTGAAGCTATGTCCCAGCTTTATGAAGACCCTGAACGGGTCGCCACAGCAGAGGCATCCTTAACTACACTTCAGCAGGGTCGCCGGGCGGCCGAGGAGTACATTTCGGATTTTAGACGCTGGAGTGCGGACACTCAATGGAATGATGCAGCTCTACGGCATCAGTTCCGCATGGGCCTATCAGAAGGACTGAAAGATGAATTGGCCCGGGTGGGCATACCTGATACTCTTGAGGCCTTAATCACCCTAACCATCCAGATTGATCGCCGCCTTCGGGAACGTCGCACTGAACGGGCCTACCAACATAATCGCCCTACTTGGGTGACTGCTAAAGCTCCAATTCCGGCTGCCCGCTACTTACCACCACCCAACTTCCAGCCGATCCGCCCTGCACCGGACGCCTCCGAGCCAATGCAGCTGGGACTGATTCGACCCACCTTAACCCCGGAAGAGCGCACACGTCGCCATCAACTTAACCTCTGCCTGTACTGTGGAACAACAGGACACTACGTGCGCAACTGTCCGGTCAAGATGCGTAAGTGCTTTTCCTCTGTTCCTGCCAGTCTCTCAGCACTTTCTGCTAACACAACCCACATTGCTCTCCCTCTCTCATTGCAGCTCCAAGGAAGGACAATTCCAGTTAAAGCAATTATTGATTCCGGAGCATGCAGTTGCTTCATTGATTCTGCCTTCGCCAACCAACACAACATTCCCTTACGGAATAAGACCCACCGACTTTCAGTCTTCTTGGCCGACGGCTCCCGCATCAGCTCCGGACAGGTGACCCAAGAGACTTTTCCCGTACCTGCCATCACCTCCTTCCAGCATAAGGAGCTTCTGATCCTTGATGTGATCTCTTCCCCGTTGTTCCCAATCATCCTGGGCATTCCCTGGCTTCAGGCCCATAATCCCTCCATCAATTGGACTACCAGAGAAATCAGGTTCTCGTCCCCCTACTGCCAAGAACATTGTCAAAAGGAGTCTACTCAATCCTCTGTCACCCTATTTTGCATGGACATTGATCAGAACCTACGCCAATCAGTACCCGAACCGTATCATGGGTTCCTCGATGTTTTCAGTAAAAAGGGAGCAGACTCTCTTCCACCCCATCGGGCATATGACTGCCCAATTGAACTCTTACCTGGGGCCGAAATTCCCTTTGGGCGCATTTTCCCTCTGTCAGAAAAAGAACAGGAAGCACTAAAAGGTTACATCAACGAAAACCTGGAAAAAGGATTCATCCGCCCATCTACATCTCCAGCTGGTGCTGGAATATTTTTTGTGACTAAGAAGGATCAGACTCTCCGCCCGTGTGTAGATTACCGGGAGTTGAATAAAATTACGGTTAAGAACCGTTACCCGTTGCCCTTAATACCCGAATTATTCCAAAAATTAAGGTCTGCTACTATTTTTACGAAACTCGATCTAAGAGGGGCATATAATCTGGTCCGCATCCGGGCTGGGCATGAATGGAAGACGGCATTCCGAACAAGGTTCGGGCATTATGAATATCTGGTCATGCCCTTTGGTCTATGTAATGCACCTGCCACTTTTCAACATCTGATTAACGATGTATTCAAGGACTTCTTAGATATTTTTGTAATTGTTTATTTGGATGATATTTTGGTTTTTTCTGAATCCCTCAGCCAACACCGGGAACACGTTTGCAGAGTCTTGGACCGTCTTCGCCTACATGGACTATACGCAAAAGCAGAGAAGTGCGAGTTCGAGCAACAAGAGATCCAGTTTTTGGGTTTGATAATATCCGCGACCGGTATCAAGATGGACCCCCAAAAAGTATCTGCTGTTCTGGAGTGGCCTGCACCCGTCGATAAAAAAGGTATTCAACGTTTCATTGGTTTCGCAAACTTTTACAGGAAATTTATCAAGGGATTCTCTGCCATCATAGCCCCTATTACACGGTTGACACAACAACATGTCAGGTTTCATTGGAGTACGGAGGCTCAAGAGGCATTTGAGAGACTTAAAAGACTTTTTACATCAGCTCCAATTCTCAGTCACCCTAACCCATCTTTACCTTTTTTGTTAGAAGTTGACGCATCCGAAGTGGCGGTGGGAGCGGTCATTTCGCAAAGACAGGGTAAGGAGGATTTAATACACCCTGTGGGATTCTTCTCCCGAAAGTTATCGCCAGCTGAAAGAAATTACGATGTAGGGGATCGGGAGCTTCTTGCCATCAAGACCGCCTTGGAGGAGTGGAGGTATCTATTAGAGGGTGCGGCTCACCCGGTATTAATATATACCGACCATAAAAATTTAGAATATCTAAGATCTGCCAAACGTTTGAGACCCCGACAAGCTCGTTGGGCCTTGTTTTTCACTCGCTTCTGTTTCCACATCACTTATCGGCCAGGATCAAGGAACGTCAAACCAGACGCATTGTCACGCATGCATGATAACCCTAAGGACTCACCTGCTCCTGACACGATTCTACCCACAAACAGTTTTTTGCTCTTACACACAGATCTCTTAACTTTAATCAAGGAAGCCTCTTCCCACTCTCCAAGACCTCCAGGAACCACCTTGACATCTCGAGATGGCTTGCTATGGAAGGGAAGTCAAATCTTTGTCCCTGAAGATATTCGAGTTAAGGTACTAACATTGTTTCATGATCATCCCTTAGCAGGACATTTCGGGGTACGGAAGACTCGTGAACTTGTACAGCGTACATTCTGGTGGCCCAATTTAAGGGAGTTTTGTGAAAAGTACGTCAATTCCTGCTCCATCTGCTCACGGAACAAGACTTCAAGGAACCGAGCCTGGGGACTGCTTAAACCTTTACCTATACCAGACAGACCTTGGAAAATGATTTCTATGGACTTTATAGTCGAACTACCCCGCTCTGAGGGGTGCACAGCCATTTTTGTGGTGGTAGATCGCCTATCTAAGATGGCCCATTTTGTGCCCCTGAAGGGAACCCCATCCGCTACAGAGACAGCCCGTGTATTCATTAAGGAGATCGTCAGACTACACGGAGTACCTACAAATATAGTCTCCGACAGAGGGGTACAATTCACCTCACGCTTCTGGAAGGCACTTTGTGAAATCTTGAAGATTGAGCTTTCTCTCTCCTCAGCCTATCACCCACAGACTAATGGGCAGACAGAGAGAACCAACCAAACCCTCGAGCAATATATCCGATGTTTTACTTCCTTTTCTCAGGACAATTGGGTTTCCCTGCTGCCTCTAGCGGAATTTGCATACAATAATGCCAGTCACTCAACCACTAACCAATCCCCCTTTTTTTCCAATTATGGTTTTCACTTGACTTTTTTACCAGATTTTGTTTCAGAATCCCCAGTTCCGGCAGTCCAGAAGACAGTGGAATTCCTCAAACGCAACAATCAGGTCCTACAAGAAGCTATGTCCAAGGCCCAGGCAGATAGCAAGAGGAACTTCGACCAAAAGAGAAGGGGGGAGCTGGTTCTGCAACCTGGAGATCAGGTATGGCTGTCTACATCCAATATCAAATTGATGTGCCCTTCTAAAAAACTTGCACCTAAATTTATGGGACCTTTTCCTGTTAAGAAGAAAATTAATGAAGTGGCCTATGAACTGTCTTTACCTGATTCTCTTAAAGTTCACCCGGTATTTCACGTATCTTTGTTAAAACCTGCTGTGCCTAATCCCTTCCCTGACAGAGGAACTGACCCGCCTGAACCTGTTTTGGTGGATGGTAACCAGGAATATGAGGTGGAGGCTATTCTCAATTGTAGAAGAAGACATGGGCAAGTACAATTTTTGGTCAAATGGAAAGGGTACGGTCCAGAAAGTAATTCCTGGGAACCAGACAGTAATTTACATGCAAAACGGCTAGTTCGTACTTACTTGATTGCCCACCCTGAGAAGGCAAGCCGCCTGGGCATCCGGAGGCTGCCCCTTGTGGGGGGGCAATGTCAAGGACTTTCCAGGCATTTCCGGTCCTTCCGTGCGCACATAGGTGCGCGGCGGGCGCGCGTGCGTGCACGTTAGCGTGCGCGTGCGCGTTAGCGCGCGCGGCGGCGCGCGCGTGCATGTGCGCATGCGCGGGAACGCAATTGGCGCCAAAACGGGCTTTAAAAGCCCAGCAGTGACACTCAGCCAGTGCTGTGTTGTCTTTAAGCTTCCTGCTTGTCAGCCACCCGAAAACCTGATCCGAAACCTGAACCTGTGATCTCCCGTTACCGACCCGGCTCTGTTTGGACTACTCTACCTTCTCCTACCCGACCCGGCCTGCCTGACCTTGTTACATCTGTCTTTGGTTACCGACTCCAGCCTGCCTACCGACTCTGCTATTGCCTGCTCCTATCATCTGATTGATCTGCTGTTGCCAACTGGACTGTCTGACCTTGCCTCTGCTGATTCCCACTTGTTTGATCCACCTGTTGCCTGGTTCTGTTGTATCCTGCTTCAACCACCTACAGCTGCAGTCCTACATCCTGCCATCCGCATACGGACATTACTGGAGGACCTTCCTGTTGGTTCCAACACCTTCCTCTACAAACCAGGCACTCCTACCCCACTGTGCTCACGTCACCACTGTCCCCATCTCCAGTGGCACGTGAACCAGCGCTGTATGAGAGGTCTCCTCCTACAAGTCAGGCTCTACGTCCAGGTACGTAACACAGTCATTTGAGCTGATCAAATCCTCTGCTTCCCGGTTATGAGAAGTAACAGTGGCACATGTCCTACTTCTGCTTACAGGCTTTGGGCCTTTGTCCTTTGTTAGGGCATCATTAGACTTGGTCATGAGGGCTGCACACCGCTCACTCAAATCTTCAGCTTGGCCTACAGGGGTTTGAACACACTTCAAAGCCACTGCAGGTTTAACTTTTATTACCCTCCTTTCTAAATCTTTTGCCTTGCTTGCAATTTCTTCCAAACACTTGGATGCCACTGCAAGCTGCTCCTTCAGTAAATCTCTTTCTAATTCGGCCTTTTCCCTCTTTTCAGATTCAATGTGTAGAGCATGCAGGAAGTGCAAACCAAACACAGCAACTGCCCGCATCTCTCCCTTACCGAACCCAAAACGTTTGAGACTAAAATCGGAGGAAAGATCACAGACTCCATCCCCCCAAGCTCTGTTCAAAGGTGAAGCATATCTAGCCAGCTCTTTTGCAACAGGCATTCACTGACTATTTCTGGCCCAGATAGGAAGGGTGCACGCCTTCAAGTCCTCCTGGACACCAGAAATCTTTCCAGCCTTACTCCTACTAAACAGTGTACGCAGCATTTTTCCCCCAGCACAAGCAACAAAACACACAATATAAAAGGTCTGCTTCGGTTGAAATTTTAGCACAAATCACGGCCGAGCCCCCAAATGTAATGCTTGCGTCTATCTATTAAGTTCTTGTGGTAAAACCAAGGAAGCTTAGACTTCTGAAGTGTATCAATGCTTTACTAAACAGGAAAAAATCTGCACATACAAACTGTAGGATGAACAATACAATACAACTTATAGCTTCACATATAAGCATGTATAATATGTACACATTAAGTAAACCAAATAGTTACTCAACTTAGGGGTTAAGATGTCCTTCATAGTTCCTCGTTCAAAGTCCTACTCACAAAAGCGTCTCCAACGTTATCCAGCTCCTTGGAAGCCATCTTCTCCTTTGTGCTTCCAAAACACAAACTGTCCCTCTGTCCCAAAACACTTGTCTCCTTCAAACCCTCTCTATGCCCCTCCCACACACTTCCTGCAAAAAAACAACTTCCTTAGCTCATCTTCAAAACCTGGCTATCTGGTTTATTTACATATCAATGGAGGGGGAAGAGGCCTTTGTAGACATATGCTGTTACTAAATCTAAACTCTATATTATTGCAATAAAGTCACTATACAAATGCCCATAGCAACACATCTGTACAACATGGTGGAGGCAGTGTGATGGCATGGGCATGTATGGCCTCCAGTGGCACTAGGTCATCGGTGTTTATTGATGATGTGACAGAAGACAGAAGCAGCCGAATGATCTCTGCAATGTTTAGACATATACTGTCATCCCAGATTCAGCCAAATGCAGCAAAGTTGATTAAACGGCGCTTCACAGTACAGATGGGCAATGCAAAACACAATGCAAAGGAGCTTTTGAAGGAAAAGTGGAATATTGTGCAATGGCCGAGTCAATCACCTGAACTCAACCCAATTGAGCATGCATTTCACTTGCTGAGGCAAAATTAAAGACAGAAAGACCCACAAACAAAGAACTGAAGACAGCTGCAGCTAGAGCCTGGCAAAGCATCAGAAAGGAGGAAACCCAGTCTTTGGTAATGTCCATGGGTTCCAGACTTCAGGCAGTCATTGCCAGAAAAGGATTCACAACAAAATATAAAAAAATGAACATTTTATTTATGATTATATTCATTTGTCCAATTACATTTGAGCCCCTGAAAATGGGGAGACTGGGTATAAAAATGGTTGCATGCATTTGTTTTACAAGGTCTCAGGTGTGAATGGGCAGTGTTATCTCTTTCACTCTCTCATACTGGTCACTGGAAGTTCAACATGACTCCTCATGGCAAAGAACGCTCTGAGGATCTGAAAAAAAAGAATTGTTGCTCAACATAAAGATGGCCTAGGCTATAAGAAGATTGCCAAGACCCTGAAACTGAGTGGCCAAGACCATACAGTGGTTTAACAGGACAGGTTCCACTCAGAACAGGCCTCGCCATGGTCGACCAAAGAAGTTGAGTGTATATGCTCAGCGTCATATCCAGAGGTTTTCTTTGGGACATAGATGTATGAGTTCTGCCAGCATTGCTGCAGAGGTTGAATGGGTGGGGGGGTCAGCCTGTCAGTGCTCAGACCATACCCCGCACACTGCATCAAATTGGTCTGCATGGCTGTTGTCCCAGAAGTAAGCCTCTTCTAAAGATGATGCACAAGAAAGTCTGCAAACAGTTTGAAGACAAGCAGACTAAGAACATGGATTACTGGAACCATGTCCTGTGGTCTGATGAGAGTGTGAAAAAAGTATCAGAATTTCATCATCCAGGAGGCCCTTGCTATTATAGTTCCTGTTCATAGAGATTGTAAGCTCTTTACTGATCCTTCTCTCATGTCATAGCTCTGTATCAAAGAAGCCGCGCTAGAATAGTCCCAAAGAAATTTGAAACCCATGCCTGTTTTTAACTTATGAAATTTTCTCTTTTTGGGTCCTTTACTGAATGAGATGATCACAAACTTTATAAGGTGCCGATATGTGAGAAATCATTGCAGCCATCTATCCAGTACTATTTATTTCTAAGATCTTTTGTGCAAGTAAAGGCCTTGGCTCGGCTATAGCCACATGCCTGGTTTTGCTTGCTATCTGGTAAGCAAGTTTTTCTTATAGTGGCGGTGCACTTCTTGGAGTGAATCACTGTGGTGTCATTATCATAAGGATTTATCCCACCAACTTCAAGTACTGAAACATATCATTATGTTATTCAATCAATTATCCTGATTCATCATTTGGGACTATTCTAGTGCTGCTTTTCTTATCTAGTCTACTTGTTGTGTATCTCACATTAGGCTACTGCTTTTTTGATGATTTTTTGTTGACGCACTAGCGCGGTTCTAACCCCTTCTATAGCTCTGTATCATGCCCTAAAAATCAGCTGCAGAAACTGTGTAAAAAGTCACTTTAGCTTCTAATTGGCTGTAAATATGTTTTTCTTTGCTGAGGTCGCAGTCTTTGCTGTGTGCTTCTGACATATGTCAGTGGTATAGTGGCAGAGGAAAGAGCTACAGTAAGGTGATGTAGGCATCCAACACACTCAGCAGCTATGTCTGACAGTCCCTACACACACCCAAAGGACTGCAGCTGCTGCTCATGCTGCCTGTCAGACCTCAGAGACATGCAGTGGCAGTTCAGAACTTTAGCTCTTCCTTGGTTCTGGTCACATGACACAGATGGGGGAAGACTTCCCATGATCTGCTTGGTCTAGTAAGCGGGTTTCATGGAGGGAGGAGATCTATACTTGTGGGGAACCTGTACTGGGGGGCAGATCTGTACTGGGGGGGGGGGGGGTCTGTACTGAAGAGGGTGAGATCTGTGTGATTTCCACTACTGACCTGTGCGTTATTTACTCCTGACTCCTGTGCTCTGTGCTTTATGCACATCCTGAAGTTGGGTTTTAACGAAGTTCTTGTTGAAGGTAGTGTGCAGAAAAGTATGTGTAATGGAAAAGTGTAATTTCTTACAAATGAGTGTGCTGAGGTTTTTATGTGTTTTATTTTACTCTTGCTTGTGCAGTAGTAATTAAAGAATATTTTTTGGGTTTAAGGACTGTGCCATATGTTACTGTTTATACAGTTAGTAGGCTCAAGTTTTAAGTCCCTCCCACTGTTAGCACAATTTTGCCACACCCACAACATGCCTACTTCTTTACCTCTGAATGCCAGAGACCGAATCCTCTCAAGGAAATAAAAATGTTCTATGGTCCTATAATAGCCTAACACTATCACTGGGCCAGGTTTACACTGATACGACACAAATGTTGTAAGACTGTCATCCTACTTTGCCCTGCAACATCGGTCCTACTGTACATCGGTCCTACTTCCATCCCACTTGAATGAACAGGATAAGATTTTGCTCCAACTTTGAGATTGTCTGACTTGTCCTTTGACCAATCAAAACAATTGACAGTGTGACATAAATTCCTTTCACTGCTGCTGTAATCACCATGTCGGATGTCACAAGTCAGATGGTTAGGACAAGGATCTGACTTCAATAATATTCAATGGGCTGAAGTAGGACCAAAGTAGTGCAGGAACCTTTTTCAAAGTCGGACTGACTTGTGTCAGACCAGTTAAGACAGCTCTCATAGAGAACCATTGATTTACACACGTCATTTATTATTATTATTATTATTATACACGATTTATATAGCGTATATGCAGTTTACGCAGCGCTTTACAATGTATATGTAGCACCAACACTTTTTCAAAGTGTGCGCTATTCTTGTAAAAAAAATTTTTCCCCAGAACTGTAACTGAGTTTTGGGGTTAATTGTTCTAGGTAATACTTTGGCATCAGTTTGGCTGGGCTGTACTAGAGTTCTGCCTGGTCATAGGTGAGGTGAGCACCAGTCTGGTTGGATGCATTAGTTACCAATCTTTTACTGGAGCCAGTCAGTGGGCGCGTCTGGCCCCGCTGTGTATTCCGGGAAGGGGTACTTAAGGTGCTGAAGTCATGTGACAGGGGCTCTCGCTTCTTTTTGGTCTGGACCAGTCCCGTGAGGGGTCTCGGAAACCCCGTAAGCCTGGTCTTCCTGACCAGTCCCAGAGGCCCTTCTGGTCTGGGGTGGGGATCCATCCATTTCCGAGCCTCTGAACTGGCTAGCTTGAGGCGCAGTAACTGAAGGAGGATTCTGAAGTGTCCCGGTGTCCTCTCAGGATTGGAGAGGACTCTTCGGAGGAGGGCCACGCACGAGGCTGGCTGCTCGGTAGGAGCCTGGAAGCTGAGATGTATGGACACTAGTTGAATCCGCAATACCTACGGTAACGCCGGATTGGCTGAAAGATACAGGTACCATAGGAAAAGTTCCTAACCCATCTTTTGGCTACAACCAAGTCTGTGGCAGAGACATTTACATGTTTACTTAAAGTTTCACAACCAAGTCTGTGGCAGAGATTTTGCTAAGTCTGAATCACTTGTTGGCTGCTAGATCTACACACAGGGGTTTATCCAACAGTGAATTATCTAGTTGCGAGTGGCTACTCCCTGGATCATCTAGAGAGACATTTATTTGAATGTCAGCAGTTTTAAAGTGCCTGAGCTTTATCACCCATGCCCTCTATTCCCAACTGAGAGATTGTGCTCTGTTTCAACGGTTTGTTGCAAATAAAAATCCTCAAAAGGACTTTGAGTGTCAGTCTCCACAATTACTGGGTACTAACCATGGGAACCCCTAGACAAAAAGGGCGAGCTACAAGGAGGAGGTAATTGGTAAGCCCAGAATTTAATAGCCGCCCCACAGAGGGTTATTGGCGCTACATATAGGGGGGACAACCCAATTACAGTACAGTTCAATACAAAAGGTACAGGAGGGCCCTGCTCGTAGAGCTTACATTCTAAAGGGACGGGGAGGTGGTACAAAAGGTAATAGCTGCAGAGAATGATTTGATGGGGGTGGTTCGGGGACAGTTGTTGTTAGGTGGGTGTGGGATAGGATAGTCATTGGACATGTGCTCCCAAAGTTGGAGCGTATGTCGTACCAATGTGAACCAGGCCTAAAAACACATTTTTTTTTTTACTTTCAATTTAAAATAAAATCATCTAGGTCTGCCCCAAGTAAACAGTTGTATGGCCCTGCAGGATTAACATTTACATGACACTGTTATATATGAAACCAGCATTGCTATTCAGCAATTTGTCATTAACAATATTTTTACAGTATATTTTAATTGTTAATTCTTCCACTTTTGAAGAAGTTATTAACGTTTCTTAAACAAATAACAGTGGTGCAGCTGTACATCTGTGTGCTTAAGAATTCCGTTTTAATTCATATACATAATACATTTATTAGCAATGATGTACTCATTTGGCAAAAGATAATTTTAAGTAACTGTGGAGTAATCTGGAGTTGTTAGCGCACAGATACGCTCATAAAAATGTTACTATATATTCTTTTTTATTTTAAGACTATGGATACTGCATAAAACTCAAAATATTTATTCATAATAAGCAAATTAAAATATGCATGGATAACTTAAAAAGCATTTTCATCATGCATTCGGCATCGTGCTTTAGATTCTGGAATCTTTTTCTTTTAGAATTCCAAAAAGCTTACAAAATCACTTTCTTTTTTCTATTTACAATAATGGTAACATGTTAATGTTAAATACATTTTAAACATAGAAAAACATTTTACTAAGGGCTCATTCACACAAGGTGTGGTGGGACTATGCTGGGCAACTATTCAAGCAACTATTCAAGTGCAGTCCCGCCTTGCAGCAAATTGCCTTGTCTTGTACCAGGTCAGTTTACACTACCGCTTGCAGTGGTGTGTGCTGAAGAAAAGCATGGCATTCAGTACTTCACCACTACCTCACTCGACGCGTCGGCCAATAGAACTTAAGGAAATGCCACTTAATGACATTTCAATAAAGTTCAGTTTAAAAAAAAAGTAGACCATGTGATGCATACTGTGATAATTGGGGTTTAAATTAAAGGATTTGTAAAGTCAGAAGTTTTTGTTTTATCTTAATGCATTCTATGCATTAAGATAAAAAGCCTTCTGTGTGCAGCAGCTCCCCTCAGCCCCCTAATACCTACCTGAGCCCCATCTCTATCCAGCGATCTCCAGGAGTGCCTAGGCTGTCTGGGACTCTCCCTCTTGATTGACTGAGACACAGCAGCGGTGCCATTGGCTCCCACTGCTGTCAGTCAAACTCAATTAGCCAATCAGGAGAGAGTGGGGGAGGGGCCGAACCACAGTTCCGTGTCTGAATGGATACACAGAGCTGCAGCTCGGCTCAGGTGCTCCCATAGCAAGTGGCGCTCAACAGGAGGCAGGGGCCAGGAGCTCCAGCCAGGGACCCGAGAAGAGGAGGATTTGGGCTGCTCTGTGCAAAACCATTACACAGAGCAAGAAAGTATGACTTGTTTATTATTTTAATAGAAAAAAAGGAGACGTTACAATCACTTTAATAAAGATTATTACCCATGCCTCATTAAAGAAGTACATGCTTCTGTGTTAAAAGTGAAAACATACATTATCTCAGCAAAGTGGTTTAAATGAACTACATTAAAAACACAAAATAACTGACTACATAATAATAAACCCCCTTCTAATGTGACACACCTAAATCATAACAGGTATAGACAAATTTTTCCAAAGTATCATAATTAGGGATGGCCCGGTGCTCGATGCGAACCCATGTTCGCATCGAGCACCGGGTGTTCGCTCGCTCGGCGAGCCCAGAACTATTTTGGCCGCTCGCATCACGTTCGTGTGATGCGAGCGGCCCCGCAATGCATTGCGGCCGGCGCGGCCGGCGCAGTGCATTGCTGGCTGATGATTGGCCAAGCATGCACTGTGACCCCGCATGCTTGGCAAATCACAGCGCCGGAAACTCGAAGAGCCATAATTGGCTACAGGCAGGACGCCTGTAGCCAATTACAGCTCAGGGGCTTTAGTACACGCCCCCTCTTATAAAAGGCCGCCACGCCGTCGGCGCCGGTCACATGCTGTTCCGGCGTAGAGAGAGCAGGATCGTTCTGTGTCACTCTGCTAGATTTAGTTAGAGAGATTTAGTTAGAGAGATTTAATTAGATAGATTCATTTAGAAAGATTCATTTAGAAAGAGGGGCTTGTAGTGTGTTCGTGGCAGGCAGGCACTGGCAGGCAGTGGCAGCAAACAGAGCTCCTATATTTTTGTTCCCAGAGGCACCTATAGGACTTGTAGTGTGTTCGTGGCAGGCAGGCAGTGGCAGCAAACAGAGCTCCTATATTTTGTTCCCAGAAGCACCTATAGGACTTGTAGTGTGTTCGTGGCAGGCAGGCACTGGCAGCAAACAGAGCTCCTATATTTTGTTCCCAGAAGCACCTATAGGACTTGTAGTGTGTTCGTGGCAGGCACTGGCAGCAAACAGAGCTCCTATATTTTGTTCCCAGAAGCACCTATAGGACTTGAAGTGTGTTAGTCCCATCACACAGAGCTATATTTTCTTCCCAGAAGCACCTATAGGACTTGTAGTGTGTTAGTCCCATCACACAGAGATCATATATTTTGTTCCCAGAAGCACCTATAGGACTTGAAGTGTGTTAGTCCCATCACACAGAGCTATATTTTCTTCCCAGAAGCACCTATAGGACTTGAAGTGTGTTAGACCCATCACACAGAGATCATATATTTTGTTCCCAGAAGCACCTATAGGACTTGAAGTGTGTTAGTCCCATCACACAGAGCTATATTTTCTTCCCAGAAGCACCTATAGGACTTGAAGTGTGTTAGTCCCATCAAACAGAGATCCTATATTTTGTTCCCAGAAGCACCTATAGGACTTGAAGTGTGTTAGTCCCATCACACAGACCTATATTTTCTTCCCAGAAGCACCCATAGGACTTGAAGTGTGTTAGTCCCATCACACAGAGATCCTATATTTTGTTCCCAGAAGCACCTATAGGACTTGATGTGTGTTAGTCCCATCACACAGAGCTATATTTTCTTCCCAGAAGCACCTATAGGACTTGAAGTGTGTTAGTCCCATCACACAGAGATCCTATATTTTGTTCCCAGAAGCACCTATAGGACTTGAAGTGTGTTAGTCCCATCACACAGAGCTATATTTTCTTCCCAGAAGCACCTATAGGACTTGAAGTGTGTTAGTCCCATCACACAGAGATCCTATATTTTGTTCCCAGAAGCACCTATAGGACTTGAAGTGTGTTAGTCCCATCACACAGAGATCCTATATTTTGTTCCCAGAAGCACCTATAGGACTTGAAGTGTGTTAGTCCCATCACACAGAGCTATATTTTCTTCCCAGAAGCACCTATAGGACTTGAAGTGTGTTAGTCCCATCACACAGAGATCCTATATTTTGTTCCCAGAAGCACCTATAGGACTTGAAGTGTGTTAGTCCCATCACACAGACCTATATTTTCTTCCCAGAAGCACCTATAGGACTTGAAGTGTGTTAGTCCCATCACACAGACCTATATTTTCTTCCCAGAAGCACCCATAGGACTTGAAGTGTGTTAGTCCCATCACACAGAGATCCTATATTTTGTTCCCAGAAGCACCTATAGGACTTGAAGTGTGTTAGTCCCATCACACAGACCTATATTTTGTTCCCAGAAGCACCCATAGGACTTGAAGTGTGTTAGTCCCATCACACAGAGATCCTATATTTTGTTCCCAGAAGCACCTATAGGACTTGAAGTGTGTTAGTCCCATCACACAGACCTATATTTTCTTCCCAGAAGCACCCATAGGACTTGTAGTGTGTTAGTCCCATCACACAGAGCTATATTTTGTTCCAGAAGCACCTATAGGACTTGAAGTGTGTTAGTCCCATCACACAGAGATCCTATATTTTGTTCCCAGAAGCACCTATAGGACTTGAAGTGTGTTAGTCCCATCACACAGACCTATATTTTCTTCCCAGAAGCACCCATAGGACTTGAAGTGTGTTAGTCCCATCACACAGAGATCCTATATTTTGTTCCCAGAAGCACCTATAGGACTTGAAGTGTGTTAGTCCCATCACACAGAGCTATATTTTGTTCCCAGAAGCACCTATAGGACTTGAAGTGTGTTAGTCCCATCACACAGACCTATATTTTGTTCCCAGAAGCACCCATAGGACTTGAAGTGTGTTAGTCCCATCACACAGAGATCCTATATTTTGTTCCCAGAAGCACCTATAGGACTTGAAGTGTGTTAGTCCCATCACACAGACCTATATTTTGTTCCCAGAAGCACCTATAGGACTTGAAGTGTGTTAGTCCCATCACACAGACCTATATTTTCTTCCAGAAGCACCCATAGGACTTGAAGTGTGTTAGTCCCATCACACAGAGATCCTATATTTTGTTCCCAGAAGCACCTATAGGACTTGAAGTGTGTTAGTCCCATCACACAGACCTATATTTTGTTCCCAGAAGCACCTATAGGACTTGAAGTGTGTTAGTCCCATCACACAGACCTATATTTTCTTCCCAGAAGCACCCATAGGACTTGAAGTGTGTTAGTCCCATCACACAGAGATCCTATATTTTGTTCCCAGAAGCACCTATAGGACTTGAAGTGTGTTAGTCCCATCACACAGACCTATATTTTGTTCCCAGAAGCACCTATAGGACTTGAAGTGTGTTAGTCCCATCACACAGAGATCCTATATTTTGTTCCCAGAAGCACCTATAGGACTTGAAGTGTGTTAGTCCCATCACACAGACCTATATTTTGTTCCCAGAAGCACCTATAGGACTTGAAGTGTGTTAGTCCCATCACACAGAGATCCTATATTTTGTTCCCAGAAGCACCTATAGGACTTGAAGTGTGTTAGTCCCATCACACAGAGCTATATTTTGTTCCCAGAAGCACCTATAGGACTTGAAGTGTGTTAGTCCCATCACACAGAGATCCTCTATTTTCTTTGCAGAAGCACCCATAGGACTTCTAGTGTGTTAGTGGCATCACACAGAGCTCCTATATTTTCTTCTCAGCAGCACCCACAGGACTTCTAGTGTGTTAGTGGCATCACACAGAGCTCCTCTATTTTCTTTGCAGAAGCACCCATAGGACTTCTAGTGTGTTAGTGGCATCACACAGAGCTCCTATATTTTCTTCTCAGCAGCACCCACAGGACTTCTAGTGTGTTAGTGGCATCACACAGAGCTCCTCTATTTTCTTTGCAGAAGCACCCATAGGACTTCTAGTGTGTTAGTGGCATCACACAGAGCTCCTATATTTTCTTCTCAGCAGCACCCACAGGACTTCTAGTGTGTTAGTGGCATCACACAGAGCTCCTCTATTTTCTTTGCAGAAGCACCCATAGGACTTCTAGTGTGTTAGTGGCATCACACAGAGCTCCTATATTTTCTTCTCAGCAGCACCCACAGGACTTCTAGTGTGTTAGTGGCATCACACAGAGCTCCTCTATTTTCTTCTCAGCAGCACCCACAGGACTTCTAGTGTGTTAGTGGCATCACACAGAGCTCCTCTATTTTCTTTGCAGAAGCACCCATAGGACTTCTAGTGTGTTAGTGGCATCACACAGAGCTCCTATATTTTCTTCTCAGCAGCACCCACAGGACTTCTAGTGTGTTAGTGGCATCACACAGAGCTCCTATATTTTCTTTGCAGAAGCACCCATAGGACTTCTAGTGTGTTAGTGGCATCACACAGAGCTCCTATATTTTCTTCTCAGCAGCACCCACAGGACTACGACTACAATGGCTGGAAGACCGCCAAGGGGAGGCAGAGCGTGCAGAGCCAAGAACACAGGGCAGGCAGGCTCTGTTTCTAGTGGACGTGGCCGTGGCCGTGGACGTGGTCGTGCATCGTCATCAGCACGTGGCCATGGGACACGCGCGTCTTTGTTTTCGGCAGCTGGACATGTGGAGCCGCATCATGCTGAAGGCTTGGTAGAATGGATGACCAAGCCCTCCTCATCCTCCTCATCCTCTCTCACCCAGGCTCAGGGTACTGGCAGAGCAGCTGCCAACGCGTACTCAATGGCATCATCAGCCACCCCTTCCCTAGACCCACCATGTCCTCCTGAGGAGTCCCCCGAACTCTTTGAGCACAGTGTTGGGTACATGCTCCAGGAGGATGCCCAACGATTCGAAGGCTCGGATGATGATACCCAGCTTGAGGAATCTGGCAGTACTGTTCCACCAGCTGCAGCTTACTGCCAGGTTTGCTCTAGTGGTGAAGAGGGAGGGGATGATGAGGTTACTGACTCCACGTGGGTGCCTGAAGGGAGAGAGGATGAGGAGGAGGACGAGGAGGAGGAGGATGCGGCGTCACATGTCCAACGAGGCAGGATGCCCCCTGGAGGCCAGCTAGAGGCCAGCACAGCAACTGTACAACACCGCAGAGCTCCGCCTGTGCAGGGCGCTGCCTCGGAACGTTATCAGAAAAGTTCTTTGGTGTGGGCCTTTTTTGAGACGAGTGCATCAGATCGCACCACTGCTATTTGCAAACTTTGTCTCAAGCGTATCTCGCGTGGCCAAAACATCAGCCGCTTGGGCACCACAAGCATGACCAGACATATGTCGACCTGCCATGCAGCTCGTTGGCAGGCACACATAAAAGACCCACACCAAAGAACTAAGCGGACCTCTCCTTGCTCCTCATCAGCTGGGATCTCCATCCCCACTACACCTTCAGTCCTCTCTGAAAGCTGCTCTGAGAGGACTGAAGGTGTAGAATTAGGTGTGTCACAACCAAGTACTTGCAGTACACCGATGTCCGATTGTAGCAGGCAAATTTCCCTGCCCCAGCTGCTGGACCGTAGAAAGAAGTACACTCCCAGCCATCCACATGCCCAGCGGTTGAATGCTAGCTTGGCTAAATTGCTAGCACTTCAACTGCTGCCTTTTCAGTTGGTAGACTCGGCCCCCTTCCGTGAGTTTGTTCAATGTGCGGTTCCTCAGTGGCAGGTTCCCAAACGCCACTTTTTCTCACGGAAGGCGATTCCGTCTCTCTACCGGCATGTGGAAGGCAATGTCCATGCCTCGCTGGACAGGGCGGTCAGCGGTAAGGTGCATATTACCGCTGACTCATGGTCCAGCAGGCATGGACAGGGACGGTACCTTTCTTTCACGGCCCATTGGGTCACTCTATTGGCAGCTGGGAGGGATGCAGGACAAGGTGCAGTAGTGTTGGAGGTTGTTCCGCCACCACGCCTCCAAAACGCTACTACTGCTACTGGTTGTGACACACCTCTCTCCTCCACCCCCCCTCTTCTTCTTCCTCCAGTGCTCTGTCCTTGGAACCAGCGGTGCTCCGTAGGCGTACAAGGGGCTACGCAAGTACGCAGGCAAAAAGATGCCATGCCGTGCTTGCGCTGGTGTGTTTGGGGGACAGGAGCCACACTGGGCCAGAGGTTCTGGCAGCTCTGCAGGGGCAGGCCGAGAGGTGGTTGACGCCATGTCAGCTTAAGCCAGGAATGGTCATTTCTGACAATGGCACCAACCTCCTCTCCGCCCTGCGACAGGGGCAGCTCACCCATGTGCCCTGCATGGCTCACGTCCTCAACCTGGTGGTGCAGCGGTTCTTGGGCAGGTTCCCAGGCTTACAGGATGTCCTGAGGCAGGCCAGGAAAGTCTGTGTGCATTTCCGCCGATCTTATAATGCCAGTGCTCGGCTGACTGAGCTGCAAAAGGAGCTGAACCTGCCCAAGAACCGCCTAATATGTGACATGCCCACCAGGTGGAACTCAACGTTGGCCATGCTGCAGCAACTGCACACGCAGCAGAGGGCCATCAATGAGTACCTTTGCGGCACCAGGACAGGGTCAGGGGAGCTTGTTTTTTTTTTCCCCACGTCAGTGGAGCATGATCAGGGATGCATGCACTGTCCTCTCACCATTTGAGGAGGCCACGAGGATGGTGAGCAGTGACAGTGCATGCATCAGTGACACTGTCCCTCTTGTCCACCTGTTGGAGCATACGCTGCGTGGGATAATGGACAGGGCACTTGAGGCAGAACAGAGGCAGGAAGAGGAGGACTTCCTTGCCTCTCAAGGCCCCCTTTATCCGGACAGTGTTCCTTCTGTCCCACCCATCACACAGGAAGAGGATGAGGAGGAGGAGGAGGAGGAGGAGGATTGTGTGAGCATGGAGGTGGAGCCTGGCACTCAGCATCAGCAGCAGCAGTCTTTTAGGGATGATGTACAGTCCCAACAAACCAGTGGACTTGTACGTGGCTGGGAGGAGGTGGCTGGCAATCATGTCATCCTCAGTGACCCAGAAGACTCCGGACCGAATGCCTCAGCTAACCTACGCTGCATGGCCTCCCTGATCCTGCAAAGCCTGCGGAAGGATCCTCGTGTTCTTCGGATCAAGGAGAGGGACCATTACTGGCTGGCCACTCTCCTTGATCCACGGTACAAGGGTAAGGTTGCGGACCTTATCTTGCCGTCGCAGAGGGAGCAGAGGATGAGACATCTCAGGGAGGCCTTGCAGAAAGGTCTGTGCAACGTGTTCCCAGAAACTGGGAGGTTACAAACTCCTGGTCCTGGGCGACGCGTTGCTGAGGCTTCGGTCAGTAGCAGAAGGAGCGGTGGGGAAGGTGGACGTCTGACCGATGCGTTCAGACAATTTTTTAGTCCGCAGCCCCAAGGTATGATCGGTTCCAGCAACCATCGCCAGCGTCTGATATACATGGTGCAGGAATACCTTGGGGCAAGGTCAGACTTGGACACCTTTCCCACCGAAAATCCTCTGGCTTACTGGGTCCTGAGGATGGATCACTGGCCAGAGCTTACACAGTATGCAATTGAGCTACTGGCCTGTCCTGCCTCCAGCGTTCTTTCCGAACGCACATTCAGTGCTGCTGGAGGATTTGTCACCGATCATAGGGTGCGCCTGTCCACCGCCTCGGTTGATCGACTGACCTTCATCAAAATGAATCAGTCTTGGATCACCACCAGCTACCAGGCACCTGAAGCGGATATAACGGAATAATTTATAATGTCACATCCCTTCAAGACTGCCTATGCTGATGCTGAGTGACTGTCCTCTTATGTTCACTGACTATCCTCTTCCTCCTCCTCAATGATCCATGCCACCACACCAGTGCCTAAGGCACAATTTTTCAGCCCCTGTTTAACAGGGGCGTGTACATACAATTTTTATAAAAAAATGCTTTGCAACACGTGTGACTGCTGTGCTCCAAGTACAGTATCTGTGAGGGGTTGCAGTGTTGTGGCACCAGTGCCTAAGGCACAATTTTTCAGCCCCTGTTTAACAGGGGCGTGTACTTACAATTTTTTAAAAAAAATGCTTCGCAACACGTGTGACTGCTGTGCTCCAAGTACAGTATCTGTGAGGGGTTGCAGTGTTGTGGCACCAGTGCCTAAGGCACAATTTTTCAGCCCCTGTTTAACAGGGGCGTGTACTTACAATTTTTTAAAAAAATGCTTCGCAACACGTGTGACTGCTGTGCTCCAAGTACAGTATCTGTGAGGGGTTGCAGTGTTGTGGCACCAGTGCCTAAGGCACAATTTTTCAGCCCCTGTTTAACAGGGGCGTGTACTTACAATTTTTTAAAAAAATGCTTCGCAACACGTGTGACTGCTGTGCTCCAAGTACAGTATCTGTGAGGGGTTGCAGTGTTGTGGCACCAGCGCCTAAGGCACAATTTTTCAGCCCCTGTTTAACAGGGGCGGGTAATTACAAATCTTGATCTAATAGTTCACAGCAGGGCCCATTCCTGCGCCCACCAAGAGTAACTATGAGGGCCTACAGTCTTGTGGCAACACCGTCCACCACCACCGCCAAAGGCCCAATTTTTCTGCCCTGTTCATCAGGTGCTTGCAATTACAAATCTTGATCTAATAACTCACAGCAGGGCCCATTCCTGCGCCCACCAAGAGTAACTGTGAGAGCTTACAGTCTTGTGGCAACACCGTCCACCACCACCGCCAAAGGCCCAATTTTTCTGCCCTGTTCATCAGGTGCTTGCAATTACAAATCTTGATCTAATAACTCACAGCAGGGCCCATTCCTGCGCCCACCAAGAGTAACTGTGAGAGCTTACAGTCTTGTGGCAACACCGTCCACCACCACCGCCAAAGGCCCAATTTTTCTGCCCTGTTCATCAGGTTCTTGCAATTACAAATCTTGATCTAATAACTCACAGCAGGGCCCATTCCTGCGCCCACCAAGAGTAACTGTGAGAGCTTACAGTCTTGTGGCAACACCGTCCACCACCACCGCCAAAGGCCCAATTTTTCTGCCCTGTTCATCAGGTGCTTGCAATTACAAATCTTGATCTAATAACTCACAGCAGGGCCCATTCCTGCGCCCACCAAGAGTAACTGTGAGAGCTTACAGTCTTGTGGCAACACCGTCCACCACCACCACCACCCCCAATTTTTCTGCCCTGTTCAACAGGTGCATGCAATTACAAATCTTGATCTATTAACTCACAGCAGGGCCCATTCCTGTGCCCACCAGTCTTGTGGCTACACCAACATCTAATAGGGCAAATTTCTGCAGAGTATATACGCCAGGCCCCTACTTTCAAACATCCAACTTACAAAACGACTCCTACTTGCAAATGGAAAGAGAAAACAGGAAGTGAGAGGAAATCTACCCCTAGGAAGGGAAATTCTATCCTGTTAGATTTAATTTGGGAAAAAGGTATCTCCTCTCTACTGATACTTTATCACCAATCCTTGTTTCAATTAAAACCCCACTTTTCCAAAAACATTTGTCATTGGGACGGAAAGTGAGGTGACATGTTCTGAACAGATGTGCAAAGACAGCAAATGTTACAGGGGTGATAACCCCTCCCTATGTTCTCCAAAAAGCTTAAAAATTGATTTTTTTGGGATGGAGCTACACTTCATAATGTACCTGTTCAGATTCTACTTAAGAACAAACCTAAAGCCGCAAGTGGTTTTAAATGGCTTCTTTTTTTCCTTTACAAATGTCATTTTGTGCAAGGACAGTTCTAAACACGGGAAACACATGCCACTTCACAGGCATACTTTAGACACCCCCAGGTACCATATTTAAAGGAAAATTTCACTTTTTTTTTTTCACTTTATGCATCATTAAAATGACTGCTCCCGAAAAAAACGTTAGTTTTTAAAAGTTCTTTTTGCATTGATATATGTCCCCTGGGGCAGGACCCCGGTCCCCAAACCTGTTTTATGACATTAACATGCATATTGGCCGTTGTAATTAGCACTTTTGATTTCGAACGTTCGCGTCCATTATAACGTATAGGGTTCGAAAATTCGCGCGAACTTTCGGTCCCTTCGAAGGTTCTGGTGCGAACCGAACCCGGGGGTGTTCGGCTCATCCCTAATCATAATTAGTGAAATGGAGACCACCTGTATGTAGTCAAGGGACTAAGGCCCCTTTCACACGGGCGGACCATATGTCCGTATTTCATCCATCAGTTTTCGGATGAAATACGGACATACATGCATCCCTATGGGATAGCGGGTGTCAGCGGATGAACATCCGCTGACACCCGATATCGTCTGTCTCCTCTGTGGTCCGATTCTGCAGACGGAGGAAAACCCTATTTTTCCATCCGTCTGCAGAGCGGATCGGATGAACACGGACAGACGGTCCGTGTTCATCCGATCCCCCATAGATGAGAGCGGAGATCTGACAGGGCGGTCCCTGCACAGTGTGCATCCGCCGCCAGGGATCAGCGGAGCGGAGCAGCAGATCTTTACGGGGCGGATCATTACGGATCCGCCCCGTGTGAAAGAGCCCTTAAAGTAATTGCAGAATAAATTCTTGATTGAGGAAGGATCCCATTGTAATGGGGCGTAAGTCCACTTTATGAAGTAATGGGTATGGGTAGCCTATGGGTAGCTAGGGGTGGCTTCTGTTCATTATCTTAGCTGAATAGGACATGTAAAGCCAGACAGTGGGTGGCATTAAGCAGCTAGTGAAGCAGCAGTGAATGCAGACCAGAGTAGTGGGGCTCGATCCATTTTCTCGATGTAGTGTAACAGTTCCTCATGTGAGGAAACTACCCAAAATGAGAAAAAGAAAGAAAAACTGTTATTTCTAACAAACATATGAACTAAGGACAGTGTCAGAAGAACACATAGCACAGATGAAGGCTCAAGGCGCATACAGATGAGCAGGCATAGGCTGGTGGGTGCTCGTTTTTGCTAGGCATAGCCATGCGCATACGTGAGCACGTGTGCACCCGCCGCTGCCACTGGTGCCAAATTGACTATTTAAGTGTAGCAGTTTTACTAGTCAGTGCTGTCTGATCTACGGATTTTCCTGTCTTCCTATGCCTTTTCCTGTATCTGACTCCTGTAATTGACCTGGCTTGTTCTGACCATGCTTGAATGCTACCTGCCCTGACCTTGGCTTGTCTCTGGACTCCACTGCCTGCTCCAGTGTTGCTGAACTCTGCCTGCATCCTGACCATTCTTAGGCCTGCATCCAGGCATCTGTTGCTGACCTGGCTCGTCTGACCACACTTCCTGGTATTCGTCTGCCCGGGTCTGCAAGCTACTGTTCCTGGTCCTTACTGGTCATCCACCCACCACATGCCACCAGCCTACTCTGCACCTGTGATCGTTCACCTGCCAGCCAAGCAACTGCCAGGCTGCTGTTTGCCTAGTTCTGTGTCTGGGCCATTTTCTGGTGAAACACCTGCTACTTAACTGTGTAGTTGGCTGGAAACTCTACAGGCACTTGTATCTCGCCATGCTCTCGTGGCTACTGTCTCACTATCAGTGGTCCTTGAGCTGGGGCTGTAAGAGAGGCCTCCCTCTACACATCCGGCTCTGCGATAAGGTGTGTGGCAGACTAAGTAATTTGTGGGTGGTGTATCTCTCATCTTAGTGCCAGGGGCTGTGGCCCTTGTAGCAGCTCATAGGAGCTGGAGTAAACAAGAAGCTCTGAGCTGTGGTGAGAACTGGTGTGCACCACAATGTTAAGATATTCTGCAATATGCCTTACTGAAAAAAAATATGGAAGAACATCTACCTGTTGTGTAAATCATTCAGTAAAGGCTCTGTACCGGGTATAAGTAAACTAAACTGGTCGCCTGTCCTTTTTGAGAAGTAAAGGAATCTTTTTATTTATATATATATATATATATATATTTTTTTAGATTCATACGATCCGATATGGCATCTGTCCCCCCACCACTTCACTGAAAACCGAGCGATCGAACATCGCCGACCGCTCGGTTTTCAGGGCTCCGTGAGCAGAGAGCTGCAGACACAGCCCTCTGCTCATCTCCCTCCCTCGCTCATTGGAGCACTGAGCTGTGGAGGGGGCGGAGCGGCCATCTCAGCCTCTCAGTGGCTCGCTGAGAGGCTGAGATGGGTGTCAGTCCAGGCACCTGATGGATCCAAACTTCCATTTTTGGGATGACATGGTGCCTGGACTGACATTTGTGATGTCAGCAGAGAGCGGACTTCAGTTCATTCTGCTGAAAACAGGTCACAGGAGTGCAAAACTAATTGCACTCCTGTGATCCACAGGAGAAGTCCAGCCAAATGAGCTTTGGCTGGACTTCTCCTTTAAAAATAAAACCATTACCTAGGGCAGTATAGAAATTAAACTTCAGTTTGGGTGGCTTAGTAGAGCAGGGTTTGTCTGCTTGGTGTTGGTAGGTAAGGTTCACCTAAGTGCATAGGCTGATAACCTGATAACACAAACCCCCATTTTCCATGGGCCCCAGGTGTCTGTCAGGACTGCCTCTGAACTAGGCCTGGAACCTCAGTTCAAGTAGAGGCCTCTTGTAAATGAGTAAATGCATGATTCCAGACATGGCCATGGTGCCAATGTGTGATGGAACCTAAAGAACACCAAAAACTATAGGAATGGTTACCGTGGTCTTAGATCCACCATCACTGAAAATTTAACTGTGGGTCTCGTTGTTTTCAATGGTTTGACAACCCACAGTAAGGGGCAATTTTGGCAAAGTCGGCAGGATTGGCTATCATTCTGGGCTGACATAATTGAGAGTCCAAATAAAGCAGGTCAACTATTCTGTGACTAGCTGTGGGTTTATTATCAGGGCTCAGGTGGTGGATCACATACTACAGAGAGGAGTTTTAAGAGCATGCAGCACCTTTGAGTGGAAAGATTACTGTGAGAGAAAGTGGTCTTCAGCTATGGCACCTGCCAGGAAAATGCATATGGAGTTTATCACTGTCCAAGGGTGGTCTTTGACACCTGTCACGTACCTTGTGGCAGAGCCTGATGTGTAGAGGGAGACCTCCTGTACAGCCAAGCTCAAGGACCACTGATGTTGCGACAGTGGCTGCGAGAGCTCGTTGAGGTAAGAGTGCCTGTAAGATCTTCTGTTGGATGCTGAAATGCTTGAAAGGTGCATCACTAGAGTTGGGCTGCATAGCTGAAGCAGATGGCAGCAGGAACAGCAGACCCCAGGCTGGGTAGGCAGCAGCTGGTAGCAGATGCAGGAAGGCTGGCAGCACACAGCAGATGGAGAACTAGCTTCACCAGGCACAATGCAGAGCAGGACAGACAGATGTATGGATGCAGAGTCAGACAAGCCAGGTCAGCAATGGACGATCAGGTATAAGCATAAACGGCAGGCACTGAATTGTCAGGATGCAGGCAGAGGTTGGCAACAGGATATAGGGCAGATGAGCAGAGATAAACAAAGTCTAAGGCAAGCCGGGTTTAGGACAAGTGGAGAGCAAGCTTGGTAAGGATAAGCCGAGTGAAACAGAGGAATCAAGCACAGAGAACAGATATACGGGTAAAGCTGCAGATCAGACAGCAATGTATTCGTGCAGCTGCTGCACTTATATAGCCCGTGTTCCATGGCTAACATGCGCATGCATGTGCATAGGTGTTCGCATCTGCGTCTGAATGTTTGTGCGCCTGTGCCTGGCAAGACGGGCACCTGCAGGACCGCCACTCCACATGTGCATTGGCCTTTGAGCTTTGGCTGTGCTATGGCCAGCATGTCCCTGACAACAAAAACATAATGCTGTGTCGATAAGGATTGGCTGATGTGTTGTTGCCTCTCTGCCTGAAGTGTGATTGAGAGAGGCCTGTGATCTCCCTATTGGTGAATTGCAAGGACTTCAAATGTTTTTTTTTCTTGTTGCTACCTCGATGGGAGCAAACCATGGACCTGGACTTTAATTGTGAGATGTCTGAGACTTGGAAAGTCTCCAAGCCATACACCATGGAGCTCCTGTCTGCTGAGGAACAACCTTACTGCTTTGTATCTTTCATGATCATGACTGATCCTGCAACCCCCAATGCTCAAAATGGAATTGAGACCTTGGCCTCTTTGTCAGAGGCCTTTCTCGTCATAGATAGGGTCAAAGCATCCCTTCTGGTGTCAGCTCCCCAGAGGATTTACCCCCTGGGAATGGGCTTCATCTTTGCCTTCAGAACTGAAGCAGGCATCAGTGGCTGTTCCACCTGTATCACCTTCTAGCGAGCAACTGGAGGATCAACCGGTGCCCCCAGAAGACTCCACTGTGTGTACAGTTGGAGAGTCTAATTCTGTATACAGTGGAGAGGGGCAGCCTGGACTCAAAGCCTTCCCCCAGTAAATGAAACGTTACCAGATAAATATAAATCAATTAATTAGTTAACCCTAAAAACCCTAATTAACTCCTTCTTCCCTTTCTCCCATTAGCTAATATTTTTCTGCTAACTTTTTATTTTTTTTTAATTTTTTTTGTACCCTCAATGTTTAAACTTTTTTTTGTCATTAGTTTTGTTAATTTTGTTTCAGTGTTGCATTAAATAATTTACAAAATTGAAAACGAGCTCCAAATAACTTTGCCATGCTTAGTACCAAATACATAACAACATTTTTATTCACAGCAACACTAGTTATTTGTAAACCAACACTGGTCAAAAGAGAGAAACACTTTTTTGATTCTATTGTCTATAAATTAGAATTGGTAATAACATTATATTTGCAAATAAAGCCTTGAGGAGTACAAAGGTAGGTGACCTAAAGTTATTTTTTATATAGTATATGATATGTAGGGATCAAAAGGGATTTTATATGCATTGTTTGTATTATTACTTGTACCTCTGCTATATGTATAATATGCACCTAGATCGCTGTTTAATTGCATATATATTATATTTATTACATGTACCCCCCTGGTATTGCACTTTTATCTGAATATGCAAAAAGCATTCTTCATCAATTGGTGAAGAGCAACATGGCCCAATGCCAATGTCAGAAACGGTATACACTGCCTTTTGCTTTGCTTGAAAACTGATGTTGTCAGAAAAGGTTTGCCTTGACAGAAAATTTGTCAGGGGTACTCATCACTAAAGCATAGTAGAGTGGCAGTAAAAATCAGAGTCATTCTTCCCTTAAAACAGACCTGTGACATGTGAAACAAGCACTGTATATGGTGGTGCAGAAATCTCCACTTTTCCTATGGAAGTCGTTTATCTCCTGAGCTTTCTTGTTCAGTTAATGAATTCATGCAAGTTTGCACCATTTGTCCCATGTAAGCTATACTGGGATTCTGAGCCTTCTGCCAGTTCAGTCCTGTCCCTTGACTAATATAGATAGATGTATGCCAATTTCTTCAAATACAAGTAGTTGTATAAAAGAATATATCATCATCATCCATCAAAAATGTGCATGCTTCTGTTACATAACTCCCAGCTCTGAATTTACCCTATAATCCAATTTTGTATTCATTATCTCATAGTTCCCTAGATATCAAGATTTAGACTCTTAAACTTTAGAAAGATAGGGGTTGATTTACTTATGGCAAATAGGCTGTTTACTTTGTACTTTGCAACTGAATTTCTCCCAGAGCTCAGTGAATGAAGCATACCTCTGCTGACATCCATCATCTGATCATACTCAAGCAAAAATGCATTTTTTTTTCTCATTGCACGTGATTGGGTATGCCTTGCAAACTGAAATTTCACCACATTCACTATGATCTAGGGGAAATTCCATAACAAAGTAAAAATTCTCTTGCAAAGTGAACAGCCTATTTGCTTTAGTAAATCAACCCCATGGGCTCCACTATAAAACAGTCGGGGTCCAATTCCATTGTAGATTGCTGTCAATCTAACACACAGAAATTGTTTATTGAAGAGTAGGCGGGGGCATCTAGGGGACCAATTAGTGCTAACAAGGGTATCTGATTTACAAGATTGTAATGAACAGGTCATCAAGAAATATGCCTAGAAATTTTATTGTAGAAAAAAAAAAACATGCATCCAAGGTTTGGTGAACCCTGTTTAAAATTCAGTGAACCCAAACTTAGGAGCGAATCCTATTGAAGTCTATAGGGGGTGAACCTCGTTGGTATGTTCTGGCCATTTTTAGTGTTAATAGGCATACTACTGCCAAAAAGGCATTGGAACCTGGACACTGCCATGGATGATATATACCAATGGCAAAATACTTTTTTGAAAATGTCGTACACCAAGGAGAGGAACTTTTCACGCAGCTTTAAGGGCAGCATTGAAAATACGCAAATCCTTTAAAAAACGTACTTGGGGGAAGCATTAAAGCCCTAGGTGATGCTATTAAAAAGTTACATTTTCACTAACTGTCCTAGACACAGCGTACCCTGCATTGCATATTTGGCTGTGGAATTCATTGTTTTCCTTTTACAATTCGCTTGGTTTATATACAGCAGCAGAACCACAATTTGATGTATTTCAATTTGAATTTTTTTTTTCCAGGCAGTTTTTACAGTTACACGTGCTTTATCATCAAACATTAATATACCTGTTTTGACCGGCAGATATAAATTGTTTACCCCTGTTCCTGCAGCTACAAAACTGTCCTACCAATAGCTAATTTCTTTCACGCTCTCATTAACAGTTACATTGGAAGTAAACCCTAACTATATCTATTCTTAAATATGCTCCCTCTCTCCTCTTCCTACTTATTCTGCCTAACCCCTGATATAGGGGAGCTGGGGCTAGCAATGCATTATGCAATAGGTCATGCAATGCATTATGGTTTAACAAAATCTCCAGGGTGAATCTGTACATAAATTTACCAGGACATAAAATTTCGAGACCGTAGCATTTGACTTGAGCCCATGGTAGCGATGAACCAAAACCTTGTCATTCTATTGGCACACTGTAGAGACAAATGCTGCCTTACAAGAATGACTTAACAGAATTATAAACAGTAATTGCAAAACTGTTAACTTCTATGTATTTCATCTGTGTGGTCAGCTGCTTGGCAGAGTTTAGCTGTCAGCACATACCTTCTAGAAAAATTATTAACATACAAAGCATAGATAATATGAATACCATAATTGACGGTAGCACTCAAAAATCAAGGATCCTATCATCAAGTGTGTTAGTGTTTTAAAAAGGGACATTTCCAGGGCAAATCTCCAAAGCCTGTTGGCAAGCATCTACTGTCAGGGATGAGAAAAAACCTGGATATTTAAATGGATGTCTTTCAATACAAGCATATAAACAGATTGGCCGTAACATTATGACCACCCACCTAGTATTGAGTAGATTCCCCTTTTTCCACCAAAGTAGCCCTGACACATTGAGGCATGGACTCCAAAGTAAGATCCACATTAATGGCAGGACCCAAGTTTTCCCAGAAGAACATTGCCCAAACCATCACCAATGCCTCCGCCAGCTTTTTGTCGGGAACGGTGTCATTACTGGTTTCACCTGCTGGTGGCACTGTTACGCTCAGCACCAAATTATGTAATTCTGGTGGCCACCAGCGGGTGTCTCCCTGTCTGGACTACCGACCAGCTATAAATCACACCTGTTGTGGGTCTGCTGGTCTATATAAAACCATTCATTAAAAGTTCAGCACTGTTACAGAACATGAATAGGTCTGGAGCGCTTGGCACTGCTCTGTCATAGATACTGCAGATATTATGCAATATGGCAATGCCTAAAGGGTTTTTTACATTTTTATGGACATTGACATACTCAATGGAATCATATCCATATGTTTCTATACCTGGCCGTTAAATGGCAAAAAAGTAAGGAAAAGCAGAACTTCTAAATGTTTCTCACTTAGTAACACAGTGCCCTTGGAAAGGTCTGCATTATACCTATTCCTTATGCTGAAAACAATGAGTATTTATATACAGTATTGGGAGTACATCAGCCATCTGTGGGAAAGAATAATTGTGGTTTAGATCTTCAGATTTATTGGATTGATCATTAAAGAATAGTTGATAAAATGTATGGTTTTAAGTGAAAAAAATCTTGAATTAACTCCTCTTTGATAATATTAGAATGCATTTTTAAAGTTTTTTTTTTTTCATTTTAGATATAGAACAAAATAGGGTCTGGAAAATGGTTCCAGATACAGATGTGAAATATTAGAATGTCTTATATATTTAATATACAACACAGATAATTGCTACTTAAAGTGGATGCAAACCCACTGTATATACTGTAGTTAGTGAAGTGACTAGCTATCATGGTCAGGGGTCAGGCTTGGAGGCCAATAGCTATAGCAGTAGAGAGACTCCCACTGACCAGCTGGGTAAGTGCACAAGAAGTCACCCTGGCCGATAACGCGGTCTCACCCGAGGTGCATGGTCTAAGCGCTAAGTGGTATTCACTACAGCTCCTGAAGGTGGAGATGGGTTTTGCTGCATTTTAGTACCAGGTTGCAGTCATCAAAATCACCCTACCAGGAGGAGCGCAAGCAAGGGTCCAGTAGCAAATATAGCAGGTAGGGATCAAGCTGAAGTGTAGTCAGTAAACAAGCCAAAAGTTGGTAAGAAGAGGTCGCAGGTAGGGATCAAGCAGAAGCATAGTTGAGGAACAAGTCAAAGGTTGACAATGAGTGGTAGAAGAGATAGCTGCAGGTATGCAAAAGAGGAAGATATCAGCTGGAGAGAGCACAATAATCTGGCAAACAGGAAGTCCACAGGTATTGCGTAAAAAAGGAGTTCAAGGTTCACCATAACAAGGTACATGGCAAGATTATCCAAGGGATCAGACAGGTTGCTGTCCAACATCTCAGGTGGCTCAGCAAGGACAGCTACTGCAGCAGAGATTGTGGGTTCAGATCCCAGTCCTGACACTAGCCTCAGATGATACACAGTGATGAAACAAGCCCTCCTACATAAATTTTACCTGTTTATCTGCAGCCTTCTACAAAACACTGATTAAAGGATTTTAACCAGCAGTAGAAGTAGGGGACGGGGTCTTATGTCATACACACTGCAGAGGTAGAGTGCAGAGCTGAGTGTAATCTAAGAACTAATTGTAGGGAAGTGACACACACCCCTCTAAAAGGCTCACAGAGAAAAACACAGAACTGAGTGGAATCTAAAAAGGTGACAGCCCCCCCCCCCCCGCAAAGGCTCAGAGAAATATAGAGCTGAGGGTACAAGTCATCTGCCGTGTGTTTGTGCCATATACATGAGGCTTTGGATTCAGGTTAGTATACACGATAGTGGGATGTGCTTTGTTCATTTTTCATGTCTGAGGTTTACAACAACTTTCGCCATGCCTGCTCCCTTCACATCCATCGTGCCCAGTATGACAGATTAGTTGCTGTAAATGTAGTTTTATAAAGACTTATTTATGTGTTATAATAAGGTATATATACGGTACAAAATTCCTGGAAAAACTAAATTCATAGTAGTTTTGTGACTTTATGAGTAAAAACGTATGTGGCAGCTGAAGTAGGAAAATACCAAAATTAAAAGGCCTCATAATATAAAAAAATGGTAATGATAGGAAAAGCCTTTTGACACTATGTAAGCTACCATTTTAGTCTAATTAAATGCCAATTAAGCCTAAAGAGAAGATATTTGGGAACCTCCAAAGCACTACCTCAAATACCGAAATGCAGAATTTCTTACTTCTCAATCCAATCGCTAGGTATAAAGGTAGCTTTATTACCCCCCCCCCCCCCCAAATCATCATAAATGCAAAGAAAAAAAAGATGAAAAATGCACAGAGGATTGATGCCACTCCATCTTTTATTTGTAAAAACCCTCTGGTTTTAGAAAACATATGATTTTGTGTGTCATTAGTGTTCCAACACTAACTTCTGTAATGTGTGGTTTTACGATGTTTTGAAATAATTGGCTTGACTATCCAAAGTGAAAATTGACTGTGTCGACCACTGACAGGATGAGGGTTAATAAAACACCCCATCAACCATTTTTTTTTAGTTTACTCTCTCATATCTGGATCTAACAAACATTCATGTGTTTACAATTTTGTATTAAAATCTCTTTTATATAAACCAAAGTAAGGTATGTTTCCTGTCCCTTATAGTGATTTTTTTATGGTTTATTATTACGGGAGCACTTATTGATGTCTAGTCATTTATTTGAATTGTACTTTTGTTAAAATATTCTTCAGAATTCCTAGAACCCTGCACCAGTAACAGAGGAAAGGTAAAAAAGATATCTCCAGAGAGAAAGCGCTGATCTATTCGGATGAGGTTACAGCTCATGTAGTTGAGCTATTTAGGCAAGCTGCAGGAGATTCAGCGGAACACGTTGAAAGGACATATGGAGGAACATATTAGACAAAATCAATGCACTGGCTCGTTGCCCCATAGACATTCGTGGGTTGCTTTCCCAGTAGTGACAGCATTTGCATACTTGCCAACAGTCCTGATTTTCTAGGCATAAAGACTTGAATTAATTCTGTATAACAAAATACTTGCAGGGTGTGTACATTTCCATGAAATATAAACACCTGCAAAGCTCTATGCCATATAAATGTCTTTTATTTGTATGTATTTATTTCACAATGTTTGTGAAGCAATGCAAAACAAGAAAATATAATTGTCACAATTAAAGGACCCCCTTTAATGCACCCCGTGCACGGGGGGATTTACTTACTAAAGGCAAATCCACTTTGCACTACAAGTGCACTACAAGTGCACTTGGAAGTGCAGTCGCTGTAGATCTGATGGGGACATGCAAAGAAAATAAAAAACAGCATTTTTGCTTGTACATGATTGGATGATAAAATCAGCAGAGCTTCTCCTCATTTCAGATCTTACCCTCAGATCTAAAGCGACTGAACTTCCAAGTGCACTTGCAATGCACTTGCAGTGCAAAGTGGATTTGTCTTTAGTAAAGCAACCCCATAGACTTGCACCGTGAAGTGGACCAGTCAATTCAATATGCCATGTTCTTACTGTGAATGCTTGCTCTTTCAGGTCCCTCAGCCAAACTTAAGCTCACTTGGCATCTGGCACATTGTTGTTTTTTTGTTATTTGAGACTAGATTATATTGTTTTTAGTCAAACAGACCTTGCCTGGTTGACTTTGTAAAATTTAACAAAGAACTAACATTTTCAAAAAATTAAACACAATTATAACTACAAAAATATTTATATTGGGATATTCTATCTTTCATTGCAAGTTTGTACTATATATTAGAAAAGAAAATATATTTATTTAACTGTATGAAGTCGTGGTCCAGGTCATATTTCTTACCCTAGTTGCCTGACACCAAACCATCATATTCTTTTATAGCGTCATCCTATTTATTAAACGTTTCCATATTATTATATTATTACTATACAGGTTTTATATAGCACCAACAGTTTGCGCAGCGCTTAACAAAATAAAGACAGACATTACAGTTACATTACAATTTGGTACAAGAGGAATCAGAGGGCCCTACTCATTAGAGCTTACAATCTAAATAACAGTATAAATCTGTATAACAGTGTAAACTTGCTTTCCCCTCAAAATAACTCAACACACAGCCATTAATGTCTAAACCTCTGGCAAGAAAAGTGAGTACACCTCTAAGTGAAAATGTCCAAATTGGGCCCAATTAGCCATTTTCCATCCCCCGATGTCGTGTGACTCGTTGGTGTTACAAGGCGTGTTAAGGTGGTGTTAAGTTTGGTTATCACTTTCACTCTCTCATACTGGTCACTGGAAGTTCAATATGGCACCTCATGGCAAAGAACTCTCTGAGGATCTGAAAAAAAGAATTGTTGCTCACATAAAGATGGCCTAGGCTATAAGAAGATTGCCAAAACCCTGAAACTGAGCTGCAGCGCGGCGGCCAAGACCATACAGCGGTTTAACAGGACAGGTTCCACTCAGAACAGGCCTTACCATGGTCGACCAAAGAAGTTGAGTGCACGTGCTCAGCATCATATCTAGCGGTTGTCTTTGGGAAATAGACGTATGAGTGCTGCCAGCATTGCTGCAGAGGTTGAAGGGGAGGTCAACCTGTCAGTGCTCAGACCATATGCTGCACACTGCATCAAATTGGTCCACATGGCTGTCGTCCCAGAAGGAAGCCTCTTCTAAAGATGATGCACAAGAAAGCAAACAGTTTGCTGAAGACAAGCAGACTAAGGACATGGATTACTGGAACAATGTTCTGTGGTCTGATGACCAAGATAAACTTATTTGGTTCAAATGGTGTCAAGCGTGTGTGGCGGCAACCAAGTGAGGAGTACAAAGACAAGGGTGTCTTGCCTACAGTCAAGCATTGTGGTGGGAGTGTCATGGTCTGGGGCTGCATGAGTGCTTCCGGCACTGGCGAGCTACAGTTCATTGAGGGAATCATGAATGCCATCATGTACTGTGACATACTGAAGCAGAGCATGATTCCCCCCCTTCGGAGACTAGGCCGCAGGGCAGTATTCCATCATGATAACGACCCCAAACACACCTCCAGGATGACCACTGCCTTGCTAAAGAAGCTGAGGGTAAAGGTGATGGACTGGCCAGGCATGTCTCCAGACCTAAACCCTATTGAGCATCTGTGGGACATCCACAAATGGAAGGTGGAGGAGCACAAGGCCTCTAACATCCACCAGCTCCATGATGTTATCATGGAGGAGTGGAAGAGGACTCCAGTGGCAACCTGTGAAGCTCTGGTGAACTCCATGCCCAGGTGGGTTAAGGCAGTGCTGGAGAATAATGGTGGCCACACAAAATAGTGACACTTTGGACCCAATTTGGAAATTTTGTTGCCAGCGGTTTACCCATTAATGTAACTATGTGTTGAGCTATTTTGAGGGGACAGCAAATTTACACTGTTATACAAGCTGTACACTCACTACTTTACATTGTAGCAAAGTGTAATTTCTTCAGTGTTGTCACATGAAAAGTAAATAAAATATTTACAAAAATGTGAAGGGTGTACTCAGTTTTGTGAGATACTGTACACAAACACATCACACACGCCATTTTCAAAAGGGTCAGATGATGTCTTGGGTCCTTCCTTATCTTATTTTGATGGTGCAACTTAGTTCATGTGATGACGTGTGAGTACATAAATCAAATCCCAAATCTCGTGCATGGATTCAAAAGGCGCAGGATAGTAAGACAAATCTTTGTGATAAAACAGCACCAAAGTGTCCCAATGGCAATATTGTGTAAAAAGCTGGATACGTTGTGATGACAGACTGGTATCAAACATACAGATCCACCATGTCCAAAATCTCCATCAGTTCTTCACCACACCTTAGTGAGAAATATAACTGATACTCCCCTTTTGGACTTTCACATTTTACCTTTGTAACCATCTGATTTTTTTAATGGGTGGCTGTTTCTATTCATTTCTCTATTCTCGTATCTCACTTTTTTGATGCCCTTGTCTTGATGGCGATTCCATTCTGTGTCTTTGACCTAGACCCCATAGATTGAACATTTTAGTTTATATCAGAGTATTTCTTAGATCCTTAATAGGGTGTAGGTATGCAATACACCTTATATATGTTTTCTGGATATTTTTTCAGAGTTTTAGAAATATTAAAAATTGGATTCTGAAGAAGCCCGCACCTTGGGCCAAACGTGACGACCCAAATACTGTGGGATCTATCCAGATGCAGATATTTGTATTGTATGCCGATGTGTACAACATAACATATCTTTTATGTAAATACAATCTTTTGCATTTTTAATGTGTTTTGTGGAATAATAAAAATATATTGATTTTATTATATTTAGTGATTGACTTTTGGGTACATTTAAAAATCCCCATTTCCCAGTATCTCTCTCCTGGAGACCTTGGACACACCTCTTTATTCCTTATCATTTAGGGGATTTGCCAGAATTTCTTGTACAGGCTTCCCCCACCCAGTATTCTCAATTTTTCTTACTATATATGCAATCTCTGTTTTACAAATGAGCATTTAATAACTGACAAAGGGTTCACAGAGCACTGTGGGTTTTCTAAAGAGGCAGCACTGCAGCCTGCCTTAAAGATCACTTTAAGTGAGGCTAGAATCAGCGTATCATCCATATACAAATGTATTTCAGAGTTAAATCAGATGAAAACTGTACACAAATCCAATGCCTTCAGAGGATAAGCCTTACTACCTTCATCAGGGAGTAAAAAGAATAGGGTTTATGGACTTTGTAGCGGATATTTAGCTAGTATTTAATCTGTTGGAGCAGCCATATAGTTTACTTATACTATCTCCACAACACTGAGTGACCTGACCTGTAAGGTGACCTTACACTGGACCCCCCTCAGGGGCAACCCCCAGCCCATGCAACAATGCTAACCATTCCCGCTAACCTTAGAATAGGGGCTGAAATTCTTAAGGAGGTCAAGGCAAAAAACAGAGGACCCATCCTAACCGGAGACTAACCAGGGACACCTGCAGGGTGTCAGGGAATTCCTGTAAGACGATTTGCACATAGATGTGCGCAAGCGCATAGTCTTTGCCATAGAATGGCTAACAGTCGTGCGCATGTGCGCGGGGGTTCACGCGCACGCGGCCCTAATTCCCCTTGGCCTATTTAAGGGGAGCCTTGTCCCCAGCATCTTGCTGACTGATCTTCAGTTGTCCCGTACTTGTACCTAGTGTTCCTTGCCTTTCCTGATTGATTCCCTTTGCTGAACCCCTGGCTATCCTTGACCTTGCTCCTGGACTTCTCCATACCTCTGACTACTGGTTTCTGATCCCGACTTCCTGTTTGACCCTGCTTCTGCCTGATGAATTGGTACCGCGCTGCCCGCCTGCTGACGAACCCGGCTGTTCCTGAGACCCTGCTCCTGTCTAAGTCCCTGGCTTCAGTTAAACCCCGGTTACCTGCCTGGCTGCCTTCTGTTCCTGCTCTGCACACCACAGCTCGTTCCAGACTTCTGGATCCTGACAAGCAGCCCATCTGGGATCATCCTCTTTAGGCACTCGTGTCCCTCTTGCCCTTCGGCTTCCTCTGTTTCACCCTCAGCGGAACCAGGACAAGAGATATAAGAGACTGTCAACTCAGTATATGTTAATACTATTTGGCATTATTTGCCATTATTTTTCATGTGTATACATATATATATTGCCAGGATAGGCACCATCATCCCTGAACTCACAAATGTCCAAAACGCTACCACAGGGCTCAAAATTTCAAGTCCTGAGCCACTAGCCAGGCCTTAAGAGTTACTCTCCACCAGTTGCCCCACCCAACCCCTCCCATACCCCGCCCCCAAGTCTGCCCCTAAACACGCCCTTGTAAATTATCTCATGGAATTACACTGTTAAATGTTTTATGCAGAATGAAGTTCCAAAAATAAATATTAACAACAACTTTAACAATTCTAACATAAAGAATATCAGTACAGCCTCACTGTGCCCATCAAATGCTGCCTCATTGTGCCCATGAATTCAGCCTCACTGTGCCCATCACTACAGCCTCCCTGTGCCCATCAAATGCAGCTTTACTGTGCAAATGAATTCAGCCTCACTGCCCGTGAATGCAGCCTCACTGTGCCCATAAATGCTGCTCACAGTGCCCATTAATGAAGCTCACTGCGCCCATGAATGCAGCTCACTGTGCCCATGATTGTAGTCTCACTGTCCGTGAATGCAGCCTTACTGCCCATAAATGCAGCTCACTGTGCCCATGAGTGCAGCTCACTGTGCCCATGATTGTAGCTTCACTGTGCCCATGTTTGTAGCCTCACTGTGCCCATGAATGCAGCTCACTGTGCCCATGAATGCAGCTCACTTTGCCCATGATTGTAGCCTCACTGTGCCCATGTTTGTAGCTTTACTGTGCCCATGAATGCAGTCTCACTGCCCATCAATGCAGCTTACTGTGCCCATCATCAATACAGACTCACCATGGATAATGGATCACACACACACAGCGGGCATCTCTCGCTGTGTGTCACGGAGCTGGGTCTGTGTTCGGTGGTGCTGTAACAAGGTCCCACCCCCCTAGACCGGCTCGTGTGATAGGCTATACACTGATTCAATCAGTGTTCCATCTACTATCACACAGGCTGGTCTAGGGGGGCGGGACCTTGTTACAGCACCGCAGAACACAGACCCAGCTTCGTGACACACAAGAGGAGGAGGAGAGAGGGAGGGAGGGGAGTGCTGTAGCCTCAGCTCAAAGCGGCCCCAGGGCAATCTGGCCCTGCCGCTCTGTGTCCTCCGGCTGGCAGTTTCCTGCTTGATCGATTTTGTACAGGACAACAGAGTGGCGAGGGGGGGGGCAGGCAGGAACCCCCCCCCCCCCCTACAGGCCTCTCTGATGTCTGCACCACTTCTGCCAGAAGTGATCAGCCAGAAAACTGACAGCCTGGTCCACCTCTGCTCCTTTTGAGGGCTGCTTTACCAAATATGGGACTTTGAAGGTGCCTAATAATATGAGGCACACACAGCACTGTTAAAATTTAATTAATTTATTCAATCCATATAAAAGTAATACATTTTAGCATGACATAATTCAGTATAACATATTTAAAGTATTCCAGAATATAACACATACTTACTATATACACCACTTGTTATTCTTACCGCTGAATAACCTGGGGATTTACCGCATTTTGTGGGTCCCAAAGTCCCACTTCTTCAGGTTTTGTAAAGTTACATAAAAAATAATCAGATTCAGAATTCAGATTCAAAATACTTTATTGATCCCAAAGGGAAATTATTGTAACACATGCCACACTCAACAAAGACAACACAAGATCACAACAATGAACAGAACAAGACACAAGACATAACAAAATTTCCAATAACTGCCATTATCACCAAATAAAACACCAAATAAAACAAATTAAAACTACACTGTAATAAATATCCATACAATTAAAATACAACATAGAATAAATAACACAGGTAAAAAAATAACACAAAATGCGAATAACACACCACTTTCTCTAGCATTACCTCAAATAATAATTACCGTAATCAGTTCTCATTCAAAAAATTGATCATAAGCACAATCCATATTTTCAATGATATTGCAAAATTAATTATTGGATTATGATTATAATATTTTTTTGGAATGAAAACTGTTTTCTATGTAGTTTCACACAACCTGAAAAAGTATTTGGGACCCACGAAACATGTTGTGCTAAGGTCGCTATAAATTCCCTCCTGATAAAGTCATTCAGAATCCACATGTTATTCAGTTGTAAGAATAACAAAGGAGACAAGTGGTATATAGTAAGGGTGGGAGCAATTATGACAAGTTTGTAAAAAATACTTTTATTATGTTCTTACGTGTTACATTAAGGAATACAGTAAATATGTTATCCTTAATTATGTCATGCTACTATTTTAATGACTTTTATATGGATTGAATAAATGAATGGAATTTTAACAATGCTATGTGTGCATCATATTATAAGCCATTTTCAAAGTCCCACATCTGACAAAGTGTTTGGATATTATTTTTCAAGTGTCTTTTTTAATACAAAAAAATGTAAGACACAATAGCAAAATATATTTAAGTTATTAAGACTCATGCTTATATGCAGTGATATCATATCCTGGTAGAGAAGGTGTTTCTTGACAAATGAGCATATTACCCATCCCGAAGCAAAGAAATAGTTAAATTGCTTTTAGTAAGATCTTACCCTTTCATAATCGCTATAATATTCTCTTAGTGATGATGTAAAATGAGCTCTAATACCTTGGCAAGGTCAACAAAATGTGGACTTGAATGCTGCCTTCAATTCTGCCTCTAGCAAAATGTACAGAGAATGAACATCATGACCAGAGATGGTGGTAAGAGATGAACAAACATCATTTTGTTTTATACATCGAGAAAATCATTGGTCAATTGGATCAGCTTTTACAAATTTTTCACAAAAAAAAAAAGGTTTATGTATAATGGTATTAGCTGTTAACTATCCCATGATAAGAGAAAAGGGTGCTGGTTCTCACAAGTCAGAATTCTCATGAATCAGGACAGTTTTAGTTTGGGCAAACTGGTCTGTCCATAATTTATGCCAGCCTGTTTGCTCAGGGAACTGGTAAAATGGTCCAGAAAACCAACCACTACCCTGTTTTTCCGAAAATAAGACCTAGCGTGATTGTCGGTGATGGCTGCAATATAAGCCCTACCCCCAAATAAGCCCTACCCTGTTTTCCTGAAAATAAGCCCTACCCTGAAAATAAGACCTACAAGGACTTTAACTAGGGCTTATTTGGGGGGTAGGGCTTATATTGCAGCCTTCACCAACAATCACGCCAGGTCTTATTTTCGGGGAAACAGGGTAGCTACATTTCCTAATGCAGAATGGATTCCTGACTATCTAATGCAGGAAGCTCCCCACCTCTGAGTAACTTTTGGCAAGATCCAATGGTAATTCCTGGGGTGAGGACTCCCATCCTTTGTAACATAATTTACCTAATAAGAAATTAGTATATTTTTTCATTAGCTGCTAATTAGTATAGCACCTACTTATTAGGTTAATGGGGGTCACACAGGGGGCACATTTTCTATTACTTGCTTACCTCAGTTTAAAATACTTTTTCCTTTCAACCATCTCAAGGCAAATTTTAAATGCTTAGACTCACATCAAATGAGGCCATACAAAGTCTTTCATTAGAAATGGTTTTCATCTTAATACTAATATAAAATATTTTAATATGACTTAATATTTCTTTACTATCAAGGAGATGAGTCCCAAAAGTGCTTGTTATCAGTACTGACAGTGTTTTCTCCAAAAGAAAAGACAAGAAACAATTATTATTTCCATGCATATGCACAGAATCAGTCACATTAATCGTTAAAAAAAAAAATGCATAACACATTCACTGGTGGTAGAGACGTAACTATAACCTTCAGGACCCCGGTGCATGAATCCATGAACCCCCCTTCCCTCTGAGCCTGGGGCGCTTCCCTCTGGGCCCTTTCCATGATCCCGGGGCCCTTTACTCTCATCACGGGGCCCTTTATTATGGTCCTGCAGCAGTAACCTTTCACATGATCTGCAGCGGGCCCCTTTCTGCCGTCTTGAGGCCCTCCCATGGTGGCAGAACACTAGGGCATGGCCATAAGTGCAACCCTGGTAGCTCTGCCCCTGGTGTCTGTAGTTTTTTATTTTTCCTATTTAATTTTTTTAATTCTATTCAATCATTTTGCAATTAGATTTTTTACCATTTTTTAAGTAGCCCTGTTGGGGGGCTTTGGTGAAATATTGGGGTCGAAACCTCTAATGTTTCACCTTTGAGACACATATAGGAGATTGAGGACACAACCCTCAATCTACATCTCTGCAGTCTCAGATGCAAAGAATGAATAAACAGGAATAGCTCAATATAGAGCTTCCTGTTCATTCTCAAGGCACAGTAAACATAGTTTACTATAGTTAAGTTATGAATCGACACATGAGCGATCGGTACCAATCACTCACTTTGTCCATTCAGAAAAGAAAGGGGCCGGTAAATTACATATTTACCGGCCCCTTCCCCTGTTCTTCATCCTGACACATCCCCCTGCAGCAGCTACTAAGAGAGGGGAGGGGAGGCTTTCAGCAGCTGCAAGAGGAAAATGGGGGGGGGGGGGGGGGGGGGGTCAATTTCTCTATATGCCTCCCCAGCAGTCCCTTCTATCCAGGTGTACAGGGGAGCCGCATGAGCCCCCTGGAGCATGGAGACAGGTCACAATTGCGACCTCTATAGTTAGGCCCCTGACTGGTGAGTAGATTATGAACAAAGTGGTCAGATCTAAGCTGCAAATGATTAGAGATCTGCCAGTCTATAGCTGGCCAAACTTAAATCATGTTGGAATCATATTAAAGGGCATAGGAGTATATGTGGGAGCTTGTTTTTCATACTCTCTATTACTGGTCTCCTAGACCTAAAGTATCTCCATAATTGGATCTGAGCTCAAAATGTTAAATCACCAGCTTGTCAAATCAGCTTGACAAAAGTCAAATTTAAAATCTACTTAGGCGGGTGAAAAATTATTGGCTGAACAGTGACTGGATCCTAGCAGATCCAGCACTGTTTGGCAACATGATTGCCTTCAGACAGCAGTAGGTGCCGCGACTGCCTCGATACAGTATTGATTCCTTCATCTATGTTGTTAGTGTAAATGGGGCAATCTAGTGATGTTCTGTCAGTCTCTTGGGGGCTGAATTCCATGCATCTAATCTTGAAATGTTAATTGTGCACAATAACTTCAAAGATTTGCCTTTTGTCTTGAATTCCTTCTGAAAACAGCAACACACTTCCTGTGTCTTGAGTCTCTTAGCTGTATATCTAAAAAAAAAAAAAAAAGGGGTGCACACCAAGTGTAGTAATAATGGCATCCACTTTCAGTGGTGGCTGGTGTTTTTTGGGGGGAAGGGTGGAAAACAACCACCCCGGCGTCACCTCAAACACCCCAGCACCCTCGCCTGCTCACTGTCTTACCCCATCTAGGTGGCAGGTATTGGCCAGCAGGCATTGGCAGCAGGCATCGGCAGCAGGATAGGGCATCGGCATCAGCAGGGGGCATCTCCTCCATTTCTCCATCTCGGCAGCTATGCGTCTTCTCCTCCTAGGCATCCAATAGGATCACCTGTCCTTTCAGCCAATTGGATGATGGGTCTCATGACCTGCTTACTGATTGGCTGGGAGTAGGATCAGTGTTTCAATAGCAAATATTCATTAATATATATGAAATAAAAATATAGTATATGTACACTGTATACTTAATATATGATAATCATACTGACTTCGGTTAACCCTTATCTGACCATAGCAGTCCATCCTAAAAATCAATAATACAGGTCCTTCTCAAAAAATTAGCATATCATGAAAAGGTTCTCTAAACGAGCTATTAACCTAATCATCTGAATCAACTAATTAACTAAAGAACACCTGCAAAAGTATATTTTTTCATTAGCTGCTAATTAGTATAGCACCTACTTATTAGGTTAATGGGGGTCACACAGGGGGCACATTTTCTATTACTTGCTTACCTCAGTTTAAAATACTTTTTTCTTTCAACCATCTCAAGGCAAATTTTAAATGCTTAGACTCGCATCAAATGAGGCCATACAAAGTCTTTCATTAGAAATGGTTTTCATCTTAATACTAATATAAAATATTTTAGTATGACTTAATATGTCTTTACTATCAAGGAGATGAGTCCCAAAAGTGCTTGTTATCAGTACTGACAGTGTTTTCTCCAAAAGAAAAGACAAGAAACAATTATTTCCATGCATATGCACAAAATCAGTCACATTAATCGTTAAAAAAAAATGCATAACACATTCACTGGTGGTAGAGACGTAACTATAACCTTCAGGACCCCGGTGCATGAATCCATGAAGGGCGCATCCCTCTGGGCCCTTTCCATGATCCCAGGGCCCTTTACTCTCATCGCGGGGCCCTTTATTACGGTCCTGCAGCAGTAACCTTTTACATGATCTGCAGCGGGCCCCTTTCTGCCGTCTTGAGGCCCTCCCATGGTGGCAGAACACTAGGGCATGGTCATAAGTGCAACCCTGGTAGCTCTGCCCCTGGTGTCTGTAGTTTTTTATTTTTCCTATTTCATTTTTTTTACCGTTTTATTCTATTCAATAATTTTGCAATTATATTTTTTACCATTTTTTTAAGGAGCCCTGTTGGGGGGCTTTGGTGAAATATTGGGGTCGAAACCTCTAATGTTTCACCTTTGAGACACATATAGGAGATTGAGGACACAACCCTCAATCTACATCTCTGCAGTCTCAGATGCAAAGAATGAATAAACAGGAATAGCTCAGTATAGAGCTTCCTGTTCATTCTCAAGGCACAGTAAACATAGTTTACTATAGTTAAGTTATGAATCGACACATAAGCGATCAGTACCAATCACTCACTTTGTCCATTCAGAAAAGAAAGGGGCCGGTAAATGACATATTTACCGGCCCCTTCCCCTGTTCTTCATCCTGACACATCCCCCTGCAGCAGCTAGTAAGAGAGGGGAGGGGAGAAGCCGGCAGGCTTTCAGCAGCTGCAAGAGGAAAATGGGGGGGGGGGGGGGGGGGGGTCAATTCCTCTATATGCCTCCCCAGCAGTCCAGGGGAGCCGCATGAGCCCCCTGGAGCATGAAGACAGGTCACAATTGCGACCTCTATAGTTAGGCCCCTGATTGGTGAGTAGATTATGAACAAAGTGGTCAGATCTAAGCTGCAAATGATTAGAGATCTGCCAGTCTATAGCTGGCCAAACTTAAATCATGTTGGAGTATGTGGGAGTATATGTGGGAGCTTGTTTTTCATACTCTCTATTACTGGTCTCCTAGACCTAAAGTATCTCCATAATTGGATCTGAGCTCAAAATGTTAAATCACCAGCTTGTCAAATCAGCTTGACAAAAGTCAAATTTAAAATCTACTTAGGCAGGTGAAAAATGATTGGCTGAACAGTGACTGGATCCTAGCAGATCCAGCACTGTTTGGCAACATGATTGCACTCAAACAGCAGTAGGTGCCGCGACTGCCTCAATACAGTATTGATTCCTTCATCTATGTAGTTAGTGTAAATGGGGCAATCTAGTGATGTTCTGTCAGTCTCTTGGGGGCTGGATTCCATGCATCTAATCTTGAAATGTTAATTGTGCACAATAACTTCAAAGATTTGCCTTTTGTCTTGAATTCCTTCTGAAAACAGCAACACACTTCCTGTGTCTTGAGTCTCTTAGCTGTATATCTAAAAAAAAAAAAAAAAAGGGGGTGCATACCAAGTGTAGTAATAATGGCATCCACTTTCAGTGGTGGCTGGTGTTTTTTTGGGGGGGAAGGGTGGCAAACAACCACCCCGGCGTCACCTCAAACACCCCAGCCCCCCCGCCCGCTCACTGTCTTACCCCATCTAGGTGGCAGGTATCGGCCAGCAGGCATTGGCAGCAGGCATCAGCAGCAGGATCGGGCATCGGCATCAGCAGGGGGCATCTCCTCCATCTCCTCCATTTCTCCATCTCGGTAGCTATGCGTCTCCTCTCCTCCTCCTAGGCATCCAATAGGATCACCTGTTCTTTCAGCCAATTGGATGATGGGTCTCATGACCTGCTTCGTGATTGGCTGGGAGGAGGATCAGTGTTTCAATAGCAAATATTCATGAATATATATGAAATAAAAATATAGTATATGTATACTGTATACTTAATATATGATAATCATACTGCCTTCGGTTAACCCTTATCTGACCATAGCAGTCCATCCTAAAAATCAATAATACAACCTAAATGACAGAATGACAGAACAAAAGGAGGGGGTGGGGGTACTTGTACATACCAGAAATAGTAATCCTCCGCCTGATGTATTGTTGCTAATGAAATAGGTACTAGTAAAAGCATAGATGGATAAGTAAAATGGGGAAATGAAAAGGGATGCATAGGAGTAAATTAACTTAAATAGATGTATGAATCCTGTTTAACAATGGATACAGTTATGTAGATGAGTTAACTTAATGCAACACACTGAATAAAGGTTAAAGTATGGTACTGTCCTCAATTTCTTTGTTTAAAAATGCCAAGGTGTCTATACTGAGGACACATGTGAAAAAACAAAACTCATTCGCTTTGCAATAGGCAACAAAATTTGCCACTCAGGATGACTCGGGTCCCAAACGACCACCAAATCATCAATGTAACGACCATAAAATATGACATAGGGGTGCAAATGGGTTATTATGCCAGATGAACAGGGACTCCCACAGATCCACCGTAAGGTTGGCATAACTGGGGCAAAATTTCTATCTTCAATGTTCATTGTGCCGCCCATGTTTCTGGCTTTGGACAGTATGGCATCTCTGTCTTTATAATTGAGCAGTTTAAAGAGAAAGGCACGTGGATGATTGCCAGGTGGTAATGGTCTAGATGGGACTCTGTGCACCCTTTCGACTGCAAAAAGTGGGGAAAAGGCGTCTTTGCCAAACGTTGCGATCAGCCATTCCTCAATGAGCGCAACTGGGTTTTTGCCCTCGGCCCTTTCAGGGATGCCTATGGCGCGTATATTATTGCGCCTCATGCGATTTCCAGGTCCAAAATTTCTATCTTCAGATAGGAATCCCCCTCAAATTGGAAATAATTATGTGACAGGCAAAATTTTGTAGCATTAATGATAAAGCTAGTTTGTCTGGGGTTGAGTGATGGGTCGTCTGCTAGAAAATGTTGTACTGCCCGGATACCCACCTCCTGTGGCACAGAGCAGGGGTCTCCAAACCCCGTCCCGCAGGCCACATCAGGCCCCTGGGTTTGTTTTGTCCGGCCCCCAGCTTACCCAGACTCTGCTAACACAGCACTGCCAATCTGCTGGCTTTTAAAAGCAGCTGCTCTTATTGGCAGTATATGTCTGGCAGGTCCAGGACAAAAGCCGCTCCCTGTACACCCTCCCGTGCTGCCAGAGGATTGACTGCTGTGCTGAGGATTGGCTGCTAGGAGGTGACGTCATCAGCGCAGCACCTTCCGGCTTCCCGCCCGCTGTTTACATTAGGAATCCTTCCACCTTACAGCCTGCATGTGTAGCAGTGGGCAGGAGTCGGGAGGTGCAGGAGAGCTGAAGTCAGCTTATACAGTGAAGAAGTCAGCTTGTACAGGCAAGCGTCAAATGGGCAGAAAATCTGCAAACATACATGTACAGGAGACTCTGCTGGGGACACTGATAATGGGGACATCTATGTTGGGGACACTGATAATGGGGAAATCTATACTGGGGACACTGATAATGAGTAAATCTACACTGGGGACACTGATAATGGGACAGCTATGCTGGAGACACTGATAATAGGGACAGCTATGCTGGAGACACTGATAATGGGGACATCTATGCTGGGGACACTGATAATGGGGACAACTATGCTGAGGACACTGATAATGGGGACAGCTATGCTGGGGACACTGATAATGGGGACATCTATTCTGGGGACACTGATAATGGGGACAGCTATGCTGGGGACACTGATAATGGGGACATCTATGCTGGGGACACTGATAATGGGGACAGCTTTGCTGGGGACACTGATAATGGGGACAGCTATGTTGGGGACACTGATAATGGGACCATCTATGCTGGAGACACTGATAATGGGGACAACTCTGCTGGGGACAATTATTCTGGGGACACTGATAATGGGGACAACTATGCTGGGGACACTGATAATGGGGACAACTATGCTGGGGTCACTGATAATGGGGACAACTCTGCTGGGGACACTAATGATGGGAAAAACTCTACTGGGGACACTGATAATGGGGAAAACTATACTGGGGGCACTGATAATGGGAGAAATTATTTTGGGGACACTGATAATGGGGAAAACTCAGCTGGGGACACTGATAATGGGGACACTGATAATGGGGAAAACTCTGCTGGGGACACTGATAATGGGGACACTGATAATGAGGAAAACTCTGCTGGGGACACTGATAATGGGGACAACTATGCTGGGGACACTGATAATGGGGAAACTGATGATGGGCAGACTCTGCTGGGGACAGTGATGATGGTGACTCTGCTGGGGACATTGATGATGGGGAGACTCTGATGGGGGACACAGATGCGCAGAAGTTTTTGGCCCCCCGAATACTTGTAAAATCTACAATGTGGCCCCTGTGTTGAAAAGTTTGGAGACCCCTGGTATAGAGGTAAATAAAGAATAAATGCCTAAGGACATTCACATGTAAGTGGGTTCCTATGTGCAGGGTCATAGTAGCTCAAGGAGATGTGTACCATCTCGTATATATATACGAAGAGAGAGCTTGAGCTAAAGGCTGTAGAAACTGGTCCATATATAATCAAAAACCACTTGTAATGCTCTCCATTGAGGTGACAATAGGTCAAACCAGAGGGTTATTTTGTTCTTTATGGATTTTGGGAAGATGGCAAAGATAGGGTGCCTATAAAAATCTCAAAAAAAAAAAATCATCTTGTTGATTAATCCTTCCTCTAAAGCACCAGAGATAAGCTTTTTAGCTTTAGATGATAATTGTGGTAATGTGTCTTGTTTGAGTTTAACATAGGTATTAATATCTGACAATAGTCGACCAGCCTCCTGAAGATAGTCAGACCTGTCTTGGACTATAATCCCCCACCCTTGTGAACTGGTTTAATTATAATATTATGATTTTGCGAAAAAGTCCCCTAGGGCTTTGAATTCTTGGGAGGTAAGCTTAGGCTGTTGATGACGTGAGTTGGCAGAGGCCTTATTACACATATGGATAAGGTCTGAATACACTATTTGGGAAAAATCCTCTAGGTATGTACCCTTTGCATGATCTGGCTAAAATACAGATTGTGGTTGAAAAAATGTATGTTTGATCAGTGGGGAAGAAAATGGTATTGGGAAAGGAGAGAAAGATCATCATGACCATTATCTGAGTATAGCTCCTGCAGTTTGGCAAGACCTTCTAATTCTCTGGCTGGGCTTTAGTTGGATTTATATTATAATAGTGTTTTACAGTCAAGTTTCTGATGAATTTCTTTAGATCTGTAGCGATATGGACTACCAGCAGAAAGCACCGTACCTTTCAGTGTTTTTAAACATCGCTTGTCCCTTTGGTAATCAGTGTAACCAGTGACCTCATATTTGTGTGCACAACAAAGTGAATTATGAATTACCCTAATGCCGCGTACACGCAATCGGAATTCTCGTCGGAAAAAACTCTGGCGGTTTTTCCAACGGAATTCAGACGGAATTCCGCTCAAGCTGTGTTGCCTACACACGATCACACCAAATTCCGACGGTCAATAACACAGCGGCATAAAACACGTTTGACAGCACTATAAAAGGGAAGTTTAATGCTTCCGAGCATGCGTCGAATTGTTTCCGAGCATGCGTCGGAATTTTGCATGTCGGAATTGCATACACACGATCGGAAAATCTGATAGAAAGGTTTTCCGTCTGAAAAATTGAGAACAGGTTCTCAATTCAAAGTCCGTCGGAAATTCCGACAGAAAAAGACCGTTGGGCATACACACGGTCGGAAAATCCGATGAAAAGCTCCCATCGGACTGTTTCCATCGGAAATTCCGACCGTGTGTACGCCGCAGAAGACTACACATCCCAGGGATCCTTGCTGGAACATGAAGACTGCCGGGAGTGGCTATAAAGGGAGCCAAAAGTGCTTGGGGAGTCTCTTCCTCCCGGGCCTGGAGCAAGACGGACCTCTCCATGTAACAGGGAGAGAGGTCACGGCCTACCACACAGAGTCTTACTTCCAACCCGAGGCCTAAAGGGCCTAGCTCAGTTACCCGCTGTTGTACATACTGTCATCAACACTCCTCAGATCACCTGCCTGTTGGTGTAGGTGCATGTGCCAAGCTTCATTTCGGAAGAACAAGACAGCGGATCCGCTGCACAAGTGTCGCTACATGAGTTCCAGTCCTGAAGACATCGAGCAATCTGGTCGTTGGTGAGAGGGCAAATAGCTCAACCTTTATCTATTCATTGCCCTTATTACAGAGACACTGTGCACACCCAAGAACACTTTCTTGCATTGCATGAACACTGTGCTCAGACACCTTCAGATCTTCATCCCTAGGAACTTACCGCTTCATCAAAACCCAACCGGATTACAGTTAACGAGCTCCAACTAGCTAGCGAAGAACATCAGATCTGCAATGTGAAACTTTCTTTGCCGTTACTTAGAGGGCCTTCCCCTATACTACTTCGTGATAGACCTGCTTTATCTCTTAGTATAGCATAGACTAACCAGATCACATCTTTCTCTGTGTGGCAGCATAAGTAGTTAACTGAAGCCTCCATATGGGAGTGTATATATCTGTATATATAATAGTGTTGTTGCTTAACACTGTCTTGCGCTTTTGGGAGGGTCTGGTTTGCTGAGTTGGCGCTGTTGTATTGGCTCAGCAGATTGTCACCTCTCTCTCTAAAATAACTTTCTTTTATTGGTTCAAGTAAAGTATTTCAGAACCTAATTATACTGAGTTTCATAGTTTCATAGTTAGTATGGGTGAATAAAGACACCAGTCCATCCAGTTCAACCTGAGTGAGTGTCTACAATTGTCCCTATCCCTGTACATTGCACACTCACATCACATGTCCCTACCCTCAAGGAGCCCACAATCCAAGGTCCCCATTCATATACTAGGGCCAATTTTGGACAGAAGCCAATTAACCTACCTGCATGTCTTTGGATTGTGGGAGGAAACCGGAGTACCCAGAGGAAACCCACGCAGGCACAGGGAGAACATGCAAACTCCAGGCAGGTAGTGTCATGGTTGGGATTCGAACCAGCGACCCTTGTTACTGCTAGGCGAGAGTGCTAACCACTACACCACTGTGCCAAGTTGGGTGAGCATTACCATACAGTGCTAAAAGGATGTCCGAATCCAGAGTGTCAGGTGGGATGGAAGGTTTAACAGGTCATGGCTGGGCAGATGAGCAGGTAATTCTTAGCAGTCCCCAAGGGGGCAGTGCTACAGATCTTTAAATAAATTGAATGAATTAGGTTAGATGGTTGGGGAAAACTGAAGTTACTGACTATGAAGGGATACCTCGTGATCAGATAATTGGTGGGAATGCTCAACCATCCAACCCAATCCATTCAGTTTCATCCTCTTTGATTTTTCAAACTTGTTTTCCTTTCACTGTTTTTCTTTAGTTTTGCATCCCAAGGGGTATCCACCATTGTTTATCATTGAAACTGTATAATATTGGATGAGTTTTGAGTATAGGTGTTGTCACTAGCATCAACAATTGAGTATCATTTACAAAATAGTTTTTAAAGTGGTTTTCTCATGCCACGTACACACGACCGGACTTTCCGGCAGACTAGGTCCAACGGGATCAGTCCGTTGGACATTCCGAGCGCGTGGGGGATAATCCGATAATTTTTATATAAAAAAAAAATCAGACGGACCTAAAAATAGATCATGTTTCAAATCTGTCCGACGGACTCAATTCCTATCGGGAAAACTGCTCATCTGTATGCTGGTCCGACGGACCAAATACGACGCAAGGGCAGCTATTGGCTACTGGCTATTGAACTTCCTTTTTTAGTCCCGTCTTACAACATCACGTTCAAAATGAATGGACTTTCGAACGGACTTAGTCTGTTTGTGTGTGAGAAAGATCGTTCGTTCAGAAGTCCATCGGAACTCCGTCGAAAGTCCGTCGGGAAGACTGTCGGACCTAGTCTGCCGGAAAGTCCAGTCTGGTGTATGTGGCATAAGAGTATTTTGGATGGTACATTTTTTCACTTATGTGGAGGAGGGTTCCACCACTATTCTTAAGAGACTAATATATTATAAATAGGGTAGTGCTACACTTGTTTGCATTTATAGGTTTTATTGGGTGTGGGAACACATAACAGTGTCTAACAGCAAACCCTTCACATATACCGGTAAATAATAATTTATACATATTTCGTTTTTGCACACAAATATCACGAGTACTTTGTTTCATTTGAGATCGTAGTGTGGTGGTATCTATTTTTATTTAATTTGAGAAGAGCATAAAATGATACACTGGTGGACTCACTTGGAGATCTTCAGAGCAATGAAGAATGTAAAAGCGAAAAGCACAGACCAGTGGTTTGCAAAGCAATTGTCACAATTTTGGTGTTTCTTCCCCTTTAACATCTTGAAATTGATGTATTTACCTTGTTTGCCTGTGTTTGTTGTTTTTTCTGTGTTAGTTTGTACTGACATTTGCTCTCCAGTCTCTGTCTGTTTCTATGTTTAGGCTAAGTACTTTGGTCCTGTCTCAACCTGACCTGTATTGACTTTAGCTTATGAATCTGTATATTTGACCTCTATTGGTTTTGGCTTATAATACTTACAAAAAGGTGCCTATAGTTGGCATTGTTTGCTTCTGTGTACTCTGTAGTGGCACCTAGACAATGCTGTGGGTTGTAAACTGGGAAGCATCCTGCAGTTCAAGACCATTGTTCCCTGAAGACTTGATGCACCTGGTCCCTGCTTCCTGGTGAGTCAATTTCAGATGGCAACATGGTATGTTCCTGTCTATTTCGTCTGCATATCAGTACTGAGCTCAAATTTCTGATCCTGTTCTGTACTGGATTTCCACTTGAGGTTCTGTCTCCCCGACACTTCACAAAACCCCAAGATATAGCCAGTGGTCTCCTTCTAACCACAATAGCCATCAGTAAAATTACTCCTTCTTTCCTTTACCGAGTCTTTAAATAAATTTGAGAAAGGGGTAAAATGAAGAATAGTCTTTTTACCATAGTCCTCAGGAAAGGTATCGTAACTCACATAAACAATTGGAAAGGCATTGCACTTGTAGTGCTGAGATTCTCGATTGTAAACATGCTTATACATGGCGTGGACTATAAGCAGTTGCTTATCTCTGGACCAATTACTACTATGTGGGTTATTATGAAGCAGCGTGTGCAAATAATCTTAAGGAACAGACCCTAACACGACATTTCACAGCAATAAAATGGAGCAGTGTGGTCAGCCATAATAACTAGTGGTATCACTGACAAAATCATTCTGTGTGAAAAAAATGAATTGCTTTTTTTGCTGATCTTGAATGATGTCATGAACAAGACACTGAACGGGGAAAAAAAGGCATGCAGATTCATCAGAAGATTATTCTGGCTCAGTAGACGAACATATCTCAGGATCTTTCAGAGTAATGCCAAATCTGCTTTACTCCATTAGTGTTTGACACAAGCCATAATGGTCTTCAGACTACAGACTTCTGCCAATGGATGTTTTCATCCAGTTGAGACATTAAATGGCTAGAAAAGATTTCCAATGCTAAATTATGGAGAAACTTTGTAGCTGCCCATTACATGTGAAATGACACATTTTGGAGCTATCTTATTTATTACTTGAAATTCTCTGTTATTGCTTATTAGAGATCCTCGAGTCTCAGGATCCCCAAAAATATTTTTGGATATAAAGAAACAGTCCCATAGTTGGCACTGGATTGATACACCTCCATCTTTAAATTCTAGCTGCTCTTGTTCAGTATAATCTATAGCTCTTACTGCATTTTATTGAGTTTAGGTATTTAAAGTAAAAACTTTTTTCTTTTGTTTCGCATAGAACAATAAAGGATTAGAAGCACCATTCATTTTTTAAAGCTGCCTGTGAGCCTGATACAAAGATTAACCTTCTGTTTGTCTAAGTGATTTTTGTAACCAAGATAAAGTTATGGTAAATCTAAAATTTCACAACAGTCACCAGAACAAAGAGGTTAAGGCTGGGTTTACACTATTGCGATATGGATGTGGGTTTCCCCGCATCCAATTCGCATAGCAGGAGATTGTGACCGGCTCTCTATGTATGGATTATACAGGAGTCCTGTGCGTCTTTTGGTCCGTTTCAGGTCTGATTTCAGCTCAAAATTTGGACTGAAAATGGACCTGAAACTGTGACTGGAGACGCACCGGGCTCCTGCTGTGAGCCACTGCGATCTAGTGTGAACTCAGCCTTAGGGAAAATATTCTAAGAGGAACACCTGTTCTGTAGACAACTATCTAAGAAAAAATTCATACAATTTCAGACTTTCATAATTCATTAAAGTAATTTTCCACTATACTCCTGTTTAAAGCAGTACTAAACTGTACCTGGGTACCACAAACTGAAAACACTATTTAATTAATTTATAAGATTCACAGCTAACTCAGTGACCCATTCATCCATATCTCAATGTTTTATTTGGTTGAGAAATCACTTTAAAAAACATCCTCTTAGCATTTCTAGCCACAGCCATCTTGGGTAAGGGCAAATGATTCATGTTGCGTTTACTTCCTGGAATCCATCTGTTCTTAGTTCAAGCATGCAGGAGGGTGTGCTTTGTTAAGAAAGCCCCCTCCTGCCCTCCTCCAGATGAAAGAAAAAAAATACCCGTGAAGATTTATAGGATGTACAACATCATTTTGGCCTAGCACAGAAACCAAGAAGCAACTGAATTAATGTAAAAATGGGTAAAACAAGAAAATATAATATACCTTCCTGTCTATTTACTAATACTAGCAGCATAAGGATTAAAAATAGTTAATGTCAATTAAGAGAGTTCTGCTTTATAGAGTATGCCACTTGTGGTTCTCATACCTTCCTCTGTTTTTTTGTAATTACATTTATCCATAAACCTTCTTCTCTGAGATCTCTGTTGTACTGCCACCCCAGTGCCTCTCTTACCGCTTCTGCCAAATTTGTTGGTCAGTGGCCCCAAAGACTACTTGAATGTTTTAATTTTTAAATTTCTACAGTGATAAAACAGTCATTATCATCTTGAAATTTACTTTTGATTGGTTGAATGTAAATTAACATACAGTTGAACAATGCAAATGCCCCACCAGCTAACAATTGTATCTATTTTGTAAAAATGTAATTAAAACGTTTTACTCCCTCAAAAGAGAACTTGGATCTATTTTTACATAGATCCTTAATATTTGGATTGATGGGCTCTTGGGCTCTAGAAGACAAGGGTTCATATGTAGGCAGCTCTAATTGCACAGATATTCATTAGACATGTGCACAACAAAAAAATTTGTTTATTTTCGTTTCGTTTCCGAAAAAAAATAGTTTTTTTTGGTTTTTTTCGTTTCCGTTGATTCGTAACGATTCGTACATTCATAAGTCGTCGGTGTTCGTATTCGTAACGATTCGTACATTCGTAAGTTGTCAGTGTTCGTATTCGTAACGATTCGTACATTCGTAAGAGTTATTTTTTCGTTGATTCGTTTTTTCGTTAGTTGAATTTTCGGACACATTCGTATTTATTCGTACATTCGTAACATTCGTAGATTCGTAATCGGAGCATAATTCATATTTTTATGTAATGTGTATGCTATTATTACATTTTAATAATTTACGAATCGAAAAAAAAAAAGTTACGAATCGAAAAAAAAAAGTTACAAATCGAAAAAAAAGTTACGAATGTACGAATTTTTTTGTTCAATAGAGACACGGAAAATTACAAATCGAAAAAAAAAAAAAAAAAAGTTACGAATCGAAAAAAATAAGTTACGAATCGAAAAAAAAGTTACGAATCCAAAAAAAAGTTACGAATGTACAAATTTTTTTGTTCAATCCATTCGAAGCACGTTTAGCAGCACCATTGTAAGGGACACGGAAAATTACCAATTCAACAACAAAAAAAAAGTTGCGAATGTACGAATTTTTCGTTTGTTTTAGTTTTTCGGATTTTCTTCATTAGTACATTCGTTGTTTCTAATTTGTTTTTTTCGGATTTTCGTTGTTTTTCGGATTCGTTCAATTCGAATTATTCGTTAATCGGATTCGTACGATTTGAACGATTCGTTATTCGGAATCGTACGATTCGAACGATTCGTTCATTCGTACGAAAACGAACGAACGAAAATAACGAAAAAAAAACGAAAAACGAAAAAAAACGAAACAAATTGCACATGTCTAATATTCATATATACATACATACACTGCAGAGATGCATATAGAAATACACAGAACAGAGAAAGTGGTAGTGCAGAAAATATAATTTGTACCTCTGTGCATTTTATGAGAAAGTCAGGTATCCAGCAGTGGGTTGACATTAGAAAAACAATTGTTGCACAATGTTGTGTTTATTGATTATACATATGTTGTCCTTTCAAATCTTCAAGCACCATTTTTTTTACTAGTAAAATTCTTCCATAGAAATAATTAAATAAACGTGTTTTGTTACTTCCAATAAAGATAAAGATTACATGAACAGACGTATGTTTAATTTGTTTTAAGGGTTATTTAATACAAGAGAAAATACTCCCCACAGCAAACTGAATACTTACTGAGTTTACTAAAGCAATCACCTAGCCTTGCATTGTGAATCTGGCTAAAATTCACATCATGCTGTCACTAATACAATGAAGGTGCTCCCAGCCTCACTCTGCTCAGAGATTATCCAGCTTGTGGGACCACACTATAAGTGCCAGCAGATCAACACTGTGGCTTGGGTAACTCCCTAGGTTAACCCTTACATACACAAAAAATTGCAACCACATGTTAAGCAGAAACACAAACCATTCACAATAATCACTACAACAAGTCTAATGCCCCGTACACACGGTCGGAAATTCCGACGGACCATGTTGGACCATGTTGTCGGAAAATTCGCCCGTGCGTGGGCTCCATCTGACTTTTTCCGTCTGAATTTCCGACAGAAAAAATGTGAGATCCTGCGCTCAAATTTCCCGACAACAAAATCCGATCAGACTTTTTCCGATCGTGTGTAGGGAATTCCGACGGACAAAATGCCACGCATGCTCAGATCAAATTACGAGACCAAAGCTATTGGCTAATAGCCTCTACGTAGTTCATTCGTACGCAACAAACGTCACCACGTTCAGAATGATCAGATTTTCCGACAACTTTGTCCGACCGTGTGTATGCAACACCAGTGTCGGACAAAATCTGTCGGAAAAAATCAGACGGATTTTGTGGTCGGAATTTCCGACCGTGTGTACGGGGGCTTAGCATTAAGAAATCTTTGTAATATACGCTGTCAGGCAGACAGGAACATTTTTAAGATTTACACTATAGTAGCACTCTTCAAAGAGATAGGAATTCTTTAAATGTAGACTTGTGCAATAAAGATACATTTAAAAGATTGTAAAGGCATTTTATTCCTAAAATAACAAACATGTTATACTTACCTGCTTGGTGAAATGGTTTTGTACACAGCAGCCCTGATTCTCTTCTTTTGGGGTCCTCCGGCCAGCACTCCTGGCTCCTTCTGAGTGCCACCATAGCAAGTCCATTGACACACACAGCTCGGCTTGGTACCACCCCCCCACTCTCTCCTCACAGGCTGTGATTGACAGCAGCAGGAGCCAATGGTTCCTGCTGCCTCCATGTTCAGGGAGGAGAGAGAGAGAGAGAGGAGAGAACTACTGTTTAGAAAGTGCATGTCCTGTTAGAATTTTCACTTCCTGATTCACCTGTGGGTGTGGATTCTTGCTATACACTGTGAGACAGCTGATTGGAGGAAAGGCACACGCCCCCTCCCCACACATGCAGAGGTTACCTGTGACTAGTTCAGCTTTGTGCTAATCTATTTATAGCTCCCACCCTGACACAAACTTCAGGCTCCTGTCTCAGATACCTTGTCAGTAGTTCATATGCTGATAACAGAAGAACGGAGCAGGAGACAGCTATGGGACTTAGTGCTTTGAAGAGAGATAAGAAAACGCTGCAGATATATGTAGCTCAAATTTCATGAATCAGGTTTATATCCACTTTAAGGCTAAAATCTGGAAAACTAGGCCTAAGCAATTATATCAATTAACATACATTAGTCTACATCCAAGCTAACAGCCCATTGGGCAGGCTTAACAACATACCATAAATATTTTAGCAAGCAGTGGAAAACTGAATTAAAATTTCCTGACTGAACACCTTTTAATGCAGGCTAACTTCTACATCATGTTTATAACCCCAGCTATAATTTAGACATCTTTATAAAATATGCCTACACTACTGTATAATGAAACAATAACCGCATTGTAGGAGGTGCAGCAAGGCAAGAGGGTACATTACTCTTTCTGGGGAATCCACACCTAGGAAAAGCCTCATAACAAAGCAGGTTATACAACTTGAGTTTTTTTTTTTTTCATTCAACCAGCAGGTTGAATAAAGTAAACATCACAGATCCCCTCATCCACACAAGCAAGGACTCCCCCGATATCAGAATCTACAGATCAGCGTCGCAGCCATTGGCATTGTGCACTAATCGAATGCTGAAAACAGCAGATATACAGTATCTCACAAATTGAGTACACCCCTCACATTTTTGTAAATATTTTATTATATCTTTTTTTCATGTGACAACACTGAAGAAATTACACTTTGCTACAAAGTGTAAAGTAGTGAGTGTACAGCTTGTATAACAGTGTAAATTTGCTGTCTCCTCAAAATAACTCAACACACAGCCATTAATGTCTAAACCACTGGCAACAAAAGGGAGTACGCCCCTAACTGAAAATGTCCAAATTGGGACCAAAGTGTCAATATTATGTGTGGCCACCATTATTTTCCAACACTGCCTTAACCCTCTTGGGCATGGAGTTCACCAGAGCTTCACAGGTTGCCACTGGAGTCCTCTTCCATTCCTCCACAATGACATCACGGAGCTGGTGGATGTTAGAGACCTTGTGCTCCTCCCCCTTCCATTTGAGGATGCCTCACAGAAGCTCAATAGGGTTTAGGTCTGGAGACATGCTTGGCCAGTCCATCACCTTTACCCTTAGCTTCTTTAGCAAGGCAGTGGTCATCTTGGAGTTGTGTTTGGGGTCGTTATCATGTTGGAATACTGCCCTGTGGCCCAGTCTCTGAAGGGAGGGGATGATGCTCTGCTTCAGTATGTCCCAGTACATGTTGGCATTCATGGTCCCCTTAATGAACTGTAGCTCCCCATTGCCGGCAGCACTCATGCAGCCCCAGACCTTGACACTCCCACCACCATGCTTAACTGTAGGCAAGACGCACTTGTCTTTATACTCCTCACCTGGTTGCCACCACACATGCCTGACACCATCTGAATCAAATAATTTGATCTTGATCTCATCACCACAGGACATGGTTCCAGTAATCTATGTCCTTAGTCTGCTTGTCTTTAGCAAACTGTTTGTGGGCTTTCTTGTGCATCATCTTTAGAAAAGGCTTCCTTCTGCAACGACAGCCATGCAGACCAATTTAATGCAGTGTGCGGTGTAGGGTCTGAGCATTGACAGGCTGACCCTCCACCCCTTCAACCTCTGCAGCAATGCTGGCAGCATTCATATGTCTATTTCCCTCTGGATATGACGCCAAGCATGTGCAATCAACTTCTTTGGTCAACCATGGTGAGGCCTGTTCTGAGTAGAACCAGTCCGATTAAACCGCTGTATGGTCTTGGCCACTGTGCTGCAGCTCAGTTTCAGGGTCTTAGTAATCTTCTTATAGCCTAGGCCATCTTTTTGTAGAGCAAAAAAAATTTTTTTCAGATCCTCAGAGAGGTCTTTGCCATGAGGTGCCATGTTGAACTTCCAGTAACCAATATGAGAGAGATAACACCAAATTTAACACATCTGCTCCCCATTCACACCTGTGACCTTGTAAAACACTAACCAGTCACATGACACCAGGGAGGGGAAATGGCTAATTGGGCCCAATTTGGTTATTTTCACTTAGGGGTGTACTCCCTTTTGTTGCCAGTGGTTTAGACATTAATGGCTGTGTGTTGAGTTATTTTGAGTGGACAGCAAATTTACACTGTTATACAAGCTGTTGTATATAGTAAAATATTTACAAAATTGTGAGGGGTGTACTCACATTTGTGAGATAATGTACATGTAAAACTTATGTAGGAGGATTTGTTTCATCCCTGTGTATCATCTGAGGCTGTTCACTTCACTTGTTATAAAGAGGGTTTACATCCACTTTAATGACATTACTATAGCTAATAATTCCTTAAAAGTTTTCAATGTTCTATGATCAAATATGCTGTCAACCACATTCAATTAGCTATTTAAAGGTTTAGCCTATGACAGGGTCTAGCTAAGTAGGATTTATTGTCCTGCTGAAATCATTGTTTGTTATAGGCATTGGAAATGCATGTGTGCATACTGTGGTCTGGTAACAGGTCACTAGTTGCTGTGTTGAAAGAAGCCTGCTCTATTTTTTAATTCATTGGTGAAAGTAAGAATTTGATGACTAAATGTGATTATTAATTACAACACCCCATTCCCAGAGCTCATTATCGTCCCAATGCACAGAAAAATACTGGTTATTAGTTAACACAGCTCCTTTGCATTTACTAAGCGCAGTGATCATTTGATTTACTTAGGGTACAGTCTCTAGTACTTGAGTAAGGCTGGCCATACGTGAGCCATTTTTTTTTTTGTTCAACCAGCAGGTTGAATGAAAGAAAATTACTTGATTCCCCCCCATCTACACAATGGGGGAATCCTCCCACGGTGTTTTTGTAGTCTGACAAACGGGAGACTTCTCCACCATCAGAATGCCCTGATCAGCACAGTGGAGCTGATCTAGAAAACATTTTCTAAAAGGCTGGTTGTACACAAGTCAATCAATAGATCAACTTGTGTACAACCAGCTCATCCATACATGGATTAAAATTTGGATTCATGTATGGCTGGCTAAAATAACCCCTATATGGGCAAATTTGATTTCAATTAACTTGTTTGACAAATCTTAATATACTATATTGTGCAGTTACCATTTTATGTTAACTATTAAAATGATTATGGATCAAATAAAATATATGTAAAAAGATTATGGACCATTAATTATTTGTAGCAGTTGTTTCCTGCTGATCTGACCATTTTTATCTTGAAGGCAAGATGAGGTTGGTTTCAACAAGAAACATGATAGATCGTGAGACTATTACATGGGCTAATGCGATGAATTATTTTCCATGCACATTAAGCATCCAAATAAGGCAAACATAAAAAAAAAACTGAAAAGCAAAATGTGGGTTGGCTTGCTATGCAATGAAATACACATGCATCAAACTAAAAGCAATATTAACATAACCCTGTATATTAAGCTGTAATATGAAATAGCATGTGTACGAATATGTATCATTGAAACTTGTATTCCAAGCACCAGCTTATGGATTCCTGTATACTGCCAGAGGTAGGAACTACTGTGCATGCAGAGTACAATATCCCCTCCGGGGTTCTCTAAGGATTTTTAAATATTAAATTTTTTTATACAATCTTCTTTAACAACAGCCATGTACACTTTACGCTATTTATTTTCTATATGATATGCAGGTATGAAAATGCTGAGGGCACAAAGTGTATATAGACCCCCCAAAAAAAGAAAACACATTTTTATTTTAGGCAATCCAGCCTGCGTGAAATTCTTTAACAAACTGTCCTTGTTAATAAACCATCCTTGTTATCTAACTCTGTGTATATGCACTGTGTTACCCGGGCCAAAAGTTTTGAGAATAACACAGATATTAATTTTCACAAAGTCTGCTGCTTCAGTGTTTTTAGATCTTTTTGTCAGAAGTTACTATGGTATACTGAAGTATATTTACAAGCATTTCATAAGTGTCAAAGGCTTTTATTGACAATTACATTAAAAGGTAAGTATGGGTTTGGAACTGCACTACTGTGATCCACAGGAGAAGTACAGCCAGATGAGCTTTGGCTGTACTTTTCCTTTAAGTTTATGCAGAGTCAGGATTTTCAGTGTTGAACCTTCTTTTTCAAGCAATTCCCTATGCAATTTGCCCTGGCATGCTGTCAATCAACTTCTGGGCCACATCCTGACTGATGGCAACCCAGTCTTGCATAATCAATGCTTGGAGTTTGTCAGAATTTGTGGGGTTTTATTTTGTTCACCCACCTCTTGAGGATTGACCACAATTTCCCAATGAAATTAAGGTCTCGGGAGTTTCCTAGCCATGGACCCAAAATTACAATGTTTTGTTCTCCAAGCCACTTTGTTATCACTTTGGCCTTATGGCAAGGCACTCCATCATGCTGGAAAAGGCATTGTTCATCACCAAACTGTTCTTGGATTTTTGGAAGAAGTTGCGCTCAGAGGATGTTTTTGTACCATTCTTTATTCATTGATGTGTTCTTAGGCAAAATTGTAAGTGACCCCCACTCCCTTGAGAACCAACACCATAGAAAATTAATTTACCACAGTACTCAGCAGTCCATTCCCCTTTTGCAGAATATCAGTCTGTCCCTGATGTTTTTCCTGGAGAGAAGTGGCTTCTTTTGCTGCCCTTCTTGACACCAGGCCATCCTCCAAAAGTGTTTGCCTCATTGTGCATGCAGATGCACTCACACCTGCCTGCTGCCATTTCTAAACAAGCTCTGCATTGGTGGCATAGGCGTGCGCACAGGGAGTGCCAGGTGTGCCTGGGCACACACTAATAACCCTGTGTGGCGCAGACTCCCCCTGTTTAAACTGCTGATATTTCACCAAAACCCCCTTAAAAAAACTAACAAAAGTAATAAAATATAAAAAAAGAATAAAAATAAAAACTACTGACACCATCCACTGCCCTACTGACACCATCCACTGCTCAACTGACACCGTTAGTATAAATACACATGTATGTGTTTGAGTTTTGAGGTGCACACCCTAATGCAATAGACTGTGCACAGCTATGATTGGTGGTGTCAAAATCCCACAACTAAATCAACTGTAGGAGACAGTCCATGACTTTCTTGGGCAACCTGAAGCCTTCTTCACAACAGTTGAACCTCTCTCACTGAAGTTCTTGATGATCCGATAAATGGTTGATTTAGGTGCAATCTTAGTAGCAGCAATATCCTTGCCTGTGAATTCCTTTTTGTGCAAAGCAGTGATGATTGCACGTGTTTCCTTGCAGGTAACCATGGTTAACAGAGGAAGAACAGTGATTTCAAGTACCACCCTTCTTTTAAAGCTTCCAGTCTGTTATTCTAACTCAATCAGCATTACAGAGTGATTTCCAGCCTTGTCCTTGTCAACACCGACACCTGTGTTAATGAGAGAATCACTGACATGATGTCAGCTGGTTCTTTTGTGGCAGGGCTGAAATGCACTGGAAATGTTTTTTTTTTTAGGGATTAAGTTCATTTTCATGGCAAAGAGGGATTTTGCAATTATTGCAATTAATCTGATCACTCTTCATAACATTCTGGAGTATATGCAAATTGCCATCATAAAAACTGAGGCAGCAGAGTTTGTGAAAATTCATATTTGTGTCATTCTCAAAACTTTTGGCCACGGCTGTAGGCTATACAAATAAATGTATTTGGTGAGCATAGAATTTGCTTCTTTGCTGCACAATCTTATGGGCATATATACTAATAAATCTGATCTTTGATTGTTTCATATGGCAAGATATGCTGTAACATGTTTTATGCACCAGCCTAATACACTGGAGACTTGCTCTCTAGAACACTTTTGTCCTTTCCATTGCGCTAGGACGTTTACAGCGTGTGTATCATAAGCAAGCAAGTGTTGGCCCTAAGAATAATGAGTGATGGAATCTTCATATCCAACTAAAGCAATGCTGCTTGCAGGGCACTACCAATTGACAGAGGGAAGAAAGGCTTTGCTTTTTCCTAGTGTCTTCAGAAACATCTGCATGCAGAAGTATCTGTTAAGCTTTCTTGAAATGTAAGTTATAGTGGCAGAAGGAGGCTCTGTGATAACTAATTGTAAGAGACTCCATCATTTCTGATGACAGCCCTTTACATGCTACTCACCATTTGCCCAATAGATTTTTGGAGACTGCCATCATTCCTTTTAACAGAAAATCACCTTTGCTTAATAACCACTCCAAATTGATTGACAGACTTTGCAGTTTCAAACACACGTTAACACCTACTACACTGGATAACTAAATACAAATTTATTACCACTTTGCTGCTCTGTTGCATTTCAATAGGTGCTAATTCGGAAAACACAAGTGAATGATCTTTAAAAACTATAGCCTTTTTTTTTAATGACGTTAATCACAAAATATATTAGATGAAAAAAAGGAATTACTGTAGTTTCCATTTAGCATATGTAGTATAGAATTCAAACGGATTCATTTTTTTCATCTAATATATTTTGTGATTAGCATCATTTAAAAAATATATTTTTATTAAGAGTTGCTATAGTAAAAGTTCTAAAAATGTCTCCCCCTGCAAATAAAATAAACCACAACTTGAAGGTCACTTGAATAGAGTTGGGCGAACAGTTTGAGCCAAGTAAAAGTTTGGCCAGAACATCCCCTATTTGCCTGCCAAGTGTCCCACAATGCACTGCACGCTGCACAGTGCATTCTAAGCCCTGATTGGGCAAAGCTTTGCCCAGTCAGGGCACAGTGAATAGCTGGTTGTTAAGGAGCGAGCTGGGAATCCGGCCGCTGCATCCTTTACAACGGATGAGTCATCAGCTGTCAACAGGCTTCCCTGCTGAGAGCTGAATGAAAAAAAAAAAGCATTGCTGGCAATAGAAAAAAGTGAAAAAAAATGGCGTGGGGATCCCCCCAAATCTATACCAGGCCCTTTGTCATGGAATCCCCCCAAACTCCATACCAGACCCTTAACCAAGCATGCAGCCTGGCAGGATAGGAAAGGGGGGACGAGTTAGCACCCCTCCTCTTCTGAACCATACCAGACCACATGCCCTCAACATGTGGGGGGTGCTCTGCTGCCCCACCCCAAATCACCTTCTCCAAATGTTGACGGGGACAAGGGCCTCTTCCCGACAACCCTGGGCAGTGGTTGTGGGAGCCTACGGGCAGGGAGCTTATCGGAATCTGGAAACCCATGTTAACAAGGGGGCTCCCAGATCCTGCCCCCCCATGTAAATGAGTATGGGGTACATACCCCTACCCATTCACCCAAAAAAGGAGGCAGTTTTTGATAATTCCTTTATTAAAAAAATAAAAAGTGCCCCGATGTAGATCAATCAGCAATCACCACACCCGCCACACCGCTGGACCAACAAAAAAAAACACTCTGCCCTGTGACGAAGGCTGCCTTCTCTGCCGTTTGACAGTTCTTAAATAGGTAAGGGTGATGTCACCTGGTGGCCCCGCCCCCTTGTGACATCACTAACACAGCATGCACTGGTCGGTGACATCACAAGGGGGCGTGGCCACCAGGTGATGTCACCAGGTGGCCCGCCCCTTATCTATTTAAGAATGATCAAACGGCGGAGCAGGCATTTGGCTGTTAGCCTTCGTCGCGGGAGGAGCATTTGTTTTTCCCGGGTCCGGTGGTATGGCGGGCATCGTGAGTGATGATAGATCTACATCGGGGGACATTGTTATTTTATTTTTTTAATAAGGGAATTGTCAAATACTGCCTCCTGTCTTTATTTTTTTTTTACACTTTTTTGGTTAATGGGTACGGGTACAATGTTCCCCATAGTCATTCACATGGGGGGAGGATCTGGGGGCCTCCTTGTTTTTTTTTTAAATTTTGGTGTGGGGTTCCCCTTAAAATTCATACCAGACTTGAAGGACCTGGTATGGATTCGGAGGGATCCCCACGCTGTTTTTTTAAACATTTTTGTATTGCCGGCAATGGTATTGTATTGCCGGAAATTTAAATGTCATTTTTTTCTTTATAAATGTTAGTTTTGCTGCAGCAGGTTCTATACATGGTAGAGATGTGCCACTTTACAGTCAGACTAATGGAACCTCCCAGGCACTATATTTAACCACTTGCTTACTGTGCACTTAAACACCCTTCCTGCCCAGACCAATTTTCAGCTTTCAGTGCTCTCGCACTTTCAGTGACAACTGCGCGGTCATGCAATGCTGTAACCAAATGAATTTTTTATCATTTTGTTCGCACAAATAGAGCTTTAGTTTGGTGGTATTTATTCGCGACTTCGTTTTTTATTTTTTGCGATATAAGCGAAAACATAGCGGAAATTTTGAAAAAAAACAATATTTTCTCCTTTCTTTTTTAAAAGAAATCCAATAAAATCAAATTTTGTCATAAATTTAAGCCAAATTCTGCTACATGTTTTTTGTAAAAAAAATTCCGTTAAGTGTATAATAATTGGTTTGCGTGATCACGGACATATGTACGCAAATGATCATGTAAAAGGGGTGTGCAGGTGATCACGGACATATGTGTGCAGATAATCATTGGCACATGTTATTTTACTGGGACATATGTGAGGGACATGTGTTTTTATTATTTGGGGACATGTGTGTTTTGGGGACATGTGTGTTTTACTGTGGGGACATGTGTGTTTTACTGTGGGGACACTACACTGGTGATCAGTGAGTAAAAAACTGTAAAAAAAAACAGCTAATACTCACTGATCACCAGCCAGCTGCAGTGATCCGCTCTCCTCTCCGACGACTTCCGTGTGAGGAGAGGAGGGCCGATTGCCTAGCAACCGGCTGTTTGTTTACATCACATGACGGCTGTGATTCGACACGGCCGTCATGTGATCAGGAGGGCCAATCACCGAGCCCTCCTGCCGATCCGAGATGCGCCGTGTCCGGGTGACACGGTCGCATCGGGATCGCGCCGCTGCGCGGGCACGCGCGCGCGCGATCCCTCTACTTCTGAAGGACGTTCCGGAACGTCCATTCAGAAGTAGACGGCTCCCACCCGGCCGTATATGTACATATACGGCCGGGCGGGAAGTGGTTAAAGGAATTTTTCATTTTTATTGTTTCACTTTAAGCATTATTAAAATCACTACTCCTGTAAAAACAATCTTTTTGAAAAAAAAATTGTATTGATACATGTCCCCCAGGCCATACCCTTTTTATGACCAATAACTTGCATATAAGCCTTCAACATGATAGACTTCAGATCCGATAGACTTATATGGGGTTTAGGTCCGAAATTTTTGCGATGTTTGAGAGTTCTGGCGCAAACCAAACCTAGGGGTGTTCAGCCCAACTCTAAATTGAAATGGTGGCATGAAGGCATGAATACCCACAGAAAACTGGAAAATAAATTTTGGGAGATGCCGGCACAACCCTTTTACTGATACTGCTGTAACTATTACATCAGGGCAGTTAAAAGTTGCAGCCACCAACAGTCATTAACTTGTTTAAATGTTGACAGATGTCTTTTTCTGTTCAGTAGAAGTGCCACCCCTCTCTTAATCTCTCCTCTTCATGATCCCCTAGCTTCTTCATAAGCACTGAATCGGTGTAGGGGGGATCAGGATGGAGAGCAGTAGGAGGTTCCATAAGTTCCATTCGCCAATCTTCTCTGTAATGCCTGATCCCAAAAATACCAGCATTTGCCTGCAGTAGTAATAGAAGCACCCCTGTCTTAATACTGATAGTTTCCTACTTCAGCCTGCTTCTCTGCTTCCTTCAAAAAAAAACATAATATATTTTTAACACTTGCACAAATTGATTCTTTATATATTTATTTATTTTTATTCTATGGTATGCATATGGTATCTATGAGGCACTGTGTCTGTTCTGTGGTGATTTGTCATAGCATAACCAGGTATGAAGTTATATTTGCATATTGCATTTTTCATAATCATACTCCAGAATATTTCAAATTTTTTTTTGTAAAAATTCAGTTATCCTCTAACATAACTGTTTTTATAAAACATAAAATGGGCCAAAGCATCTTATCCTGAATACATTTATACAAAAAGAGAATAAAATCAAGGCTCACAAGCTAAATAGAAGTTAAAATGCTTATCAAATACAGGTTGATCACTCCAGATGTGGAATGCTCTGCTGCTGTACAATCACTGCTGCCTTCGTGTGCCTGGAAGAAGTTCTAACTGTAATCTAGAAAGGCTCTCAGCAGACCACTCCTAGTCAAATACTGCAATCTACTATGAATCCAATATTATAAATCCAGGTACTTAGTTCCCACTTTAATACATGAACTTGATCAGGGTTTTCATTTAAACCAGAAGGAATAAGGCTGCTAAGTACATAAATCCAATAAGTTTCTCTTTTTAATAGTTTCTTAGATCAAGTCCCTTTATCTTTCATTGGTTCTCTGAGCTGGCCGCTCAGCTGTCTGCTAATTGCCAGCCCCTATCTCTCCACAGTGACTCACCTGTTGATGATCTTGTTCGTTGGTCCTGCCTACTTAAGCCGTCCAGTCCAGATTATCCCTGCCTTCACCTTGGTCACATCTCTAGAGACACTCTCCTGTGTTCCTGTTGAAGACTTGCTTGGCTGACATTCCTTCTAACGCCCTGACATTTTGGCTTGTCTGACTATGGATTCCGGTTCCTGAACTCTGGCTATGTTTTGACTACGTTTACCTTTTTTTTATTATTATTAAACAAGGGTGATTTAACTGTACTTCTGTCTCAGTCTGATTCATGGTTTTTGACAGTTGGCTCCAATGCCAAACTCCTTAATGCTGAACTAAACCCTCCTACACTTTACATCCATGGAAGCTGCCATCTTAGCCTCTGTTTGATCTGAAGTTTCCATGATGGTGCATATGCAGTTATGACACCAACCATTTGATAGCTTGATAGTATGGTATAGTATGGTTGAGAGCACAAACAACTGTGACAGCTAGCCTTGATGGCATGCCTTGAATGTAACTATTTTGGGAAACAGTTAAATTGATAGGTTTAGTTCCACTTTAAGCCCCTCAGGGTTTGCATTATAACTTTTTATATGATATGATGGTTTTCTGGGCAGGTTGGCATAAGGAGACTTGTGTTTGTTTCCCTGCAGTGAGAACATTTGGACTACTTGAAAGCTGGAGGCTGTGAGCCCTTGCTAAATTCAGCATAGAGGTGGCCCAAGAAGACATAAATGATGTAAAATGTGACAAAAAAAATCAATTGCCTCATATAAAGGAATTCTCATAACAAAACATTCCAAATTATGTGCAAATATTAAACATAACCACTAACAAAACAGTGTGCAAATAATAAACATGTCCACTAGTGCTATGATATGTAAACAGTCCAACCAAACTTCTTGTAAAACCGCTCCTCAGTGCAGACAAACAATCCAGTGCCAGATGCATAATACACTACTTGCTACAAAGTGTCCAAACTTTAGTTCTTTTACTCCTTCTCAGTGCCACCTCCTCCCCTTTCCCCCTGTGAAAAAGCATTCACCAGAGTTTGCGTCAACTTAATTTAAAGTGGTTCTAAAGCCTAAACATGTTTAACCTTAATGCATTCCTTGCATTATACCCCTCTTTTACTTACCTGAGCCATGTCCAGCTCTGTGCACGTCTGCAGTTCTTCTCTTCCCTAACTTCCAGGTCTCGCTGGCTTTGCTGGGGCACCGGGAGCCATTGGCTCCCAGTGCTGTGAATCAAAGCCAGTGATGAGGCAGAGAGGGGCAGGACTGAGTCTCAGGGGAGGGGCTCAGAAGCAAACACGCACAAGTGCCCCCATGGGAAGCTCCTTCCTATGTGGGCACTGGACATAGAGGAGGAGCCAGGAGTGCCGGCAGGGGACCTGAGAAGAGGAGATTCAGGACTGCTCTGTGCAATTCCATTGCACACAGCAGGTAAGTATGGCAAGTTTGTTATTTAAAAAAAAAATTACCTTTACTCTTTAAGAAGCAGGTCTTAATGTTGTTTTGATCCTGGTCCATCTCCAGATTATTTCCTCCCCTTTTTTCCTCTCCTCCTCCTCCAGATATACAGCTTTTTAATACCAGCAGCCGCAATATTCTCCAACTCTGCCACCATAGGACATATACCAGAAAAATCCACACATAGTGTATACCGTTTTAATCCATTGAAAGCAAACAGCAACTATCGCGGACTCAGATTAGACAGGCACAATACAGATCACGATTATTGGTTAAAGATTCGTTCCAGAACTAGCAATATATATATAGTACCATCATCCCAAGTTTGAAAATACTAGAGAGCTTGGAGATACGGGACTGTCAAGGGTACAGATTAATAAATTCAGCAAAATACTGTTATATAAAAAAAAATTGATTTATTAGAAAAAAGTTTTAGATTAAAAAACAAAAGAAAAAGGAAGAGATTAGTGCAGATTACAGTATTTCCTATAGTTATAGGTCTATACACACAACCTATAGTATACAGACAGGAAAGTGCTACAATCAAATACACCAGAAAATTTTGTCAGAATTTTTCAACATGTTTCGCCGGTGTGGCTTCTTCAGGAAAGGGATGAATAACATTTATTTTAGATAAAAGAAGTATATTTAACTCTAGATATATATATATGAAAGAAAGAAAGAAAGAAAAAAACACAAAATTTGTATAATACATTTAACAACATATTTTGCAATATGTGACCATACAGCTCACATAACAGGCAAATGGTCCCTTATTGAGACCCCCATTGATATAAAGTCCCCCTACCTCCAAGAATAGAGGACATGAGAATCAACAAGTTCCAGTCAAAGGAATCCCTAAGGCAGCTCATCAAATTCACACCCAAAGATGGTCCACACAAAGCCAGATAGCCCATAGAGAGGGATTGAATTGGTAAAAGTTTATCCCCAGACACATGTGGAAAACCTGCAGTGATATCAAGCATTTATAAAGATATAAATTTTACTGTATACGATAAAGGCAGGGTTACAGTTCAAAGCAGGTTCAAAATGACATGAACTGCACCTACCTTATAGCTGAAATTAGACTCTAAAATTCCAGGGAGCTCGGGTGGACGTTATAGGAAGACACTATGTCTACACATGGACAAAGTCCATAGTAAAAAAATAGTGAGGTCTAAAAGACAAATTTAAAATTCAGTAGTATATAGAACATCAATTATAGTTCCATAATGAATCCATCATTCTATATGAAAAATTTGTCAAACTTAAATAGTGACTAATAGTTTCCAAAGAAAACTGGCCAAACGGCCACACTAAACAGCGAACCAATGCATGCCAGTCAGCAGGGTGGATTTAAGGATTAAGGTCCTATACCTAGTGACAGGTGAATTAAAGTAGATAAAGGTTGGTATTAAGGTTCTATACAGAAATATAGGTTTGGGTTGATGGTAAAATAACCTAATAATAGTTACCTCTAGATGGTTGTCCAAGCATCTCCCGAGCTCCCAAGTACTTCCAGCCTGACCTAGATCAGACTGGGTTTAAATATCCCTTCCCGTGGCGCCAAAACACGGCGTGTGACATCACGCCGTGCTGATGCAATGCGGACGCTAATGCGGAAGCCCGCGAAACTCAGACTGATATCCAGGGACCGGAAGTAACCAAGACTTGTGGTGTGCTGACGGAATCTGCACAGGAAATACTTTCTGTGCAGACACTGCCTAGAGTGCTAAAATGGATTGGCAATTCGAGAGTGAGGGTGCAAAAATTTAATATGCACACTGTCTCTGGAAAGCTGGGTTACAGAGCAGACCTCCAAGGCGGGCGTGCAGAGGGGTCAGTATATCCACACCAACGTGGATAAATTTTTTAAATTTAAATTTTTTATACCCTTTTTTTTTATTTTTATATTTATATATATATTATTTTTTATATTAAATTAATTTATTTTTTATTTTTTATATTTTTTTTTTTTTTATTATATTTTTTTAAATTTTTTTTTTTTAATATAATTTTTTATTAAAAATTCTTTTTTTAATTTTAATTTTATATATTTTATAATTTTTTTTTTATATTTAATTTTTTTATTTTATTTTTTAATTTATAATACTTTTTTTATTTTTTTATAATTAATTAATTATTATTCTTAAAAATAAATTTAATTAAATTAATTTTTTTTTATAATTTTTTTATTTGTTATTTTTTATAATATATAAAATTTTTTAATTATTTTATATTTTTAATAAAATTTTTAAATTAATTGATTTTTTATTTTTTTTTTAATATTTTATTTTTAATTATTTATATTTTTTTTTATTTTATTTGTTTTTTTAATTAATTTTAAATAAAAATAAATTATATTTTTTTATATTTTTTTTTTTTATTTTTATTTTTTTTTTTTTTAATTTTTTAAAATTTTTATAAATTTAATAAATTTTATATTTTTTTAAATATTTTTTTAAAAACTCCGTTGCATACCCTTGGGCATCTGTACGGGCATCTAAGACAAGTGGACCAGATATAGTTGTGTGAGATTCATGAGCAAAGAGAAAAAAAAAGGGGGGGGGGAAGGGAAATAATTCAATGAAAGTGAACCTAAATGCCATCATTCTATGTGAGCCGCATGAAAGCCACCCATATGCATTACAAAGTCATAAAATGTTCATTGAAAAAAATGATGAAGTTGATACAGAATACATTAAACCTCCATTAATGGAAGAATAAAGCAAACACAGTCAAGACATCCCTAATGAGGAAAACCTGGCACATATAGACACTGCACCCCGAGTCCAGAAAAAAAAAAATTCCCAACAACACCCAGGAGTGACATGGGGACCCCCACAAGAGAATAGGTGGGTAATCCATGAAGAATAAATATAAAATCAACCATGCATACGCATCACAAAAATGGCTTATAGCTGATCCCCTCATTCAAACCCGGATGTCGGGTCGCTTGTAATGAGTAGATCCACCTTGTCTCTAGTTGTAGCAGTTTTTTATCAAGATCCCCACCTCGTCCCTGTTGTGGTAAATGTTCTAGGCCAAAAAAGCCAATGAGTTTAAGGTTGAAATTATGATACAACCCTACATGACGACTTATTGGAGTCTCCATTTTGCGTTTCGAAATCAAAGATACATGGTCCCTTATTCTGCAGTAGAGGGGACGTTTCGTCTTGCCCACATAGAAAGCTCCACAGGAGCATTTCATTATGTAGACTGATCCAATTGACTGGCAGTTTGTCCTGTGTTTGGGAGTCCATACATTTCCATTAGGAAGTACAATGTCTTTACCTTCTAATATATAGCGACAGAAATTACACTTCCCACATCTATAAGTGCCTGGTGTCGCATTTTTGCTAGAGCCTATATTCACATGATGGCTAGACACCAAGGTGTCACGCAGTGAGCGTGACCTCTTGTACTTAATTTCAGGATAAGGTTTAATATGTCTTGAAATTCTTTAGTCTGTTGCTAAAAGGTACCAAAGTTTCTTATAGATGTTGCGTACTTTAGTATTTTGGCGATTAAATTTAGTTATGATGCGTGTGGAGCTTGATGACTTATTGCGTCTTGGCTTATATAGCAGAAGCTGTCTATTCAGGCCAACCACTTGGTTGTATGCCTTTTTCAGACAGGTCTTGCTATATCCCCTCACCAAGAGGCGATCATGCAACATATTTGCCTCTCTCTGGAAGTCATCCTGATGTGTACAATTGCGTTTAATATGCAGAAATTGGCTGTATGGAATGCTTTTAATTAATTTATCTGGGTGGGAACTACTGGCATGTAGCATCTTGTTACCTGCCGAGGACTTTCTATACAAAGTGGAACACAAGGTTCCCTTGTCATCTACAAAAAATTCCACATCCAGAAAGGTGATCCTTGCCTGATCAAAGCTGTAAGTAAATTTTAAATTGTACTGATTGATTTGTAAACTTTCCAAAAATGTCAACAGTTCCTCCTTTAATCCTGCCCACACCAAAAGGACATCGTCTGTATAACGATTCCAAGATATTATATGACCAATGTCTATCACTCTTGATTCATTTGAAAAGAGGTCTCGTTCCCACCCCCCCAGGTACAGGTTTGCGTATGAGGGGGCACATTTGGCCCCCATAGTAACACCCTGTACCTGGAGGTAGTGGGAACCCTTGAACACAAAAATGTTGTGTGTCAATATGAAACTAAGCATTTCTAGAACAAACTCATTGTACTTCCAGGAATCGATGTCTCGTTCACTTAAAAATTCACGCACCACCTCCACCCCCTTTTTGTGGGGTATTGAATTGTATAGGGCCTCTATATCAATTGCGACTAACCAGGCATTTTGTGGTATTTGTAAGCCATCTGTAATTTTTAGTAATTCAATGGTGTCCTTCACATAAGAAAACAAACATTTCACGTGGGGATACAGATATTCATCTATTAGCTGACTGGCCTTTTCAGTTAATGAGCCACACCTCAAAATTATTGGACGACCTGGGGGGCATACTAAGCTATTGTGCACCTTAGGTAGTGCGTAAAACGTTGGAGTGGTAAAAGTAGTCATGTCCAAAAATTCTAAAGTCTTTAAATCTAAAGTGCCCTCTAGTCGTGCCTATAATTTCCCTATATTTATGCATATAGTAATTAACATGGGATGCTGGGACTGACCTATACCACGTTTTGTTCAGAATGATATCATAGCACATTCTCTCATACTGGTCTATATCTAGTATCACCAAATTTCCACCTTTATCCGAAGGTTTGATTATAATATTTTTATTAGACCTTAAGTTATGTAATGCCTCTCTGAGGTCCTTAGATAAATTGGATTGTGGTCCACTTTGCCAGTTATTCGATTCTATCTCTTTGGTAACATGTATCACGAATGCCCATATATTTGAGTTACCCTGAAGTATCGGAAAATATTTAGATTTGGGCTTATATGTTTTTGGGGTACCAAATATGGGCTTGCATGACGCAATGGATGAAAGGGGAAGGGAGAAAGAGGGGTCTGCAGATGATGCACCACCCTCAGCACATGAGGAGTTGAAGGTCCAACCTTCTTCCTCTGGATTGCTCTCATCCCATAAATCCATTAGATCATGCAAGGCCCGCAAGTCTTAAAATGTTATCCCTTCCATGTTGGGGTTGCTTTGTTCTGAATTTTGGGTATTAAGCGGTGCTTTATTGTACAGTACTTTGTACATCAAGCGTCTCGCAAAGAGGTGAAGATCTTTCACTAGCTCAAATTTGTCAGCATCCTCATCCGGACAGAATGTGAGACCGAGTTGTAACACCCTGGACTCATTATCTGAGAGAGGATGAGAAGAGAGATTAATAATATCAAACTCCCGATTCTCAGTACATACAGAATCGGGACAATCTATTTTAAAGGTTGATTCGATTTTTTCATGGGAGTAGGTGTGGTTGTTGAGATTCGTTTGGAATCATTCACATTAGTGGCAAATATAGGTGCTGTCCACAGGTCCACGGATGGTCCTGACACAGATGGGCCTTGAGCATGTCCCTGTTGGGACAGAGGTCCTGCCACCAGAGAGATGGAATCAATATTCCTAGTGGGTGTAGTCAGGGATAATAAGGAATGATTTAGGGTATTACTTGACAATGTAGTATTGGGTGTTGTATTGTTTTTTGTCTGTTGAGGCCGTGTCTTTTTATCTTTATTGGCAGCCTTTGCTGACCTGGGGCGTCTCTGTGAGCTTGTTTCACTATCCTTCTTTCTCTTTCTGTATGTGGCTCCCTGTTTGTCAAAGCGTGTAGTGATTGGCACATAAGATGTTGAAGATATCGATGAAGTATCAGATTCAACAAGATCCAAGTTGGTTACCTGCGGCCCTTGGTTAAAGGGACCCCTCCTACGGGGGAAGCTCCCTTGTTGGTTCCACTTGTAATCCTGTTCATAGTCATATTCCCTCTTGTCCTTCAAATATTTATTCTCCTTATGCCCTGTACACACGGTCGGATTTTCCGATGGAAAATGTCCTATCGGACAATGTTGTCGGAAATTCCGACCGTGTGTAGGCTTCATCGGACTTTTTCCGTCGGATTTTCCGACGGACAAAGTTTTATCTCCTGCTCTCAAATTTTCCGACAACAAAAGTCCTATCGGACTTTTTCCGATCGTGTGTAGCGAATTCCGACGGACAAAGTGCCACGCATGCTCAGATCACATTACAAGACCAAAGCTATTGGCTACTAGCCTCTACATAGTCCCATCGTAGGCAACAAACGTCAAAACGTTCAGAATGATCGGATTTTCCGACAACTTTGTCCGACCGTGTGTATGCAACACCAGTGTCGGACAAAATCCGTTGGAAAAAATCTGATGGATTTTGTGGTCGGATTTTCTGACCGTGTGTACAGGGCATTAGACTTAATTAAGCTAGTAGCATATTTGGTTAAATGATCCTTTAATGTTTTATCTTTCTCTATAAAGCAGGCATGAGAACTCAGATTGATGTGGTCCTCCTGCCATTTCAGGATATCTCTATCAAGTTCCACAATATCAGTGTCATATTGGTCACTTAATATCTGCATCATCTGCAGAGAGCACATTTGTAGATTTTGTTCCCAAGCCTTCTTTATATTTGGTTCAACCTTCTTTATATTAGGAAAAATTTGAATGCGTAAACCCCATGGTACAATCAAGTTTGTCCTATACTTTTCAAAGAACTCTTATGCCAAAAGAGGCGAGTCTTCCTTTCTACCAGGCGCTGTAAATTAGTAAAGTAGATACTTACATCGGCCTCACTAATATCCTCTTTAGAGCGAAATAGATTAACCTCAGAAACAAAACCCGATCACAATACAGATCAACTCTTTCTAACACATAGAGCACCTCCAGCACTTCCTCAAGAT